>MU008182.1:600000-1018953 GCA_010909165.1 Anthoceros angustus | reverse complement strand
GTGAAACAACCCCAGACGAGTGGATGGGGTCTGGCGAAAGATTGGTAAATTTGGCGGAGACTCTGTCGTGAGGCGCCACCCTCACAGCCATTGAAGCTGAGTAAAGAGACGAGACTACTACGGTGGGAAACATTTGGAGTGTGGACCTACGGACTTCCCTTGGGGGTTAGAAAATAGGTAGGGTTTTGGCTTTTTTTTAAATAGGAGTGAAGGATAAAATGAGGCCGAAAAGGGGAAATAAGCATGGATAGCACTCGGACTGCCTCGGAGTATACTCGGACTCGGAGTGAGAGACCTACTATGGTAGGCGCCAGTAGCAGGATAAGTCGGACCCACTCCGGGACCCGAGGCGGGATAAATCGCGGAAAGTAACTTAGAAGTTGGGCGTGGGGCGGACTAAGCGGCACGTGGGCGACCACAGTGGAGGGCGGGCATCGGTCGGGTCGGGACCGTAACCTTGCGAGCCGTTATAGCGGTATTCACATGGCAGGCGGCGTGGGGCAGTCTGGCGTAAGGCGGTGGCGGCGTAGGGCGAGTAAGCCATGCGGACCTCGCGATTCTGACGAGAAGCGCCCTCCCGCCCGGTTACTCCGGCGTGGTCGCGGAAGAAGGTCATTTCCGCGGACCTCGAGACAATTCTCGCGATCTCTTGCGCTCCGCGATCCGGCTCTGGCGGTATCTCGTGGGACACTCGGAGGCTCTTGGTGCAAGCCACCACCATGTGTTAGGGCTCATCACCAGAGCTAGGATGATCGTCTCCGAGGTAATCCGCCCGCTCGGTGACTCAGGCAACGCATTCACACTCCACTCAGCAGAATTCAGTACAACAATGCGGAATCAACCCCGAAAGGAAAATCGCATTACAGGGACGACAACCTCCCTCTTATACAGCTCCAAATGCTGTGCCTTTATTACAACCCTTAGCTAGCCCTCCTGCCAGCTACCCACATACGCGGATCCCTCGCTCATGTCTACCTGCGCCTATGACGATTGGGGCGCTGACTTCGGCTGACTCCTTAACAAATTAAATGGGGTATTGTAGACCAATTATACAATCAGTATAATATACATTATAAACAATTAAGAAAGTAGTTACAATATCAACATCATAGAAGATAAAAGTAAAAGTGTATCTTAAGCCTATGAAAAGACATTAAAGCTAACTTAGATGAATGGGCGCGTCTATTGACCTAATAGTTGTACCCTTTAACAAAGGGTTATGTCTCTTCATAAAACTTAATATTGACTTAATTATGATAAACCCTAAACCCATGCGATATGATTAACACTCTTTTTCATCACTCTCACTTGTTGTCATATCCAGTGAGTATCGGGGTTTCTCGTGTTGTCTCTTCATGTTCCGGAGTAGACCCATGTGTGAGCCGGGCCTACGTCCCAAACCTGTTCGACTGAGCGTAAAACTTGCAGGACAACATGAATGCTCTGTCGCTGGAGGTTAGGTTAGCCTCTCTCTAGTTCTTGTTGTTCTTTTCCAGCGAAGCTTCGCATGATTGGCTTGCTTCGAGAATCATTCTCCTGCTGTCTGAGAACATGGATCCCTCTATGCATGATGCATTGGGTTCCCGGAAGAGGAAATCGCCAGCTCGGGACAGTCACGGGAGGTTTGCACATAGGACAATCAATTCCGCTCTGGCTGTTAACCTCTTACATCGGTAACTTGAAGCGTCCTCGACGTCCGATTAAGGCTATCTTAGCTACTTGTAAGCTAGTAGGGAAAGCGGCTTAGATTGACGCCCTTCCCAAAGGATCTGCAGGCAGAGAATCCTCCAAGCTTGCCAGTTCTTCTGAAAAGCCAGCTCCAAGTCCCGAGTTCGAATATTCTGCTAATCAGGACCACCCTTCTGCTCCTAAGTTCTTTCCAGGTATGCTCTGGAAGGAAACTAAAATTGTGACTCTAGGAACAACACAGGATCCGGGTTCTCCTGAGTGGTATCACTGTAAGCAGTAAGATTGTGATGCGGAGGATTAGGGTTGAGCACTTCCATAAGTTTGAAGGCCATGTTATTAGCTTCTATAGTAAGATTTCTCTCTTTGTGAAGTATTGAGCAAAGGATTGAGAAGGAAGAAAACTTGGATAGGGAGGACAGGATCTCATATGATCGTACTTCTTCTGAGTTTGAAGATGATGACTCTGTTCCCAGTGGCCCAGAGGGCAAATCTTCTGAAGAGTCGCTCCCGGAGGATGATGCCCAAAGCCCTCTTTATTGACAGGAGTCAAATGACTCAGATTCCTCGGACTTTTAGATTTTCATAATGGGATTTCCATAATCCCCCAAGCCTAGAGTTTTGACATGTTACGTTTCTCATGTAGATCCTTTCCTAATGGTTTAGTGAGAACATCTGCAAGGTTATCTTGTGTAGGAACATATTCTAGTTTGACTTCTCCTGTTGTGACGAGAGCCCTGATAAAATGATGTTCTACTTCAACGTGTTTTGTCCTTGAATGAAATACAGGGTTTCGGGCTAATGACATCGATCCTTGGTTATCGGTCTTTATCATTGTGCAGGTTGGCAAGAGCAGACCTAGCTCCTTTAAGAGCAGTTTGCACCAGATCACCTCTTTGGCTTCTGCTGTAAGCAAGCGGTACTCAGCCTCTGTGCTTGATAAAGCCACAGTGGGCTGCTTCTTCCTTGACCAGTATATGGGTTCCCTTGCAATGCTAACCACATAACCAAACACAGACTTATGTGTGTCTATATCTCCTGCATAATCAGAATTCGTATACATGTCGGGGTTTCAGATAAGCTCATCCCAAACCATCCAAACGTGAGAGTTGGTAGCACCAAATAGAATAGAGATAGAGGAGAGGAAGTTTCCTAGGATGTTCACCTCTCTCCTTCACAGATTAGGTTTTCCATACCCTATTTTAAGGTTCAATAGTGAGACCTTTAATCTTTCGCTAAAAAAAATAATAGCAAGCCAGCGAGCCGTGTGTATGTGTTGCGTATCTATGCTGTGGATTACTAGCTTGAGTGTGAGGTGTACTATACTTGAGTTATAAAGTTTACAGAGCTTATCAGGCAGCGGTAAGATCGTATCAGACAGTAGAATAAGCAGCAGTGGAGGAAACGCATAAATGGCGGGGCTCTGGCCAGATGGTATGAACCTCTCTACCTCTCTTGGCCTTTGACGCAAACACTCACAAGGCACGCGCACGCGCACGCGCAGGCGCAGGCGCCTGCCCATCTTCATCCTTCTCTTGCTGCTTGTCCCTTCACTTTCCCCTCCCTTCCCTCTCATCTCATCCGCTCTGCTCTGCTGGGCCTGCTGATGTGAAGAGATTTTTGTGGGCTGGTCTGTATGTCTCTCAATTCTCCCGGCCTCGCTGGTCTGACTTGTGCAGGGACGGGCGCAATGTGCTTGTAGCGAAGGGGCGGAATTGGAGCCAGGGCGCGGATCCACTGCGTCTTCTACCTCATTATTGCTGCCCCGGGCTCTGATCTGTATAAGACCCAGGTGGGCTGGGGAAAAGTCGAACGTTGTGCGGACTTGGCTTGTGGCATCGGATCTGGGGCGACGCGCTTCTGAAGGATCGCAGCCATGCTGGCCCCGGTAGGGAGCGCGTCGTGTGGGAGAGCTCAGGTGCTGGGCGGAGGACGGGTGTCCAGTGTGGTGATAGATGCGCAGGTTTTCGATAGGCACCATCATGTGATGGAGCGAGCCCTGTCGCCCACAGGTCTGTTCCGGCCCGCAGGGTTTGGGAAGTGCGCAGCGGATTACGTCTGGAATGTCTTCTGCGAGGCCTTGGAGCAGAGGAAGCCGTCGAGCAGCTGTAAGAGCAGGGCGCAGAGCTCGTCGATGTCGGGGGATGATGAGAGGTTTCTATTGCAGGGCACTGGGATGGCTTCCGCGAGGCTGGAGCCCAAGAAGGTAGATGTCGGGCTGGGAATCAGGAGCGAAGTGGGAAATTTCGGGCCCGGGGGAGGGCGTCACACTCCGCTGGGGCCCAGGGTCTGGGCCCAGCAGCAGCAGAAGAAGATTGCCAAGTTGAAGAAACTGAGGATGGATCTTGAGCCTCCCTCCACTCCCAGCATTGTGGTGGAAGGTGAGAAGATAGCTATGGAGACGAGATTGTGGGCCAACTCAGAGTCTCAGTTGGAGGCCGAGAGCGTCAATGTGTCCAACCAGTCGTCTTTGCCAGGTCAGCATGCTCTTCACGCCCTCTTGCACTTCAGGCCTTCTAATCGTCAGACTCGAGGATGCTGATGGGCTCTTCTTTGTGCTGTGCATCTTGCAGGCATTATTTTTCCGCCTCTCAGTACTGTGGGGAAGTCCACCAACATTGTGTGGCATGAGTGTATGGTGAAGCGCGAGGAAAGAGAGGCCATGCTTGGTCAGAGGGGCTGTGTGATCTGGATGACGGGGCTCAGTGGGTCAGGTATGTCGTGAGCCCCTGTTGAGGTTGCTGATGCCTCTTGTTGGAATGAGACTAGTGCTATCCTGCATCTTATCCGGATATGAGACCTTACGTGATGCTGGTGGATCTTGTCCTGGGGCTTAGGTAAGAGCACACTTGCGTGCACTTTAGATCATGCCCTTTTACAGCGAGGGAAGCTATGCTACGTCTTGGATGGGGACAACATGCGACATGGCCTGAACAAGAACCTTGGTTTCAGTGCTGAAGACAGATCGGAAAACATCCGTCGAGTTGGTAAGATGCCTGACAACGAGCCAACCCATTCTCCATTTCGCTCCCCATCAAACCAGAGGTTCAGCCAAAGATTGCCCTGGAAGAACCACACTGATGGATTGACGCACACGTATTTGTCTTGTTCTCACGGCTCTGTACTCTTGTAGGTGAGGTTGCCAAACTTTTTGCAGATGCTGGCATCATCTGTATAGCAAGTTTCATATCTCCATACAAGAAAGACCGTGAAGCATGCAGGGAGCTTGTATCGCCGGGGGACTTCATAGAGGTGCTAATCTGCCTTCCATGTATCTGGTGCCATTGTAGCCCTCCTTCTCACCTGCGTCAGCGAGATAATAGTCAGAGAGATCATTGTCAGAAGCGGTTGACAGTGAAGTGTATCTGGACGTTTGTACGCAGGTGTTCATGAACTTTCCTTTGACCGTTTGCGAGCAGAGGGACCCGAAGGGACTGTATAAGCTCGCCCGCGCCGGCAAAATTAAATGTAAAGGCATTAAGACAATGAACGTTCTCTTAGTCTCTTGACCTAAAACAGTGCTAATCCTTCAGAGTCATGAACAGGTTTTACAGGAATCGACGATCCTTACGAGGAACCTGTCCACTCTGAGGTAAGACAACGCATACGCTTTGACTGCAAGGAGGAATCATTTTAAATATGTCCTGGAAGATTTTAACTGGTGATGCTTGGGAACGCAGATCGTGATGGAGCCCATAGATGGTGCATGTCCTACGCCTGAAGTCATGGCTGCCAAAATTATTTCGTACCTAGAGGGAAGGGGGATACTGCTGTGTCGCAGCGTGTGAAATTCTCACTTTTAAAGTTGAATCTCGGAAGCGTCAAGTTGGATGAGTGCGAAATTGGGTATGTCATTAGGGTGTTTGGAAAAGGAGACTGAAACAGATCTGTTGCTGGCGGCTTGAGAGCTCCGGCCTGAGGGAGATGTACATAGGTGGGAGATGGGAAAACATTTCAATTATTCATGCGGCAACGCAATTGGACGCAATTTTTTGTTCAGAAGATTTCATCCGAATCGTGCAATGATAATTCAAACATGAAGATATCTTCGAGCAGTCCCCAGCTTGAACCAGTCATTCATTCTAAAACGTTGTCTGGTAGTCACATAACTAGAAAGCCACGGAAGTGCACGCTACAGATCTCGTGATCAGACGTTACACGACGCGGTCTGCTTTCTCAGTCAGCTGTCGAACACAATATCCTTCACCTCACAATTCCCTTGGTGATGTCCACCCAAGGTAGCCGGAAAAACGAAACCCCATGACGAAACACACAACGGCAAAACCCCTGTCAGTCACATCCTGCCCACACACAAAGGAGCAAGACGAACAGAGGGCACGTCTCAGAGCCCTCATTCGACTTGAACATCGTTCAGAAATCCCGCAACAGCCGCACAGACGACACGAACGTGAGACCTGGTGCATCAGAGAGATTCCCATAGAATACGTCATCAGAGCCCCGAAAGGCAATCAGATGTCCCTATTCTTGCTTCGCATCACTTGCACAAAGCCCGCACACACATACGCTGTGGCAGCAACGCAATTGGACGCAATTTTTGTTCAGAAGATTTCATCCGAATCGTGCAATGATAATTCAAACATGAAGATATCTTCGAGCAGTCCCCAGCTTGAACCAGTCATTCATTCTAAAACGTTGTCTGGTAGTCACATAACTAGAAAGCCACGGAAGTGCACGCTACAGATCTCGTGATCAGACGTTACACGACGCGGTCTGCTTTCTCAGTCAGCTGTCGAACACAATATCCTTCACCTCACAATTCCCTTGGTGATGTCCACCCAAGGTAGCCGGAAAAAAACGAAACCCCATGACGAAACACAACGGCACCAAACCAAAACCCCTGTCAGTCACATCCTGCCCACACACAAAGGGAGCAAGACGAACAGAGGGCACGTCTCAGAGCCCTCATTCGACTTGAACATCGTTCAGAAATCCGCAACAGCCGCACAGACGACACGAACGTGAGACCTGGTGCATCAGAGAGATTCCCATAGAATACGTCATCAGAGCCCCGAAAGGCAATCAGATGTCCCTATTCTTGCTTCGCATCACTTGCACAAAGCCCGCACCCACACATACGCTGTGGCAACGCAACCGCCAGCCACGGCAAGAGGCCGGCGATTGCCTCGCCCGACCAACAGGCAAACCAATAAACCAGACATCATCCATCCAACAAGCAACATCCAGCCACAGCAAGAAGCCGGCGATTACCTCGTCCGATCTACAGGCTAACCACTATACCAGCCATCATCAATCTAGCAAGCAACATCCAACAGTACAGGCATGCCAACCTCCCCGGCACGGACTCTGAGGTCACCGAAGCGACTGAAAGAACAAAAACACCTGCGATGAGGCACACGCATGTAGTGCTGTGAGGAAGGAAGGACAGGAAGCCCTAGAATCGCGCGTCAATTTTAGGGTTTCCGGCCGTAGAATGAACTTTACAGTTCCCCTTTCAGACGGCGCAAGCGGAACCGATTTTAAGAATTTAATATTAGTAATTCAGCTCCTAACTTACCAGTGAACGCAATTTGTTGGGTACCACGGTTTTGTGGACCCGGGAAACAGCGATGCTGCCAACCGATAAAATAAACTCTCCTTGGATGTTCAAAAAGACCCTCTTGCCTGGCACATAGAATCTTTGGGTGAAAGAGGAAGTGAGGGAATCTCCACTTACAGTACCTAAGTAATCAGAACGGGGAATCGTTTGTGCAACAATCTAGGGGACCTGGAATCCTGGCCAGGAATTCACACATGCCAACAAGGGGCGACTAACACTGCTTTCAGACATTCTCATCCTCGCTAGCCTTTGACTTGTACATCCCCATGACACAGAATAGGTAGCCAATTGTATTGTGACTGGGATGAAGTCCTCAGAGGTGGGATATGCTGCAGGATCATGAAAGTTGGCATAATCAGCTGTTCGAGTTCACATTGCCCAATTCATTCCAGCTTCGTACTAGCAGATTAGTTAAATTGCAGCCCCAGGTATGAGTAACTGCAGGTTGGCTCTGGCGACGGGGGCCACCTGCCCGAGTTAGCTCCAACATGGATTGCCTGATGACAAAGTATGTCCCGACGTGCATACACTGGTTGAACCAATCACTCGGACTTGATGCATTGACAGGCCCTAGGCGCCTAGTAGGCCAGCAAATGTGGGTGGTTCACAAAGATAGCAGCGATGAAGTGGTCGGAATTGGGACCCCCACCGCGGAGCCAAGAGGCCTAGGTGGGCACAAAATCTACAGTTGGAGGTGTCGGTGTAAGAATGTGCACACGTATGGGCTGTTAGTTGAGAAGTGTGGATCGTTTCAACTACCGGTGAGATGGAATTTCAGGGCACCTGGGGAGTTATGTAAAAGGGAGATTTTAGGATGATGAGACATGTGAATGCTGCTGGTGGGCCACTTGGGTTGGAGTGTGAAACTGGGTTTCTTTGCTGTGTGTGCTTTGCCTTTGAAGGGCAAAGACGTGGCATGATAGAAGTTCAGTGTGTGATAGGTAGCTAGGAAGATGGCCAAATTGCGGAGCGCAGTGGCCTGCCTGCGCTGCGCAGCGCTGCTAAATCTACGTGCCGTTGGAAGAAGAAAACAATATAGGATTTTCCTTGAACGCCGGTACCGGTGTCTGGCCGGACGGACACGGAAATCAAGCCCAGCTTTTACACAGATATCACGCACGCCTTACAGGCCCGGCATACGTGAGCAACGGTAATGAAATAGTGCAACGGGGAGTTTTTAATGCCGGGGTGACGACCTCAGCAATGGAGATTCCATGAGGAAAAGAACATTGGTGAATAGGAGATTCCATCCAGGGCAAAGCAGGGTTCGAAGGCCTGGATGTGGATGGATCCATGCATCCATGGGTCCCGTCACCATCACATCGCTGAGACAAGATATTTGTGTGGCCTCGGCCTCAGGCTCGCAGCGTCGAGTTTGTTCACCACGGCCTCGTCCACGGCCATGGCCACGCTACAGATCTCGTGATCAGACGTTACACGACGCGGTCTGCTTTCTCAGTCAGCTGTCGAACACAATATCCTTCACCTCACAATTCCCTTGGTGATGTCCACCCAAGGTAGCCGGAAAAAAACGAAACCCCATGACGAAACACAACGGCACCAAACCAAAACCCCTGTCAGTCACATCCTGCCCACACACAAAGGGAGCAAGACGAACAGAGGGGCACGTCTCAGAGCCCTCATTCGACTTGAACATCGTTCAGAAATCCCGCAACAGCCGCACAGACGACACGAACGTGAGACCTGGTGCATCAGAGAGATTCCCATAGAATACGTCATCAGAGCCCCGAAAGGCAATCAGATGTCCCTATTCTTGCTTCGCATCACTTGCACAAAGCCCGCACCCACACATACGCTGTGGCAGCAACGCAACCGCCAGCCACGGCAAGAGGCCGGCGATTGCCTCGCCCGACCAACAGGCAAACCAATAAACCAGACATCATCCATCCAACAAGCAACATCCAGCCACAGCAAGAAGCCGGCGATTACCTCGTCCGATCTACAGGCTAACCACTATACCAGCCATCATCAATCTAGCAAGCAACATCCAACAGTACAGGCATGCCAACCTCCCTGGCACGGACTCTGAGGTCACCGAAGCGACTGAAAGAACAAAACACCTGCGATGAGGCACACGCATGTAGTGCTGTGAGGAAGGAAGGACAGGAAGCCCTAGAATCGCGCGTCAATTTTAGGGTTTCCGGCCGTAGAATGAACTTTACAGTTCCCTTTCAGACGGCGCAAGCGGAACCGATTTTAAGAATTTAATATTAGTAATTCAGCTCCTAACTTACCAGTGAACGCAATTTGTTGGGTACCACGGTTTTGTGGACCTGGAAACAGCGATGCTGCCAACCGATAAAATAAACTCTCCTTGGATGTTCAAAAGACCCTCTTGCCTGGCACATAGAATCTTTGGGTGAAAGAGGAAGTGAGGGAATCTCCACTTACAGTACCTAAGTAATCAGAACGGGGAATCGTTTGTGCAACAATCTAGGGGACCTGGAATCCTGGCCAGGAATTCACACATGCCAACAAGGGGCGACTAACACTGCTTTCAGACATTCTCATCCTCGCTAGCCTTTGACTTGTACATCCCCATGACACAGAATAGGTAGCCAATTGTATTGTGACTGGGATGAAGTCCTCAGAGGTGGGATATGCTGCAGGATCATGAAAGTTGGCATAATCAGCTGTTCGAGTTCACATTGCCCAATTCATTCCAGCTTCGTACTAGCAGATTAGTTAAATTGCAGCCCCAGGTATGAGTAACTGCAGGTTGGCTCTGGCGACGGGGGCCACCTGCCCGAGTTAGCTCCAACATGGATTGCCTGATGACAAAGTATGTCCTGACGTGCATACACTGGTTGAACCAATCACTCGGACTTGATGCATTGACAGGCCCTAGGCGCCTAGTAGGCCAGCAAATGTGGGTGGTTCACAAAGATATAGCGATGAAGTGGTCGGAATTGGGACCCCCACCGCGGAGCCAAGAGGCCTAGGTGGGCACAAAATCTACAGTTGGAGGTGTCGGTGTAAGAATGTGCACACGTATGGGCTGTTAGTTGAGAAGTGTGGATCGTTTCAACTACCGGTGAGATGGAATTTCGGGGCACCTGGGGAGTTATGTAAAAGGGGGAAAGGGAGATTTTAGGATGATGAGACATGTGAATGCTGCTGGTGGGCCACTTGGGTTGGAGTGTGAAACTGGGTTTCTTTGCTGTGTGTGCTTTGCCTTTGAAGGGCAAAGACGTGGCATGATAGAAGTTCAGTGTGTGATAGGTAGCTAGGAAGATGGCCAAATTGCGGAGCGCAGTGGCCTGCCTGCGCTGCGCAGCGCTGCTAAATCTACGTGCCGTTGGAAGAAGAAAACAATATAGGATTTTCCTTGAACGCCGGTACCGGTGTCTGGCCGGACGGACACGGAAATCAAGCCCAGCTTTTGCACAACACAGATATCACGCACGCCTTACAGGCCCGGCATACGTGAGCAACGGTAATGAAATAGTGCAACGGGGAGTTTTTTAATGCCGGGGTGACGACCTCAGCAATGGAGATTCCATGAGGAAAAGAACATTGGTGAATAGGAGATTCCATCCAGGGCAAAGCAGGGTTCGAAGGCCTGGATGTGGATGGATCCCGCATGCATCCATGGGTCCCGTCACCATCACATCGCTGAGACAAGATATTTGTGTGGCCTCGGCCTCAGGCTCGCAGCGTCGAGTTTGTTCACCACGGCCTCGTCCACGGCCATGGCCACGCTACAGAGCAGAGCAGACAGGACACGACAACTCCAACCGTTTGAATTTGCCCTTTGCGAACAGTACCAATGCGTGGTGGGCTGTGCTGGAGAGCCGGCCAATCAGGCTCTTTTCTGAGGAGTTCACAGACTACCTACCTGCAGCAGGGAAGTGTAGTGCACGGTGAGATGGAATCATCCGGGTGAGGACTCGAAGGCTTTGCTTTCCAAGGCAGGTATGTGTTTAATGTTAACGTGATTGGAGCACGCTGGGAGGCACACACACCCACACACACGCTGGCCTACCAGGCGGCCACCAGCTGAGGGGGCCCAGAAGATTCAGTCCACTGTGGGGAACACAAGCTGTCCTGCTGAGGCAGGCAAGGGAGCCCTGGGAAGCGTGGGTTCTGTGACGGCCAGGCCTCACTCTCTTGCTTTCCCTCCCGGCTCCCCATTTTCCCGAATCCTTCTCCTTCTCCTTAAGCTTCTCGCTTGCTTTTGTACCGCGCCCAGGACACACATGTATTTTTCCTTTCCCCACGCCATGCCTCTGCCTCTGCCTCTGCTGCTGCCTCTCCCTCTCCCGCCCATAGCTCCATCTCTCTCATGCCAGCTGCAGCCGGGCCAGGGACCCGGCGCGGATGTTGCCCATGGCCGCTGGGAGCAGGAAAGGGACCGCTCTAGAGCCGGCCGTTTATAAAAGCCCCCGCTGCTCCTGCTGCTCTGCCATTGCCGGCCAGCGGGCACGAAATTCGGCAATCGCAGCTCCGGAGCGTACGCCCAAAGCTGCTCTGCAGGTAGCGCTTTCTTCCATGCTGGGGCGGTGTATCTTGTACCTGTAGCTGGAAAGCGAGCAGCGACCAGAGCGCTGTGGCAGCCAGACCTCTGTGCTGTGCGGTGCTGTGCTCAGTGCTGTGCTGCCTGTCTTGTGTGTGCTGCTGTTTTTCTCTCTTCCGCTTCTCCCTTGGGAACGAGTTGCTGCTCTGCTATGCTCTGCGCTGCTGCAACAAGGAATGCCCCAAAGTCTATGCTGCAGCAGCCAGTGAGCGCTAGCTTCATGCCGATTTCACGACTGGGAGTGTGTGTTTCTGCGGCCTGGGCCGACGGCCGGACGGCTTCTGGAAAGTTCCGCATCCACATGCAGGTCGCATTGACAACAAGTCTGTCTGCTCTGTGGACTGTGTAGACCTCTGTTTCATTGATCAGCGTCGCCCAAGGCGGGCACGAGCTGCATTGCCCGCATGTGCGAGCCGCATTTAGTCTCCGGGATCTTTCTCGATCAGCGTACGCAAGTCGATTTTCTTTTCGAAGGACTTCCTGGTTTTGGCGGGCTCTCCACCAGCCGCGGACTTGCAAGCGTTTGAACAGTCCTGAGCCACAGAATGCTGTGCTGGCTCGCAGTCTCAGATTCTTCATGTTTTGTGGCATTGCCATCCTTAAATCTGCTGGGTGATGCCTGAAGTGGGCCAATGATCCGGAAAGTTTCTGTGGTGTTGGGCATATTTTTTTTCGCGGAAGCGTTGGGCATGTGATGCAACGGAGCTAAAATGCTGAAATATTTGGGCTTGGGTTGGAGAGAGGCGATGACGGAGGAGTTGTGGCGCCGCTTGATTGCCCGCCTGAATTTTGGATGGAGGAAATCTGTGGGCTCCCAATGTCGTCCACACACCTTCGGTTTCCGGCTGTGCAGGTGACGGGCAGACCGCTGAGAGCAAGGCTGGGAGCTGAATTAGGAGCTTTCAAGCGCATCCGTTTAACCTCATCATCTCTAAGTACTGGGTCCTTCGCCATCACAATCTTTTGGGATACATCACTAGGGAGAAAGTTGAACTACAAGTAGGAGCTAGAGCTGATTTCCCTCTGAAAGTGCTCCAGGAAAATCTCGGTTTTGCTACCCACGACCTTGCTGCCAAGGTTGAAATGATTTGCCTGCAGGCCGGTGTTTGGAAGCTGACAACGGAATCGTGCCTTTCTCAGCTCTGCGAACGAATGATGTAAAAGATGTTCAGCCTGCAAACCACTCCCAGATACCCTTCAATTTTCAACGCTCTGTGACTCCAGGGGGCGAGGAGAAATCGGTCATGTGCAGCTGCAGAGCCGGCGCCTCTGCTGCAGCTTTGTACTAAAAGAAGAGCGATAGACATAGTAATGCAGCTCTGACACCTCCAGGCAGTGAAAAGGCTGTCATGCCGTGTGCGGCTCGGATTGTTCATCACAAGGCCGGGACCTGGAGCGAGTGTGGAAGAAAGATTACTTGTTCATCAAGCTGAATGCTAGCACGCATTACATGCCAATCTGGTGCTGATCAGCATCTTGGCCCCCATCCGTCTAGACAGCAGCGGGCACAAGATGGTGAAGTTCAAAAAGCAGCTGGCGCAGCAGCTTGTGCCGGAATGGACGGATGCCTACTGCAATTACAAGGTCCTCAAGCAGCAGATCAAGAGGATAAAGCAGCACCATCACCAGGGCATCAAGACCTCCGTGGTGGGCATAGCTGCTCTAGATCTCCGCTTGACTCTGGAGCCCCATTCTGGCGATGGCGACGTGGAGGCCGGAAGCACCAATTCCTCCACTGATTTGCCCCAGCACCAGGTGGTCATGAGGATTTTTGAAAGCCCCTTGGCAGCATTCACGGGGCTGGCTCGTCGCACCAGTCACACTTTCAAGCCTTCGGCTTCCATCCCTTCCATCAAGGTTCGCACGTAGTGATATTATCCGTCTGTCAAAGACGGTGGTACTTGGATAGAATTTACGATTTGTCTTAGAGCTTCAGAGTTTGAGGAATTCCAGGGCTCATCCTTGTCCATTATCAATGCTATGTGGCAGGTACATCAGCGGCAGTCAGACACACATGGTGGAGAGTACTACGAGACGGAAATCCTCGAGCCCTGCATTGCGTCTGCGGAGCACGAGAGAATTTTCTTCCAAAAGCTCGATGAACAGCTCAACATCGTCGACGGTTTCTATAGGAGAAAGGAGGGAGAGTTCATAATCAGGGCTCACCAATTGGAAACGCAAATGAAGACTCTGCTTGAAATGCAAAGGGCTCGGTCTCGTCGTCCGATTCGGGTTTCTCATCTAGACTCCCCTTCCGACAGTGATGGAAGCTCTGATGATTCCGACCCCGACCTCCAAATTCTGGCATCAGCAGGTGACTACAGCCGCAAAAATCTACTACTGCTGCTACTTGAGTTTGCGCACAACGGCTAACGCAGTTGGCATTTCAGGCAATTTAGGCTACCCAGCAGAAGAGGCCAAGATCGTGAGCATAGCTGAGAAGAGCTTATTAGAGTATTTCTCATTCAACCTCTTGGATGTTAGCAACCGTGAGCTGCAGTCCAACCTAGGAGGCCAGGCTGCTCTGACGTTGCAGGCAAACACGCAATATGATCTTCAACTGAACGATCATGTATGTTACACATTAGGCGACGACAAAATGGAGTGCACATACCAGCACTGCAGCTTTGCAGCGTCTAAGGTTCAACTCACCTCGTCCCTTCCCCCCACCAGCCACATGGTAGTCAACATTCCTCTCCCAGGCCAGTCGCTTGAAGCTATTTCAGCCCTTTCTAGGATGCTATGGGAGGAAATGGCCGGCACCACAAAGAAACTACAAGCATTGGAGGAAAACGAGGGATACTCGCACGAGGGCAAGCAAGAGTTTCACACAACGATGAGCAAGAAAAAGGTTCGAGGTGCAGAGAAAATGCTACGGGCTGCATTTACAGAATTCTACCGTGGGCTAACCTTGCTGGCGAGCTTCAGGTACGTCCTTCTCGCTCTCAGCAGAATGCATTCGGGCTGGCCACTGACGGCAACTGACAAATGTTTCGTCTGCTGGAACAGCTCTCTAAACAGGCAAGCATTCGAGAAAATCCTCAAGAAGTATGACAAGGTGAGGGAGGCAATCGCGCACAATTTGCAATCGTGCAACAACTTTACATCCCAGCTTGGACTTCCAACCATCGTGACTAATCGAGTTCAATTTTCTGCACCCAGGTGACAGGACGACATACGTCAGACACATACCTGAGGGCAATCGAAACTTCATACTTTGCGGGCTCTGACAAGGTGCATTGCTTGTTCATTCAATATCCATGGAAGTTACCGAAGCTCTTTTTAGGCTGGCGGTTTCGAGAAGATTTATAAAACATTTGGTTACTGGAATGGCAGGTGGTGAAGCTCATGGAAAGGGTAGAAGCCATCTTCACTGAGCACTTCACCAAAAAGAACCAGCGTCAAGCCATGGCGTATCTAAAGCCAACAAAACAAAAAGCTTCACACACCATAACCTTTCTGTCAGGCAAGAACACATCTCAGTTTTCCAATGTACACCCACATGTGTTAGGAGTACCAGAAAGGCTCATCCGAACGTTTGTCGGTCTGCAGGGATCTTTTCCGGCTGTTCCTTGACCCTGTTTCTGGTATATCTTGTCTTGCTGAAAGGGTATGATTTCAAGGACGACAGAGCCGTGTTTCCAATTTTCAGGTTTGCCTGTCAAATCTACTACTCTCGCTTGCAGGCTATTGGGGCACAGTATTTATATCATCCGCCACAAGCGACTACATGCTGATTCTGTCGTCCATGTTTCTCTACAGCATTCTGGCATTGATCCTATTGCACCTGTACCTGTATTGCTGCAATGTATATCTCTGGCAAAGGGTGCGCATCAACTACGCGTTTATCTTTCAGTTTGCACCTGGCACGGAGTTGCGGTCCCGTGAAGTCTTGCTGCTGAGCACAGTTCTCACGACAGTTTTGACTCTCGGAATGCTTTCTCATCTTCTTATGATGAACTCGGGAAACGAGACATTTCTCGGTATCAAGAGTGTGAGCATCCCACCAATGGTTACCATGGTAAGTTAGCGGTTGAACCGTTGAATAGTCATTTCAAGGCTTCCCATCAGACTGTCCTGGTTCTGCCGTAGACGATCTTGTAGCTAGACAATTTCTGATCATGAGTCTGCTGTGATCTGCACCACAGGTATTCCTGATGCTTTTGTTCCTCCCTTTGAATCTCTTCTACAAGTCTTCGAGAATCGTATTTCTCAAAAGCATGATGAGAGTCATCCTTGCCCCATTCTACAAGGTAGTTCATCCACCCCTCGAGAATTAATTAGTCATCGATCGCAGCTCCGAATGGCACTTGATGTTCACCTCACCTGTGGTCTTCTATGACAGGTCGTCCTGGTTGATTTCTTTCTTGCGGATCAGATTACAAGCCAGGTCAGATGCCTAACATCATATATTCACTTGACAATGTCACGATGCACCTCATGTCACGGTTCTACAATTTCAAATGTTGCAGGCAGATGCAACCATCACAATTCCCACTGCTACCGTGAACTGACAGTCGTCATCCTGGGTGAACTTTCAGGTTACGGGTTTGAGAAGTCTCGAGTATGCTGCATGCTACTGCATAGGATCGATTAATGCGACAGACAGCACCGCCATTTTCGAGCACTGCGCGGGTTCTAAACTGTTCTGGAGCTTCGAGTACATCGTGTCAATACTACCTTACTGGTGGAGAATCATGCAGGTCTTTTCCACTGGGGCTCTCTTCGGCTTTCCATGTTTTCATGCTCCGACTGATGACGTGGTTATTCACTTCAAGAATCTCGTTTATGTGCTTTGTTCCAAACCAGTGCTTAAGAAGGTGGATTGACGAAGATCAAGACCCGGCACATGTAGCCAATATGGGGAAGTACTTATCAGCACTGATAGCTGTTGTGATGAGAGTGACATACACACGGAACCACTCCCTGGTATGGAAGAGTTTGTTTATATTGTCGTCAATCATAGCTACCATTTATCAACTCTACTGGGACATTGTGGTTGACTGGGGACTGCTTCGGAAAAAGTCAGCAAATCCTTGGCTCCGGGATCAGCTCATCCTCAAAAGAAAGTATCTATATTTCATCTCAATGGTAAGCGTCACACCTCATTTACTGGCAGAGTATATTTTCCGGCAGTTGAAGGGGAGTTGGACATGTTTGGATGTTTCACACGTTGGATTTTGCTTGGCAGGCACTGAACTCTGTATTGCGCCTAGCATGGATGTACACGGCCTTTCGTGCCCCACATTATGGTTTGACCAACAATCTAACAGACTTAACGTTTGCTGCCCTTGAAGTCATCCGGCGTGGGCAGTGGAATTTTTATCGGTTCGTTCTTCAACGCTCTTTACCTTCTTCATGCTCTAGTCTGCTTCCTTTTGTTTCTCCATTGGATAGGCAAAGCCGATCAGAGATGAAACTCACCACACTGTTCTATTCCACTTGTTTACAGCTTGGAGAATGAGCACCTGAACAACGTTGGAAAATTCAGGGCTGTACATCAGGTACCACTGCCTTTTAACGACAGTGTACGGCACAGGTTGTAAGTGAGAAGTGAGCAGAGATCGTTGACAGAAAGGAAACTTTTGTTAGCTAGATCAGAGCCAGATGTCAAGCCTTAGACTGTATGTATAGAAGACCATTTGGAACATGTACCAACCAATTTTCCAGACCAGACCAGACCCCTTCCCAAAACCGGCAACAATGGCTTGAAAACGAGCAAGCCAACCAGAACCCAAATGAGGCTAACCCATTCATACCTAGAAACACCTCTCAGCTTCAAGAATTGGACTTGAAGACGAGAGAATAACTGAACTGGAGATCCCCCATCTGTGGACATACTAGCAGGGTTGTCCATGAACAGTCTCCAAGGATAGCTCCGATCTGTGAATTATGCATTGTCACTTGAGAATGAAGCAAAGTTGCAATGTCGGTTGATCAATCCGACGTTACCTGCTCGTTTCCAACAAATCCTACTTGTGCTGTACTTTTTATCATTAAGCAAATCCAAGCTGCACTGCAGCTCCTAGTTCAAGCAGAACAACAGAAGATGTCGGAGACTGGAGCCGATTCCCTGCAAATCTCAGACTCCTAGAAGGCAGCACTCCTGGATCACAGTTCCACCTTGGAGACAATAACTCCGTCTTTGTCAGCATAGCACCAGTCTCCAGGGGCTATGCGGACTTAAGCTACAGATACAGCCACATTTGTCTCACCGTGTCCTTTCTTCTTACTCTCAACGGGATGGGAAGCAAGAGCCCTCACACCAATTTCAAAGCATTTACCTCGTCCACTTCTCGCACGCACCCATTCACAATCATGCCTGCCACCCTTTATCTTGTGCCATGGCTGCGAGGATCCCTCTCAGCAATGCACACCATAAAACCTTGCCCCTACCTTCTTTTAACAGTGCTTTGCGCACGAGGACATTGTCTTCTAATACCTTGACAGTCACTATGGACCTCTGAAGCTCGGTCATAGACAGAAAAGACGGTAGCACAGACCCTCAGCTCTCCGGTTTCTAGCTTCTCCTCGTGCCCATCACAGAGATCGGAAGTGCAGGACGCCATTCACCTCACACACCTAGCTGAATCAAACGCTGCAGGTCACCAACCTGTCTTTGCGTTCATCAGCAGTGAGCATCGGCTGACCTTGTGTCGAACCACCCTCTCCACCAATGAGCCGTAGCTGCGCAGAGCGTTTCCGCCGGGAGTCCGCAGCCTCAAACACGAAAGCATTCCGCTTCCCACGCAGCAGCTCACCTGAGATGACGAGATGGAGGGAATCCGCAGTTCTGCAGCCCGGATGCAGCAATTCCGGCACCTTCAGCGCCACGGTTGCTGGTGCCTGCATTGACAACGTGCGGCATCAGCTGACCGGTTCTTTTTCTCCCGTTCAAACTGCAGTCCAGATTGTCGGCGTGAGACACCCCGATGTCCTGTTCATCTGTTGTGAATCCGCGAGGAAATGCTTTATGCCCAGAAGATTGAGCCTATCGAAGGTTGGAGCTTTGGCCAGGTCTGCCTTGCTTGCTTGACTTTCGCAACTGCTGACATGCAGTGGCTTTGTGCTACAGGTGTTCAATGGACAGGAATTGTGACGACAATTGCAGTGGGAATGCTGCGTTCTAATCGAGTTGATGCTGTCATTTGTGTGCAAAGGTCCTCTAACCTGACTCGCTGTTTCATTTGCTTCGGACCGGACAGGACCGTCTGCAGCTTTGTGAAGTGACTTGCCAAAGTGTGGAGATAAGCCCTAACAGAGTGTCTTGTGCAGTGATCCTGATGACCGTTTCAAACCAAGGCCCATCCTAGCAAGGTTCACAAGATGTCCATGAATTTCATTTGCCCTCTGCACGCAAAAGACTGTTCGTGACAATATGCAAATGTGATAAATGGTGTCCTCTCTATCCAGGACAGCGGAGGAGGTTTTCGCAGCAAAAGGTGTGAAACCGACATTGTCCCCAAATCTGAACACACTGGCTCTGATTGAGGAAACCTCTCTGTCCAATCATCATGACGGCTTGATTCTCACGCGATTGGCAGTTGTTATGTCCACCCTTTTACCTGTGGGTGCTCCCACAGGCAGGAGGAATGAAGCTTACAAGAAATTCAGCAAGAAATTACATGAGAAGTTGTACACATGGAAGGCCAAAGCCTTGATCCTCGCATAGGCGTACAGAAGCTCAGCTGCTGCTTGATGTTATCTCATGTGTTTTCCGTTGCTAATGTGTAAGCTCATGCCAGAGCTTTAACGGCCTTCAAACCACAAACAAAATCCACCGGGAGATCAACCCCCCCGATTGTGCAACCGACTCTGGGACTTCGACGTCCAGTTTGTATGTTGGGCAGTCTCATTCATCCAACCAAGGTTTGGTGAATTCACCTACATGCAGATGAAGGCGACCTTTTGAGACAGTCGTAGGAAGAGGAGCCCTGCTTCTAATTCGACAGCATTTCACCTCACGAGAAGGACGGACTACGGAGCATTTGCGGTGTCGCTTGTCACGGACCGTGACTGCTTCCACAGCTGCTGTCAAACTAATAACCTGAGAGCAAAAATGTGGAGAGTGCACAGGGATGGATTCAGCTGACTCTCTCAAAGGCCTTAGCTGCCTGATGAGACCAGTCCGTTCTGAACGACAGGCTGACGTTCATCACAGATTGCAACCCTACTCCTACCATGAGCCCCCACCACAGCCCCTGCAGGCCATACCCTGCCCGGAATGCAAGGTAATAGCTCGTGGGCAAAGCCACCGCCCACAATGTGACCCCGTTCACAATGGACCCTGCCAGCTGCTGCCCAGACCCCCTCAAAATCCCAGACATGACCGCACTCAGGGACAGGATGAACTGCGACGCCACAATCAAGGGCATGAGCAGGGCCACCAGAGCCACCACCTCCACCTCATCCGAAGTAGTGAAAATCAAAGCCCAGCGATGCCGAAACAGCAACAACACAACAGACAGCACTCCGCTCGCCAACACGGAATTGCAAACAGCCGCAAGCACAGCCCTCTTGGCCCTGTCAGGCCTCTGAGCCCCCAGCTCGTTGGACACCCGGACGCTGGCAGCCGTGCTCAGCCCTAAATGCACCATATAGCACACCCCCGCCGTCTGGAAGGTAATGTTCATAGCCGTCAAGGTAATCTCCGGATCAGGCAACAGCCCCGCCAAAACCAGCAACACCTCGAAGAACCACCACTCAAAGCAATTCATAGCCATAGCAGGCACCGCAAGCTTCAAAAACGGAGCCCAATCCCGAAACGCATCTCTACTCCACCCAGGCCACGCCCGCTCCAGAATCCCACTCGACTCAAACTGCAAAAACAGCAGCAGAAACGCCAGATTGAAGATGGCGGACATGCTGTACGCCCCCCCGGCCCCGAGAAACCCCAGTTCCAGCACGTAAATCCCGACGTAGTTCACGGGAAAGCTCAGCAGCAGCACGACGCAGGCACTGACAGCCATGGGCACCATCACCCCCTGCACCTCCAGAAACTTCTGCACAGGGGACAAACAGGCCGCCGCAAACAGCCCCGGAAGCAGCACCAGGACGTACCTCGCCGCCAGCTCTACAATCCCCGCATCCTGCCCCAGGGCGAGCAGAATCGGGGAAGCCAGAGTGAAGACTCCCGCAATGGCCAAACACGCCATGAGCAGCACGAAAATCCCCCTCTGCAAAACGACCCCCAACAGCCTGTGCTGCCCGGCCCCGTGGGCCTGCCCCCCGAGCGTCTCCATCCCCGCGGACAGCCCGTCCAGGATGGCGTACCCGAACACGTTGGCGAAGCTGGAGGCCATGGAAGCTGCCGCGAAATGCAGGGCCCCGAGGCGGCCCACGAAGGCCAGGGAGACCCCGAAGAGCGTGTAGCTCACGATGCCCATGAACGCCACGGGGAGCGCCAGCTCCATGTTCTTCCTCGCCTCCGCCAGCAGAGTCGTCGGGCCTCCATCGAAATCGACGTCGCGCGCCTCCAGGTCCAGCAGCGGCGCTCGCAGGCCGCCCTCCTTGCCGTTGCCGTTGCTCTTGGCCTGCTGTGCGTGGTCCGAGTCCATTGCCGGACTCCCAGCCGCGCAATCGCAGCTCTCTGGAAGCGCGACACCAGGACTCATCTCGGCCTGAAGCGCCCGAGTCTCGGCACCGTTAAAAGGCTTCGCCTCAGCGGCACTACCGGAAAGTGTGGAGCACAAGGCAACTTACCCGCCATGCGGAGGAAGCTTCCGCGACGCCATCAGACAGGACGAATACAGTTGAACATCTCTATGAGCGTGAAAGGACAAATCCAACGTACATATGTATTGTTGATTTATGGTACATGTACGGGAGGAACTGACCCCAGGTCAGCCGGCGCTTGCCCATTCCCAATTCACCACCACCACAGAAAAGTGCAGAGTTGGTAAAGTAGCATGGTGGCGGGATGAAAGTGGAGAGTTGGTAAAGTCCAAATGGCTTAGTCCAAATGGACACAAATGGAAACACATTAATAAGAACGCCGTGATTAAGCATCTGAGCTTAGATCGGTACTTAAATGGGGTGCCTAAAGGAAGTGGATGCCCTTGGTGCAAGTAGCTTAGGCACACCATGGTACAAGTTGTTAAGTACCAAGTCCATGACGGAAATCCGTCCTCAATGGACTTAAATAAAATTCTTCTTCTTCTTCTTTCTTGGCTTTGGCCAAATGGACACACATTTATAAGAACGTCGTGATTCTGATTAAGCATCCTACGCTTACATAGGTACTTAGATGAGGTCCTTAAAGGGAGTGGATACCCTTGGTGCAAGTAGCTTAGGCACATCGCAGTACAAGTTGTTAAGTACCAAGTTCCATGACAGAAATCCGTCCTTAGTGGACTTAAATAAAATTCTTCCTGTTCTTCTTCTTCTTTCCGCACTTGATATGGCAAATTATCCTATATTATCAAACTTAGAGTAATTAAAAATTAAAAGAGTAAAAAGTTAATTAGCAGCTGCCCTCTTAAGAAATGTATGTGTTGCATGCTTCATGTTATCTCCTGTTAGAAAAGAATTGCTGCAGCCACTATTGAAGAGCTGTCTAGAGAGGACTAATGAAGAACTGTCTAGAGAGGACTAATGAAGAATTGTCTAGAGAGGACTAATGAAGAGCTGTCTAGAGAGGACTCTTAGTGATGAGTGGTCTGCAAGAATCCCCTGAGTTAGTGGCTATCTAATTGAGGTGAGCATGCGGGATATATAAGGGCTAGAGCAAGAGCTTTGAGCATTCATCATTTAGTTCATTGTGCGCTTCACACCTTGTGTGGAGAGAGTTATGGAGAGCCAAGTTAGTGCCCTTGTCCTTGAGTCAAGGGCAGCTACCAATTGGCCGTAAATAGCCAGACTCAAGTCTTTATTCTGTGAATAAAGAGCAGCTATCAGTCGGGCGTAAATAGTCAGACTCAAGTTTTATTATGTGAATAAAGAGCAGCTACTAGTTGGGCGTAAATAGGCAGACTCAAGTCTTTATTCTGTGAATAAAGAGCAGCACCTCGAAGAGATTGGTCTGTGAGTTATCAGTTAATGGCGGGCTCCTTGGAGCCTAGTGCTGCGTCGTGAGATTGAGAGCAATGAGAGTTGTGCAAGTCTCTTTGTGTAGTGATTGATTGGCTAGGTCGTGGTGAAACCCAACCCATGGGAGATCTTGTGAACCTTACATCTAGATTTTAAGTTCTTACAAATGGCTGTCTCTAGGCTTGCTGAAGCACTATGGCTTGTTTTTGGTTTGAGAGGGGGTGTTAGATAATAAGCCTTAATTATCGTTTCAACCCAAAAACCCCTAATAGGGTCAGGGCTTAATTATGAAATGTTATTTGGTTTAAGTATTCGTTAATCATATATAGTTTAGTTATTTTTGGTTATAAAACGGTTACAACCTTTTGGTACTTGAGGCATCTTTTTTAATCTTTACGATTGTCTTTTGTCCAATGCTCTTCGGGCTTGAGTTGTCGATCGGCATGCATCGTGCTGTCAACTAATTTTGCTGTGTGCATTCTTTACCACACTTTGCATAACTGTCAACTAATTTTGTAAAAACAAAGAGATCAAGCTCAACCCCAATGGCCGACACACCAGCTTACACCAGCTGCCCATCTTCTAGGTCAACTCCTTGGGCACAAGCCTGCAGGGTTGCTACAAACACATGACCATCTACCTTCACACTCGCCATGCAGATCTGATGATACAGTTGTATGGCCTCCCTATCCTGTCTCTGCTTAACATGCATGAAAATGATGGCAAACCACGTGAAAGCATCTGAGTTAGCAATCGTTTAGAACACATCCATAGCTCCTTGCAACATGCTCGAAGCGTGTCGCAACACAAGCGCAGCACATACGCCCGGCCTCCCCACATTCGTACACCGTGTTTAGGCCCGGGCTGCCCACTCCGAGTTAGGCCTCGCAAAACCCTGCCTTGACGCACGGCGCACCACACCTCCACTCTTTGCTTACACGCCACCAACATAGAGAGGTGGGTAACAAGTGATATGTTTCCTTGTTTAACAAGTATATGCATATGGAAACAAAAATTATAGGTCTTTGTAATTGAGAAATGTATGAATAAACTTCACAACAATCCGTTCACAGTGAACAATCTTCATCTCTTTCTCAATCCAACTGAGGCCATTGTGCGACCAGTCTTCATCTCTTTCTCAATCCAACTGAGGCCATTGTTTGACTTTTTGATAGGTTCTAGATAATCTGCCTCATGACTTGGTTTGCAAACCTTCTCAGTCATCCTCGTGGATGGAAGTTGTTATCTCTTAAAAGGGGCATGGGTATGCTTTCTTGAGCTTTGTGGATTCGTTTTTGCACATCCATTTTGTTAAGAATCAACTCTTATTCATGATTCTCATGTCAATAGTTGTTGGGCTGGTGCTCCATGGCTGTCTCGTATAACAGGGGTGAAGCTTTTGAAACCCTCCATCCTTTACAAGGTCCTCTGATTAAGCAATTTCTAGACATCTTTAGTGATAATGCTAGTGGACATATCAGGTGGCTTGATTTCGTCAAAAGATTAGTTCGAGGTTCTGGCTTAAGTCTGAGCTTTTCTGGATTCCGACTGGATGCCTGGCAAGTACTTCACCTATTGACTGTTCTGTGAATGGAGCGACTGGATGCTTGGCAAGTACTTCACCTATTGACTGTTCTGTGAATGGAGCGACTGAGCTGGCTGTCACCTCTGATGGTACTTATGAAATTCTATCTGTCGACAGAGTTTGCAAAGCTAGCTACATAGTGGAGTTGTAACAGTCTGTGTGCAGATGTCTGCTAGCAGCAATTACTGGATGTTCTGCATCATGTACGGACCACCATGAGTTTAATTGCAGCAGATTTCAGTGGCTTGCCGGGTGTGACGGTGGTCGGCAAAGGAGCGCCCTTGGTAGCAACTAAGGTGTGTGGGCACTTCAGTCTTGACGTCAGATTCGTATATAGTTTCGTTTACTAGCGGTTGTGGTGTGTTTAAGACCAGCCCGTTCCTGCTTTCGAGGGCATTCTGGTGGCCCTGTGCGAGACCATGAGCATGAAAATCTACATACCTGCCTTGCATCGGGCATTCATAACCTTTTGCATCTCTCCTTTTTATTTCTTTGTAGCAGCGGGTTTCTAATGCGTTTTCGCAACCACAGAGGGGACGTTACTAAAGATTATGCGACATATCTTGGTGCAAAGGATAGCGTGTATCGGTTTTGATTCGGACGCATTACGATTCTCCAAGAGCATTGGATTTCCTTGTATGATGCTCTTTTCGATCTCAGATTGCAGCAGACTTCTGTAGGGGTTCTTGCAGACCGTGCTTGAACTTTTGCATTGGTTCTCACTTCCTACGTGCCCTGGTTATGAGACAATGCCTGTAAGGCCTGATGCTGCAGTGTGGCACACTCTCCTGGGTTCTTGTAGAAAGTGGACCAATGTGGAAGTGGGACGTCACGCTGTCGATGCACCAGTGAAGCTAGACAAGCAAGATGCCTCAGCATATATCTTGATGTCGAACATATACGCTGCCACCGAGCTCCGGATGAGCTTCTCTGCTTGCACCCACCAGAAGAACAAGCCACGCAAGCACCGCTCTCCTGCACGCTCCGGAAGCATGTCCACGGCTCCCCTCCGATCCAATCCGATGTCTTACGCCCTCAAAATGCTCCCGCGCACTAGTACTGCCCAACACTGGATGCACGTCAGAGCTCTCTTTGCAAGCACGTCGCACGAGATAGCAGAGGAGTTCGTGAAGCTAAGCTTGCTTGTGCTTGTTCCAAGTTATGGAAACAAGCAAAAAATTGAGGCAGCTGCTAGTAAAAGGCAGGAATTCAGCTAACTCGCTCGAAGGCCTTGTCTGCCTGATCAGACCAGTCAGTTCTCCAGACAAGGCCGGCGTTCATGACCGCTTGGGACCCGGACCCAGCCATGACTCCCCACCACAGGCCTTGCAAGCCATGTCCTTCACGGAACGCAAGGTAGTAGGAAAGGGGCAGAGCCACTGCCCAAAAGGTGAGCCCGTTGACGAGGGAACCTGCCAGCTGCTGCCCAGACCCTCTCAAAATCCCAGACAAAACCGTGCTCATGCAGAAGATGGGCTGGCATGCCACGATCAAGGGGATGAGCAAACCCACCAAGGACACCACCTCCACCTCATCCGAGGTGGTGAAAATCAAGGCCCACTTACGTCGGAACAGCAGCAGCACGATGGACAAGACTCCACTAGTGAGCAACGCATTGCACAGAGCTGCCACCACAGCCCTCCGCGCCCTGGCAGGCCTCTGGGCACCCAGCTCGTTACTGACTCGGACGCTGGCAGCCGTGCTGAGCCCTATTTGCACCATGTAGCACACCCCAGCCGTCTGGTAGGTTATGTTCATGGCGGACAAGCTGATCTGCGGATCAGGCAACAAGCCAGACATAACCAACAGCACCTCGAAAAACCACCACTCGAAACAATTCATAGCCATGGCAGGAACCGCAAGCTTCAGAAAAGGCACCCAGTCCCGAAACGCATCCCTACTCCACCCAAGCCACGCCCTCTCCAAAATCCCCGTACTCTCAGACTGCAAATACAGCAACAGAAACCCCAGATTCATACAGGTCGCAGTACTAAACGCAGCCCCGGCCCCGAGAAACCCTAGCTCCAGCGCATACACCCACATGTAATTCACAGGCACGCTCAGCAACAGCACGCAGCACGCACTCATCGCCATCGGCACCATCACTCCCTGCACTTCCAGAAACTTCTGCACCGGCGACAGACCCGCCGCCACAAACAGGCCCGGCAGCAGCACCAGCACGTACTGCGACGCCAGCTGCACGATCTCCGGATCCTGCCCTAGGGCCAGCAAAATCGGAGAAGCCAGATTGAACAGCACGGAAATCGGCAAGCACGCCACGAGCAAAACCAAAATCCCCCGCTGCAAAACCACTCCCAGCATCCTGTTCTGCCCGGCCCCGTACGCCTGCCCCCCGAATGTCTCCATCCCGGCCGACAGCCCGTCGAGAATGGCGTACCCGAACACATTCGCGAAGCTGGACGCCATGGCGGCCGCCGCGAACCTCAGAGCCCCGAGCCGCCCGACGAAGGCCACCGAAACACTGAAGAGCGTGTAATTCACGATCCCCATGAGCGCCACCGGGACTGCCAGGGCCATGTTCTTCCTCGCCTCCTCCAGCAAGGACGCCGGCCCTTCATCCAAATCCTGCGCCTCCAGGAGCGCTGCTTCCAGTCCACTTCCCTTGCCGCTGCTGCTCAGCGTGCTCTGCTCCAGCTTGGAGTCCATCGCGTACTCCCTGCGCCTCGGCGCAGCGCAGAACCCGAGCCTGGAAGCGGACCCCCGGACTCATCCACACAGCAGCAGCCGGCAAGCAATGAATTCTATCTGCCCGCATCCCAGATCGGGCGCTAGTGTGGAGCGCGAGGCAAGCCAGGCGGCTGGTCACCTTCGGCGATCCCCGCGGACACGAACAAACGCCGTTGCTCTTCCCGAGCAGAATGGGACAAGCGGACTGTGCCCATTGCTCTCCTTGCGGCCACGGTGGTGCACAACCCGGTCTCTCAAGTTTGTCCGGGATGCTGCACAACCCGGTCTCTCAAGTTTGTCCGGGCTGGTGCACAACCCGGTCTCTCAATTCGTCCGTGGTGGACCCCACCACCTTCTCTCTCAGGTCTTACTATGTCGCGTAGGTAGACTACAACAGTTCGAAGAAGTTCCCTGGTGTACTAGTTAGAACTTAGAATGCTATGCTGTCTGAAAGTTCGATCGAAAAGCACCTACCCGTTCCCTTTCATATGGTGTGGTTTACTTGCCGTCGGAGTTTTTTAAGAAGCATCCCCGCACTTTTTGTGGTCCAGAAAATGGTACTCCAAAGTTTTCTTCTCAAGAGCAATGGATACCTAATAACCCATTGATGAACCATCCTCTCCAACTCTTGTGGTCTGGTCCAGAAATGGCAGCCCCTCTTGAAGTTTTCTTCTCGAGAGTAATCGATAGAGGAAGGTATGCTTTGTGCAAAAACAAAAGGGTAGGTCTGGGAAGGATTCCCGTAGTTGTAACTCACGGGACGGATCATCACAAGCACTACAATTGGTAGTTTTGAAATGCGTGATCATGGGCTAGTCCCTTTGGCATGGTACCCTTTCGTTGGGTTTTCCCCCTTTGTTTTTGGGGTGGATGAGTTTTTTTCCATCTCTTTTTTATAATAAAGTCTTCTTTTTCCCCCCACCCAAGGATGACAACTTTGTTCGATTTGCTTCCACGATCTTCTTCTCTCCTTTGAATTTTATGCATATTCTATTGCAAGATTTATTAGCACTAGATTAGAATGCCTATCGTTTATGTAAAACTGATCAAACATTTATCCACTTATCTCCAACTTAGACTGGTTGTTTTGGTTTGGCATCTTTTTGTGGTTACCAGTCCTTTACCTTTTGGAAAATTGGACGCCATATTCTATCTTTTTTCCTCCATTCGCAACCTCGTTATGAAAGACACGCAGAAGCTGCCCACGATGCCACGACACTGGGCATGCAGTCAGAGCCCGCCTGCGGCCAGTCCAATTTGCGAGGATCCAGGCCCGATTCCTAGTCTGGATAAGATACCTTCGGTGGGCAGAGCTGGGAGGAGGAGGATATGAAGTTTGGCTGGCTGGCGGAGGAATGATGGGAGTAGTATGGTGAGCAGTGAAGCATTGGTGGGGAACCAAGAAATTGAGTAAACAAGTGGGTGTTGGTTGGGATCTGGGGAAGTCCTCCAACTGTCCGCGGGACGTGCCCTAGAGTGAGTTGCGTGTCATTGCTTCCACCCAGTTAGCGGAGGGATCTTGGGTGGAAGATGACCTCGGCGTTGTGGGATATATGGCCTGTCTTCTCCTGCTTCTTGGTTGTGCTTGGCTTCTTAGTGTCTAGCTTCATTGTTGTCTTCAAGTATGAAGGGCGTGCCAAAGGTGCCAAGGCACGTGCTGGTGGGAGGCCAGCAGCTCGCTCTATTATTGCGGCGGATGGGATTGTGTTTTCGGATGAAGTGTGGACTGCAGGGGGTGGTTGGATTCATCCGGGCTGGCTCCTTGCCTTTCGTTCTTTCGCGTTTCTCTACTTAGTGCCCTTTCAGCTGTACAATTTGATTCACTTGGGGCCCAGTCTAACTTACTATTACTACACACAGTAAGGAATGTGCTGCACTTCTTGGAGGATCTTCGTGTGTTGAGCCTTGGGACCTCCATTGAATGACACTTCTTCGTTGTTGGCTGTTTTGCAGATGGACATTCACGCTGCTGGCTGTTTATTTCGGGGTGTGTCCACTTCAACTTTTTTTATGATGGTTGTTAGTAGGTCTCTTTCTGCTGATGAGCAGTCCATCAACAGTCTTTTGCACCAGCACTGCGTTCTGAGTCTGTTTGGCCATTCGGGAATGCCATGGGTAGCTGGCAGCGGGTACCAGTGCAGCAAACGTTCTGCAACGGATACCTGAGACCGAAATTGCTCCTGAATCCAAGGAGTTGAACCTAGCAGAGGGCGATTCGCTTTTACCGGGGAAGGAGGCGGAGAATGCAAGCTTTCGAGATGCAAGCCAGGAAGCTCATCGCTGGTACAGCCTACCTGAAGGTGGTAGCAGAACCCGCGGAGGATTTTGGAGCTACGCTTTGCAAGTGCTGTTCCAGGTCTCAACATTTTGGAAGGCTCGAAATGCTTTCATTTGCAACTCGTAAATGCACACAGATGTGTGACTCTCGCCATTGTTTGCAGGTCCTAGGCCCAGCCGTGCTATTAACTGACAGCGTGTACTGGCTTCTGTTGGTTCCCTTCGTTCTTCCACGTGATTTTCAGCATGATTTTGTAAGTGCTGTTGTCTAATCACAGTCCGAACCCTTCTCATCACTTTGGATCATGTCTCACAAATCTCTTGTTGAAAATGGTTGTGCAGGTGGACATAAACATGCATGCAGTGAATGCCTTGTTTTTTGTCATTGAACTCCTCCTTAACGACATGGTAGCTCTAAGCCCCATCTCTTGAAATTCACATACCTTGCCTCACTGAACAGCACCTAGAACATGATACTGATCAAGTCCAACCTCATTGTCCAGCGCTTCCCATGGTTTCGTGGAGCATATATGGTCATGTGGAGTGTTGCATATATTTCCTTTCAGTGGTTTCTCCATTTTTCAGGCTCCTCCACAGGGTAAGCTTACCACCCTTTTCCTTCTGTGGAACTTATCGCTCACCTTCGACAATCTGCCATCTTCACATGCTCATATTGGGGTGGTGTCGACTTGACTACAGGTGGCCCTATCCATTTCTCAGTCTCTCAACACCCTATGCCCCCGCCTGGTACGTGCCTGTTGCAGTTCATACTTGTCCATAACTTCCTCTAGCAGGCTCTTGTATCTTCTGAGCTAAGCATTCCGCTGTCTGCTCTGCTGCTGCAGGTATTTAGCTCTCTCTCTATTCCATTTAGTATGTTTCATTATTTGCCTCCTGCTTGCAAAAGTTAAACAAAGCTTGCGAGAGAGGTTGAAGCTGGTTAGGACCACCACTTGAAGGCTATGCCATCTGAAAGGTCTGAAGGCTATTTGAAAGCTCTGTTGCCAAACTGTACCATGAACTGCAATCGGCATTATGTATTCCAGTACTAACTAGAAAGGCGCTCTATCTTGTATCCATCGGAAACTCTTATTTGAAGTCACATGCAACTGGTGGCTGTACCTACATTGTAACAACAGTACCAACTTGTTTTTTGTTACAGATGGCAGTAACCATATTGTAGCAACTAGGTGGTTTTGTGTACCTAGTCCAGATTCCGCTCGTTCAATTTAACTCCTTTTGGTCGGCGGCTTAAAACTGGCGGTGCCGGTCACCTCCCGTCCGGTCACCAGCGCGTTCACCTCGTACGTGCCTTCGTAAGTGTAAATGGGCTCCAGATCACAAAACGCCTGCAAGCGCCCAGCGTCACGATCTGATAACGTGGGCATGAGGAGCGGCATCCACCAACCCTTGAAGCTTCTAGAAGCATTTACCTTGGCAACATGGAAGTCGGCTAGGATTCCATTCCCGCCCAGCAGCTCACGCCCTAGCGCCACAGTCTCCCTGGCTCGGAGAGTGTTCCAGGCCTGTGGCATTCTCACATCAGAGCATGCTCAAACAGAGAACAGCACACAGACGGGATTGCAGGCAGCAAAGCTACCCACCTTGGCAAGGCTGGCCTGCCCGGGAGTCATCTTCCCAGCCTCGTAGATCTTGCACAGACGCCAGCCCACCAGCGTCATGGCCTGGATGTTGCCCAGCATGCGCACCAGCTTCTCCTGGACTATCTGCAAGGATGCCAGAGGAGCTCCGAACTGTTTCCTCTCCTGCAGGTACCTGTGGCATACGTCGTACACACCCACGGTCACTCCAATGGGCTGCCAGGCCACCATGATGCGTGACACTGCAAGGACCTGGCACAAAAACCCATCAGATTCTCTTCAGATGTTATGGCCGAAAGGAGATGGTATGTGGATGTGAGCACTGACTGACCTTGGCGGTGTCCTGAAATGCGTTAATTCCCGGGATGCGGTCTTGGTCTGGGACGAAGACACCCTTCAGCAAGATGTCCCCGTTCTGCACAATCCTTAGTCCTATTTTGTTCTCGATCTTGGTGGCACGGTAGCCAGCTGTTCCCTTCTTCACAATGAACCTGCCAGCCATGATGAGGACATCGGTGCTTGTGCTTCCGGGGAAGTGGGATGCGACAACATCGTTCTCAAGCTTGTGCACTGTCCCTACAAGGTTGTTGACTCACCCGTTGATCTGGTTAGTGGCAGTGTTTCGAGCGAAGACAACAGACACGTCGGCAAAGGTGCTGTTTCCAATCCACCGCTTCTGCCCATTCAGGATCCAGCCTCCTTCCACCTGAAGCAGCGCAAAGATATAAGTCGGTAAAGGGGGAGAAGGTGAGGACATGGGGACTGCTGTGACATGGTTTTTTGTCTACCTTGGTTGCTGTAGTGCTGAGAGAGCTGGCATCACTCCCGTAGTCAGGCTCTGTCAAAGCCTGCAAGAGAACACACGAGGGTTTCACATGCGCAGGGAAGGAAGGTTGGGTGGCATACTTGTGCTCCAAGAAAGACGAGCGTCATACCCAGCACCCAATTTCTTCCAACCGTGCCATTGTAGGGAGATACTTTTGTTTCTGCTCCTCACTTCCCAGCATTCCTGAAAGAGGAGGACTTAGATTTCTTCCTTCAGTGACAGACAAAGGACTGGTTTTGAAACGGTGGCGACTCTGATGGCCATACCTATTGTCAGCATGGCCAAGCATGTGTGCACCATTAGGAACGTGGAGCAGCTGGCATCAACTCTCGCCGTCTCCATTACGACAACGGCACTTGCTACCACCGACAGGCCTGGACATCCATAGCCCTGCGTGGAATCAGGAGACAGTGCTGCTTAGTGCATGCTATCATGTGCATCACCTTGTCGACCAGGAAAGCCTGCTTGATACACACCTGAATCGTTCCTCCAGCGACCTTGAGGGTAGCCAGCTTGGGGATGACCTCGAATGGAAATTCCGCTCGTTCCCAATACTAACAAGGGAAGAGCTCCAGTTAAATGTTGAAGAGCAGGAAGGAACAGGTACAAGATGTGCGAGTATTGCTAATATCCGTGACAACACTTACCCCAGCCACAATTGGGGCTATGTCCTTCTCCATCAGTGCCCTCACACGTTTCCTTAGATCCTGTTCTTCCGGGGTCAGGAGGTCATCAAACGCAAAGTAGTCCGCCGCTGCACCGTGACGATGTGTGATGAGTACGGACCACCCAAAGCTGTCCCCCTCGAGCATTCGAAGGACATCAAGAGGAGGAAACTGTACCAAGAGGAGGAAACTTGGATGCCGGAGTTGCTTGTGGGAATGCCAGGGCAACATCCAAGCCAGGCTGGCCGATGCCCAATGTTTGGTGCAATTGCAAACCGGAACCTGCAAACACTGGAAACACACCCGTCACATGTCCTTCACCTCCACAGACTCAGCAGCCATTCAATATATGCCACCTTGACAGCGGGAATATCCATTCAACCCCAACCTCACCGTGCTCAGATGGTGCTGCCTCTGGCTGCAGCTGCTTGCCAATCTTAGCCAGCCGCTCCAAGCCCCTGACATAATCGGACCCCATTTTCCCTTCCGCAAACCTGAATCTTCAGAGTGGATCCTTTGCCTCAAGGCAACCCACAACCCAAATCCGTCACCTACAAGAAGACACAGTTCTAAATCCCACCCTAGAATATCAGATGCAGTATGCGCAGGTCCACTCTCCAAGAGGAAAAACTGAGCAATCCACCAACTCAACCACCGCCCACAGACATATTCAAGAGCGTCTGAATTGAGCCCACCTAAAGCCAATAAACCGATTGGAATGCCCTCTTCGCAAGTGTGCTCTGTTCGAGAGAGGATGGCGCGACAAGTAGGAAATTCACTCAACAGATTGGACAACTCAGCAACTGTGTAGAGAGATGTGTACGATCTATCTCCTTCTTCCCGCATTCAGCGAGATCGTATCACTGACAGCCATTTTTCTGTCACACGCTCAACGGCGCTAATCCCTGTCGGCCCTTCTGGGCCGGGCTGATGGAACCTGAGTTCGCCCGTGATAACCCACGGCCCTAACCCCGATAGAGATTTTGGCGGGAAACGGGAATGAACATCGGATGCGTGCCAGCGATTTGTTTTCTGCTCTATGTACGCGAATCATGCGATGGCAACCAAATGTGCAAGCGAGTGTCTGCGTACTTGGAGGAAGGGATGTTCTGTCAATGTCAAGTCCAGTGAGGTGTGGTGAGGTTCTATCGAAAATGCTGGAAATGGGTGTAAGGAGCAGAATGTGTGGAATCCACGGGGTTCTGCCACGGCTTCCTTGACAATTCTCTGCAGCCTTCAAGCTCGAGGCTTGCTTTGCTGCTGTTTCTCCGATTCCGGGGGCCTATCAAGACCTGGAAATGGGAAAGCAGAGGAACATTCAGTCCTTCTTTGCGCTCAAGCCTGCGGGAGCGGGGATTGGTTCAGCGAGGCGGCCACGCGTAGAGGAGGACGAGCCTGAAGGCGGCAGAGAGTTCAAGGTCGCATTGTTGGATTCGGGGAATGGAGAGAATGCACAGGCAATGTCTGTTGTCGCTGCTCCCGGCGAGAAGGTCTCGCTCGGGGATGTACAGCCTGCTGCCACCTGTACCGGACGGAGGACGGGGAGACGCGTCTCGGCCTTGCGGGCAGCCGCATGCCTGGGCCAGATGGATGGCGAAGTTGCCCCTAATTGTTCCACACTTGGGAAAGGGCTGGCCAGTAGTATCAGTGCAAGTGATGGGGCTCCGCAGCTGAGAAGGGGAATTCAGGGCGTGGATGCCGAAACGATGCCTCCCAAACGGAGGAAGATTGTTGCAGCATCGCAGAAGCCAGGATTGCCGCCGGCGCCAAAGGTTCCGCTTCTTTAGGTTTCGTTTGCGGTAGCCGGCAACGCTCATGTCCTCCACGTAGGCCTTTGGCATTATGCTCAAACTCCATCTTGTGTCGTTTGCCAGGAATCCCCTCCAGCGAGCTGCGGCGAAGGTCATCGTAAATCTATTCCCTCGTGTTCAGGTATGCTTGTGTTTGCGTCCAGCAGTAGGTATGTTCTCCGTCCCTCAGTCAGTTTCTGTGGTTTTGAGCGGTTTCACCTCATGTTTCTCATTTGACTGGTTGCAGAGAGGGTTCCTCGTGCTGAGCTTTCTGTGAGCCTTCAGGGTGATATTGCTGACCGGTTTGCTGGCCGTGACGTGGAGAAGTTTCAGTTCCTTGGGAAGTAAGATATAGACACTGAGGAGTGTATGAAAGCATTTTGTTGCAACCACACCCCCTGATTGTGACCATCTTATGTCAGGTCTAGGCGAGATGCCGCTGGGAGGAAACCCGGTCATCCAGAGTATGATCCCGGAACACTACTGCTACCTCCTCAATTTCTTAAAGGGCTTCCTGCTGGTCAGGTAAACCTGGATTGCTTTGTAGAAATTGAAATCTTCACGGCTCAGCATACGTTTCTGTATGTGAAGCTCCTGCTGCTAAACTGCATGTGCCTTTCAGCGCCAATGGTGGGAGATCAAGGGTATGCACATGGACAAGGTGCTTCTATTCAAGGTATCCTTCATGGGAATGATCAGCTTGCGATGTAGTGTTTCGTCAAACTCTACTGTATTCCATTGCATCAATCTCCAGTCCTGGTGTGGAAGTTATGCGAATATTTCTTCCTTTTGACTTTTGTGAAACAACTCTCACAGATGGGAAAGTTCTATGAAATGTTTGAGGTTGACGCCCACATCGGAGCACAAGAGCTTGATTTACAATACATGAAGGTCTGCAGTCAATCATTTTCCCAATCGTTATTGCACACACATGTCCTCCTTGCGTTGGTAGGATTGTTGGTGACAATAAGCTCTCTCCAGAAAGGCGATCTCACTGTGTGTTCTGACATGATTCATCCAGGGAGAACAACCCCATTGTGGTTTCCCAGAGAGGAATTACCTGGAGAATGTGACGAAACTGGCGCAAAAGGTGTGGTTTGTGACCAATTGACCTCTTTACTTCGCCTGCTTGAATCTTTCTATTTGAGTCAATAGAAAGATTCAAAGTAGGCGATTCAAGCAGGTGAAGTAAAGGGGTCAATTGGTCAAGCAGAAATGATTTGAAAGGTGTGGTTTGAAATGATTGCTGCATGGAGTGTCCCTGGGTGTCGCTTGACGTTATTGCTCTGTCGGCATGAATTGCAGGGCTATCGTGTCGTAGTTGTTGAACAAACAGAAACACCCGATCAGTTGGAGCAGCGTAGGAAGGTAACTGGTACTAAAGACAAGGTATGTGGGCCTAATGCAGCATGTCACTTGTACCTCTTCTTGGTTGAATTTTCGTTCCACCCCCTAAGTATCAATTTGGGGTCTGGAACTGTCCTGTACTCTAAGGTATAACTTGGGATAACCCAGATTGGTGTGTGTTTCTTCTTGGTTTCCTCATCTGCAGTCGAGTAAGCGTCTATGTCCCTGAAACAGACATCTTGATGACCTGATGGAACTGCGCCAATTGTGTAGGTTGTTCGACGAGAAATATGTGCCATAATCACCAAAGGAACCATGACAGAATCGTCAGCTGTTTCAGAGACATCTTATCTCTTGAGTATCACGGAAAGCTCCTTAGAGTTTAACAATTCCAACATTGGAGTTTGTGCTGTGGACACTGCAACCGGTCGATTCCTGCTCGGCCAGGTAAGATTGTGACTCATCTCATCATTTCCCCTCAGTGATGTTCCCGTGCATACTATTCATCACCGAATGCTTTGTTTGATCACAGTTTGCAGATGATGAGACAAGGACACAGCTGAAATCACTTCTTGCAGACCTAAGGCCTGTTGAGCTGGTCAAACCTCATGGATTGCTCTCTGAAGCAACTGAGAGAGCTCTACGTGACCACACACGGAAACCTCTTATAAGTCTATTGATGCCTGGCACAGAGTTCTGGGATGCCAAAACATGTGTACATAATCTGGTCTCAAAGTATTCAGACGTCTGGGAATTAAGGCAATCTAGGAAAAGAAATTATAGTTCAGCTAACATAGCTAGTGATAACCTCCAAGGGAAGTATGGAGACATTGATGTTTTTACAGACAGTCTGCAAGCTTTGCCAGATGTGCTGCTCCATCTGGTAACTTCTGGGTCAAGTGGAGAAGATGCTGTATCAGCTTTTGGAGGGTGCTGCTTTTATTTGCAGCAGGCCCTGCTAGACAAGTATTTGCTAGCATCTGGACAGTTCAGTCTCCTTCCCTGTTCAGCATGTAAAAGCCCGGGCATTGAAATGTTGGCACCTGATATGGCGCTTGATAGTGCTGCCCTAGACAGCCTTGAGATCCTGGAGAACAGCTTAGACAGAGGCACATCAGGGTATGTTGTGTGCCCATATGAATTTGCAGAGAGACGGTTCTCCTGAGCAGCACTGGTCGGTTTCCTGCTGGGCATCTGTCACTGACCGCGTCGTCTTTGGCAGGAGTTTGCTTGCCCAGTTGGACCACTGTGTGACATCCATGGGCCATAGACTGCTGCGACAATGGCTGCTTCGGCCTCTAGTGGACACTGTCTCAATCAAACAAAGACAGGTGGCCATTTCAGATCTGAAGGTAATAGGAATGACTACTCGTATTGCTGGCCTTCTCAGGCTTGCTTAACATGGCCATGCCAGCAGCTGAATAGCACTTGAGGGGTCTGGACTCTATCTGATAAGAACCTCCTGTTGCAGGGGCCTGCTGCGGAGGGAGTTGCCCACTTCAGAGCTTCATTGATTGGGTTACCTGACATGGAGAGATTGCTTGCACAGATCAACCGAACCAGGTAAAAGGTGCTTCCACTGTGTATTGTCTTCTGGTGGGTTTCAGCTAGCTAGCGAGTTTAATCAGAGTTGCAAGCTGGGCAATCTGCAGATCTGTTTATGGCATGAACTCTCAAAATGTGGTTGTGTATGAAGACAAATCCAAGAGGGAAGTGCAAATGTTTACCAAGGCACTTCGTAGCTGCCAGACAATAATTGAAGCTGTACTATCCTTTCAGAACTGCCTCCAGAGTTTGACTTCCTCAAGACTTCTAGATCTGCTAGTGCCAGGTAAAATGCTGATGCTGCATAGTCTTGAAGTGCAGGTTCTTGCTCCCATAATCCTGTCCTTGAAGCATAGGTAAACTGGTATGCAGGTGGAGGGATTCCGGATATGTCATCAACCATTACAGATTTCAAGACAGCGTTTGATTGGGATGATGCGGATAAATCTGGGCGTATCATGCCAAATGAAGGCGTAAATGAAGGTTTTGATGCAGCTAATTCAAGGATCTCTGATGTCGAGAAGGAATTTGAGGATTATCTGAAGGACGTGTGCAAGAAGCTTGGGACATCCTCTGAGGTAAGCCAGTGCCCTGGGTGCAAGTCAAAAAAGTTCAAAAGTTGGTGATGTGGTGAGTATGGGCTAATGTCGCCTCTCTTTCGAATAGATATCATATACCACAGTGGGAAAGGAGTCCTACCAAATTGAAATTCCTGCCCATTTACATTTGAAGGTGCCGTCAACATTTGAGGTCAGGTCGTCCAGAAAGGTAAAAGCTACTCTTCTAGTGGTGTGAGGAATCTCAAATATGTGTCTGCATGGGTTGCTAAGAGCCTCTTTGGATGTGTTTTGATGGAAAATTCAAAATCAGGGGTTTCAGCGGTACTGGACTCCTAGGATCAAGGAGCTGCTACTTGAGCTTGCTGCTGCACGTGAGGAGCGTGAGGTAGCAATGAGTGGAATACTTGGAAGCCTAGTCAGCCAGTTCTTTGAGACTCGTGATAAGTGGGACGCTGTGCTGCACGGAGTAGCAGGTATATCCGTTTGTGACGCATGGAAGCTGACTAGTGTTAAGCTTCAAGTCTAGGAACAGCCAGGTTCTTAACTTTTTGACAGACATTGCATCTCATCTCGTCTGACTCATTTGTGTATCAACTGAATGTTTGCAGAGCTGGATGCTTTAATAAGCCTCTCTGTCGCAAGCGACCACATGGAAAAACCTGTGTGTACGCCAACTTTTGTGTCAAGCAACGTCACCCCTGTATTGAAAGCACGAGGTCTGCGGCATCCTACTCTGGGAGCTAGTAAAACCGGTTGTAGACCATTTGTACCAAATGACGTGGCTCTGGGGGGTGATAAGGCTATGTTTATGGTTCTCACCGGGCCTAACATGGGTGGAAAGTCAACTCTTCTCCGAGAAGTTTGTTTGACGGTTATAATGGCACAGGTAGCGATCCCGATCCTGTTCTGGATCACGGTTATGTTATCAGGTTACAACTTGCCTGTCTTACTGACGTTTCCACTTTTCTGTGCAGGTTGGGGCAGATGTTCCAGCGAAGTCTTTCGAACTTTCACCAGTAGACCGAATATTTGTCCGCATGGGTGCATCCGATAACATAATGGCTGGGCAAAGCACTTTTCTTGTGGAGCTACTGGAGACAGCCTCTATGCTGGTGACGATTCGTTTTCTCCTGTCCAAGTTCTGTCTGACGAATTTTATCATGGCCTGAGCCATAGTTGCTCGTTTTGCAGAAAAGTGCAACAAGGAATTCCTTAGTTGCATTGGATGAAGTAGGTCGTGGCACCTCAACTGCTGATGGTCAAGCTATTGCGTAAGTGGCTATCGGTCTGTTATTTATCTTGCCACTGTGCTTGTGCTTTGTGGTTTCTCCCATTATAAATGATGTTGGCAGCCGGTAACTTTGGTGATTCGCTTTCAGGCACGCAGTGTTGCAACATCTAGCACATGGAACAGGTTGCAGAGGCATGTTTTCAACTCATTATCATCGGCTTGCGTTCGACCATGCCAACGACCCTAAGGTAAGTTGGATACTTTGAGGTTGTAGTCGTCCACTTTGTCTCGTTCTATTACAATCATGCGCCTGTCTGTAAATAGGTTGGCCTGTATCATATGGCTTGTAAAGTTGGAACTGAAGTCGGTGGACCGGAGGAGGTGACGTTCCTCTATAAGCTCGCCGCGGGGGCTTGTCCTCGAAGCTATGGCGTAAACGTCGCAAGGCTGGCAGGTAACATGCGCGGCGAATATGCCTGGCCCCGAACTTAAGTATCCACGCTTCGCTAACAATTCAGTGCTCACGACTCTATCATTGCAGGACTTCCGGCAAAGGTTTTGACGAGAGCAGGTACCTGCTCTGCTGAAGCGGAAAGTGAAGGTGCAGATGATGGGCATGGCATCGTTCATCACATCGGTGTCGACAATTGTATATCGAGGGAGTTAGTAAGCTTTCTGCAGAAGGTGTCACATGGGTCGCTGGGGCCGGAGAGGACATTGCGGTTGTGGCAGCAGGCACAGATGTTGCAGTTGAGGACAGTGTAGAAGCTTTTGTCGATTGGGCGTGTACACAGTCTCATTTTGTTTTCACTGTCAGCAAACAATCAGTGCGTGTACCTCCACACATGTGCACGGACGTGCAGTAAGTGTTCGAACGCTCACAAATGAGAGAGGAGTTGAAACTTGGCAGTGCACATTGTGGCAGACACTACCCTTGGGTGTACCTAAGCTACGCACTAGCAGCCAACAACCGTCTGTCAACCAAGTACAAACTTTACTTCAGAGTAGTAGTGGGAAATCCACACATGGTACAACTAAGCAAATTTACATAGATGGCGGACAGCCGGCAAGCATGCAGTGCACATGCGTGCAGGACCCCTTGCCCAGCCCCGCCATTTCTTCACTCCCCTCCCCATTGTTCAGGGGCTGCAGGACAATGCCAAGGAGTCAGGAACATCTTATCCCCGACAACAAAAACCATGACGGACGAACACAAACAACAGAACAGATCAAGCTCCCTCACCATTGTCAGCTGGGGAGCGCGTAAGCCGCCCCCATTCACTTCCCGTGGTGGGGATGATGCGGGGGATGAGGCTCCGGGTGAGGATGAGGCTTGGGATGCGGCTCCGGGTGGGGGTGATTGAACATCACCAGCGACATGCTTGCGGACGCCATCGAGAAACACAGCACCAGGCTCACCAGAAGCGCAACTGGAACACAACCAGCGGGAAGAAGGCGCCGGAAAGCACTGCTACAACCGTTTTCAAGATCTTGCGCTATATAGCCGGTGCCTGCGCCGGTGGGGGTGCCGATGCCGCTGCCGCTGCCGCGTCGTCAAAGATCTAGAGGCATCTTTCGAGGATTGTTCAGAGGGCAGCGTGGTTGTCTCTTGCACCACGGTGGCAGACGTGCGTCTTAGTGGCTGTCTTTGCACCTACACAGCCATTGGATGGGCTGCAACCTCCAGGCCCACCAACAAGAAAACGACGGCAGGCTGGATTGATTGTGTGGTGTCTCGGGCCCCGGCCTTCCCCGCCTCCAGCTCCAGCTCCTGGGGATTCTACACCATACACATCCATACCGGCAGTACACACGTACATGCATGTGTGCGTCATCGCAACACAGACACGCTTATCGCCGTCCGCAAACCGTACTTTCCTTAACCCGATTACCCTTTCCCCTGGCACACACGGGAGCCGTGTCCACGCGGCGACCGCACTTGCCGGTTGCCGGGAAGCCCGTGACGCTTTCGCCGGGTTACGCCGCTGGGCCAGCCACTGCCACTCGCCCAGGTGCTCTGAACACAACCACCCGCCGTGGAATATCCTGCAAGCGCCAACCAAACACTCTGGGTCAGGCAACCTGAGTCGGGTCCGTAACGTGTTGCGTAACTCGTCCTTGGTTACTGGTTTACCATCCAAACACGCAACGTGGGAAGTGGGACGACGCCACACCGGCTTATTATTATTTTCATCTCTTCCGCCAGCTCTCATCCATCAGTCCTTCGGCTCGCTGCCTTCTCCCTGTGACGCGTCCCTTGTTATCTGCTTTCGGCGAGCTCTCGCTACTGTTGCTCCCGCTACTGCACAATGTGCCTGCCGTGCTTCGGATGGGGAGGCGGCCGCCCTCACCCTCACGGTGCTCCGCACCACCCGCCTCCGCACCACCCGCACGGTGGCGGGCACGGCCATGGCGGCCCGCACCACGGCCGCTGAGCGTCACCTGAGCTTATGGCGGCCCGCGACGCTCCCTTGTATCTGCCGCAGGTGTGTTTCTTGTGTCCCCTCGCCTGCAATTCGTGTCCTTGGAAAGCTGTGAAGTGCTATGGTTGCCGGATCTCTGATTGGTTTTGTGCCTCTCGTGCCCTTCAGGTTTCGTGCCGTTCTCTTGCCGCAGCTGTGAAGCGGTTTCGTGGTTGCTGAAGGGCCTCGATCGGCAGAGGCACTCTGATCCTACATGCTACCCTCTCCTGGCTGGTCATTTTGCTTATCAAGACCACGCCACTTCCCGCGTGTTGAAGCAAAGCCTGGGGTCTGGTTCAGCTGGATGAACACAGCGCAGAATAACAATGCCTTGTTGTCAGGTCTCATGTGTTCGACAGTGTTTTTTCAAAGGCGGCAACTAGTTAGCTATAAACTATGTACATCCCTCCGCTGCTTCCTCGGTTTTAGCTGTTGTACGCGTTCTTCCGTTTTGTGCGTCCTGTAGGACCAAGTTTGCATTACGGGGAAGAAAGCGACATACAGTTAATTGAAAAGCTGCCTTAATAATTACATGTATATTGAATGTAGGAACGTTTTCGTCAATCAGACAATTTGCTGCAAAGTTGCTTATCATGGAAGCATTCACAGGTAGCTGGCAATTGAAGAAGGAACTACAAGTTTGCACAAGGTTACAAGAATGGCCAATTTCGTTCAATTTTCGTAACGCTTTCATCCATTTCCCTTTTCGGTGCTTATATCACAGATTGTGAACAACGAGGACGAGGATCTTATGAACAAGATTCCACTTTAACAAAGTGCATGTAATTTACCCAGCAACGTTTTTCCATCGTCGGAAAGGCTAACGACTTCAGGAAAGGAACATTTTAATAGATCTATACCACCCTATCCGTCCAAAATCACCTTCCACAGTACCAGTCCATCTTCAGTGCGCCTATTTACAATCACATTCATCATCATAGAGATCCCCGCCTTCGCCACTGCCGGCGAGAAGATTACAGATTCTGCAAGTTCACGACGTACCCGTGAGAACACTTACGAATGCAACGGCTTCCTCCTCCGTTAGGGCAGCGAAATGCTCTCTGCAAATTAGAACCCAAACCAAGAGACAACCAGCTTCCTACACGCTTACCAGGGAGCTTCCACTACTCAAGCCACTGAGCGGAAACGGCGAGAGCAGGGAGCCTGAGGAGCTGCCCGGTGGTGAGGACCGTGGTGGTGCGCATGCGGGTGGTGGTGGTGCGGGTGAGGCCCGGGGTGGTGAGGCGCAGGGTGGTGCGGCACCGGGTGCGTAGGCACCGGCACCACCACGACCGGCGGGTGGGGAGCCGGATGCGGGTGGTGAGGCGCCGGGTGATGGTTGTGGTGCGGATGGTTGCGCACCACGGAGTCACATCCTCTCGAGGCCATGTCGATCAAATCAGCCTTGCACTGAAAGCACTATATCTGCAACCACAACACCACCAGACGCTCCTCAGCAACGCAGTCCTCGAGGATCACAATTCCTCAACACAAGACTGGAACAACGACAAGATAGCCACACCACAACAGCTGCTTACCACAAGAGCAAGCACGAAGCAGTGGGAACAACAGTTGCGTGCAGCGTCGAACAAAGTTACTGAGTCCGGGAGGGGAGACGAGTCCTAATTTATAGCCGGGGGAATGACGCGTGGTCAAGTACGGCAAGGAAGGGAGGAGGAAAGTAGCTAACAAGCCGGTGGTTTAGGATAGCTGGGGTGGTTTAGCGCGTCCGTGGTGTTAGGGTGACCGACACGTGGCGGACAGGTGTCGCGGCACCGACGATTCAATCGGTTACGGGCTTATCACAAATGCCACATATTCCATAGCTTTTTGATTTAATATTTACATAAATTTAAGCGCACAAGTCGAGGTGAGCTTGCTGCAACAAGCGTGTCACCCTCCGGAAATATTCAGGCTCGTTCTTTTCGATGTCGTTCAAAGTGGTGCGCGAGTGGTCTTCCGCCTGCCATACTCCACAGTGGGGTCAAGAAGGAAGGGGACTTGTGAACTGGAATCCAATCGGCTGGAGTTGTGTGGATCTAACCTCTTGGAACGTGAGCAGCACCAGGTTGGATATGGAGGGAGCTTTGCTCATGTCCCATCTGCCAACATCAAGGCAAACATGAGGATGTGGGAAGAGAGCACCATAAGACGGGACATGAGAGGTGAGAAGTGAGACCTTGTGAGTGTTAGGTTGTTCATGGAGCGCCACATTCCTCGTCCAACCTTCCCCCTGGACTGATCTCGGGCACTGCGTCCATGCCACAGTTCCCGAACAATGTATGCAACTTCCTCTCTATCCACCTAAGGCACAGAGGTTGTTGCTTGACATGAGGGGATGTGAGATGAAGACGCTTTGAGAAGATGGACAGTGTGGGGTGCTGGGGCATACCTCCACAGCTGCTGCAGTCCCGAAGCATTCCTCCTCACGCTCGATGAGCCGCTGGTGCAGAGCGGCATAGTGATCTTTATCCAGGTTCAGGACAGGTTCTAGCTGCACTGGCATGCCTGCAATCTGTGTGGCAACGTATGAGGCCATGACCTGGCCAAATATAGCTGGAATGGTGCCAAGCACAGGTATGATCCGCACTCTGAAGCCTGGAACAACCTGACGACCGGAACAAGTTCATGTTACGTTGCAGTTCTGCAGCACTCTGGATGTCTGTTCACGTCAAGAGAAATGCTTACTTGATAGTCCAAGGGATTTGCATCTTCTCCATTGGGAGCTTCAAATGGGAGCAGCTTTGTCTTTGGGCGCTCAGTCGAGAACACAACAGGCAGTCCTCCGTCTATGCCATGCTCCCTTCTCAGCCTGTGTCTTACCTGCATGACATGAAACATACCCCTATAAGGTTATGACATCTCGTGCTTCGAAGTCGTTTCAACAACATACTTGGATTCCACGTACTGAGCGAGCCAGAGGATCAATTGATGACTCGTATAAGTCTGCAACCCGTATGCGAGTGGGATCTGCACGTGCACCAGCACCAGTAGCAGACACGACCTTCAGACCTCGTTTCACACATGCCGCCAACAGAAGCACCTGCAAAAAGTAGGGGTCTGACATAAGAGGAGAAGTCTGGATAATGCAAGAACAAGTTTGGTCAAATGACCAAATCGGAGGCACTCTAGAAAGGAACATGGCCAATCGCAAGGCACTCCAGAACACAACACAGCTGATGGATAATCACAAGGTAACTCCACTACAGAATGTGGGCAATTACGAGACAGGCACTTCACCTTCGTGTCTATGTTATCGATGCAGTCAAGGACAAAGTCTGGTGAGCCTGAAAGGATCTCATCTGCAGACGATGCATCAAACAACTGAACCTTGGCCTCCACTTCACACTCTGGAAAGATGCTGTTAAAGTGGTTCTTCAAGCAAACTGCCTTGGCCAACCCAACATCACCCCTAGTTGCTACCGCATGACGATTGAGAGATGACAGGGACACCTATCGGAAAGCAGAAGAGTCACTGTAAGGGCTTCTAGAAACTCGACAGCATCAACTAACACACATGCCGTTCTACAACAACGAGACTCTGGCATACCTGATCAAAATCTACAAGACGAATCTTTCCCACCCCTGATCGTAGGAGCATAGCAGCTGCATGGCTGCCCACGCCACCGAGTCCCACGACTACAACAAAGGAGCTATGAATTCTCAGCTGCCCTTCAGAACCAAAAAACTGGGTATTCCTGCACTAACCATCAACCATAAACAAACATTCATGGTACCCCATGCAACAAAAGTTGGAGCAGACTCACAGCGAGCCAGACCAGTACACATCAGTCTACATGTTCGTTGCCTACGGATAGAGACCTTGTGAAATGTTCTGCCGTGATCTCGTCCTGCAAAAGATCCACTGAGGTGGACTTGTTCATGGCAGCCGGTTTCTCATCCTCTCCCTGAAATCCAACTGCCAATCCAAAAAAGGCAGGTCAGTGGACAACTCACTTCCATAAGTCTTTTCCTAAGCAGTAGGTCAGTCCGTCTGCCATACTCACAGGCCCTTTGAGAATCATCGCCTCCGCTTTCATCAAATCTGTTGCAACAACACCCCAAGCAAGTGTTAGAAACCAAACTTGAAACCTGCTCGAACACATTTCCACCAGCTGGGCTGTCCCAGTGTTCAAAGCCCCAACTTTGGAATACCTGGGTCTGTGGGAACTAAGTTTGAGCACAGCAACGGTGACACAGGTTCCCAATAGGGCGCCCGCCCCAAACACCAGGAAAGACGTAGAACTCGGCATCCTCGATTTAATCCGCCACAAGCTAGTCCTTCCGGCCCTGAGGACGTACAGGGATCAGCGACCACCAACGGTCAGGGCTTCGCTGCATACCCCGTGTACTTGTGACATGAACCGCCGGCTTCCTTGTTGGCCAGTCCTACTCCGAGAGGATGGCATGTCAGGGGACGGTATATATATACGTCCAGTCATTTGCTGGCACTACTCATTCGTGCACGTCCAAGATGTGCAGAAACAGAAATTTCTTTAAGGACCTCCAAGATTTGCCAAGTCTGCTGATGCACCCTGTCCCCAGCCACAAATACATGCACCTCCTGCCCATGCTCGATCCAGCTCTGGCCAAGCTCCTTCCATGAGACTGCAGCTGCTTTCACTCCCAGCAGCTGGGATGCATCCTCGAACATCTCAGCGCAATTGTAGATATGGGACATGAGCACATAGGCCGCACTGTTTGCTGGTGCGAGACTCACAGCGCAGTCGAAGGCACGTCTGCCAACTTCTACGTTCACATACTTTCGGCATGCACTCAGCAAGGACATCCAGATTGCCAAGTCAGGTTGCATCGGCATCCTGGAGATCAAGTTCTCTGCCTTTCCGAAGAGTCCCGCACGGCCTAGCAAGTCAACCAGAACAGCATAGTGCTGGATGGTTGCAGGGATGCCAAACTCCCTACCCATGGACCCGAAGTATTCTAGGCCTCTGTCTACCCACCCCGAGTGGCTGCATGCGGTGAGCAGGGGAATGAATGTGGCTTCATCTGGGTCTTCACCCACCTTTCGCATCTCGTCAAAGCATTGCACGATCCTTCTGGACGCACCTTGGCGAGCATAGCCTGCCATGAGGGCTGTCCATGAGATCACGTCAGGGTGGGACAGCGAGTCAAAGACACGTTGAGCTGCAAGCATGCTTCCACATTTTCCATATGCGTGGATGAGAGTGTTTGCTACGAGCATGCTGGAGTCTATCCTACCGAGAAGATGGTGATGGATCTGCCGACAGACTTCTAGGGCTCCAACACAGGCACAGGCTTTCAGGATAGACACAAGGGTGGCGTCATCTGGTTCCAAACTACTCCCTAGTAATTGTCTAGACAGTTGCAATGCCCTCTGGCCTTGCTCTTGCTTAGTATACCCTGCGACCATCGCCGTCCATGTGACCAAACCAGGCTCGTCCAACCCTGCGAACACTTGCTGAGCTTGCACCATGCTCCCACATTTTGAGTATGCATGAACCAAAGCATTTCCGACTGTTGCATCAGATTCAAAACCCCATCTAACAATCGCACCATGGATAGACTCCACCTTGCTCAGCGAATTTGGTGTCACTGACTGACCATCCACAACTACCTCTTGTTCCTTGGCTGCCAGACTGCCACATACTTTCAGCAAGCTACAGATCGTTCTACAGTCAGGCTTCACACCATCCTCCTGCATTTTCAAATACACGTTAAAGCTTTGTTCGCCTTCGTCGTGCTGTGCATATCCTGCAAGCAGCGCATTCCATGACATCAAATTCCGCTGGTGGAGAGTGTCAAATACAAGCTGTGCATCTGAGATGCTCCCGCATCTTGAGTACATACTTATCAAAGCTGCACTGACATGTGGGTCTTCCTCATACCCTTGTCTGACAACTGCTCCGTGAATCTTTTGACCAATTCCAAGGGACTGGGCTTTCAGTGGTTTTCCATGGAGCAGAGTGTCTGTTTCCGTGCCTGCTAGGCTGCCACATGCTCTGAGTACACTGACAAAGGTATGCCTGTTCGGTTGCACACCTTCGGCTTGCATCTCTGAATACAATTGAATAGCCTTGTGACCTTCCTCTTGCTCACAATAGCCTGCAATCAGGCCATTCCATGTCACCACATCCTTGTGCACCAAGTTCTTGAAGACATGTCTGGCCTGGTGCAGGCCCCCACAACGTGCATACATGTTGACAAGTGTATTCCCAACAAATTTGTCTGATATACAACCCAGTCTAACAGCCAGATTATGGACAGCCTTACCCATCCTCAGGGCCTCCACTTTCAACGTCTGTCCCTCAATACAAGTTTTCTTCTCCGTAGCCAGATTGCCGCAAGCTTTAAGCACACTAACCAAGGTCCATTTATCAGGCTCAACACCTTCATCCTGCATTTGTCTATACAGTTGCAGAGCTTCTTCACCCTGTTGTTGCTGAGCATAGCTAGCAATGACCGCATTCCAGGACACCAGATCACGCTGCAGCAATTTGTCAAACATATACCTGGCCTCCCGTATACTCCCACATGTCGCATACATATGCACCAGAGTGTTGGCAACAAACACATCAGACTCGTAGCCTCTTCCAACACCTTCCGAGTGGATAATCTTGCCCCTCCACAATGACTCCAACTTCACACCTTGTCCATGAATGAGAGTCTCCCCTTCCAGCGCTGCCAAGCCACTACACGCCTTGAGTGCACTGACAAAAGTCCATTTGTCTGATTGCACACCCTCTTCTTGCATCAGGGAAAAGAGCTGCAGTGCAAGGTCACTCTGCTTATTTTGAGCATATCCTGCAATCATCGCATTCCATGACACAACGTTGGGCTGCTCCAATTTGTCGAAGACATCCCGGGCATCTTTCATGCTCCCGCACTTTGCATACATACTGATCAAAGCTGTGCCCACAAACAGGTTGAACGACCTCGTAGCTAAAACTTCAGCGTGAATCTGCTTCCCTTTCTGGAGATCTGCTACGCTCCTGCAGGCCTTCAGCATACTCACATAAGTGTAGGAATTGGGCTTCACACCTTCCACTTTCATCTGCCGGAAAGCTTTAAAAGCCTCTTCAACCCTCCCTTGCTCTGTGTAGCCTGAAATAAGCACCGTCCAAGAGAAAACGGTGCGTTCCGGCAACCTGTTGAAGACCTCCACTGCATCGTGAAAACTCCCGCACTTGACAAACATGTTGACAGCCAAGTCACCAAGGCAGCCCTGCGATTCTAGCCCATTTTTTGCAATGTAAGCATGTACTAGCTTGGCCTGGGACAGAGACTTTAGTTTGCTGCACCTCTGCAAGAGAGACGCACAAGTCTCAAGCGAGGCCACAATGCCCTCCTCCTCCATGATCTGCAGAGCATCCAGTGCCTCAGCCATTGCTCCATCCGTACACAGCCCCGTCACATGATCGGCGTTCTGGAAGGCAACACGAACATCCCCCCTGCAGAATCTACTAATAACGCAGTCCGCCCGACGAGTTAGCAGCTTCGGATACAAGGTGGAGGATCCAAATCTACACAGACAATCCATAGGCCAGCTACGAAGAGCGTGCAGCACCCACTGGCATCACACCCAGAAATGGACAGTACTTGTTTTGGACATGTAAATTGAAACCCACATGACACAATTGCTCCTCTCGACAGGAGCTAACAGGCTGGAGTTGCCAGAGCTGGTTTCGCCCGGGCAATGTGTGATTGTGGGCGACTGAGGAACCAATGTTGATCACATGGGGATGCAGCTGGAACTGGCATTGGTGTCGGATTGCGCACTCTGGGATTCGGGGAAGTTGGTGACGCAGCCACGCTCTGGGGTGTCCTACATGCCCAACTTGTTGTCAGCTCACCCAAGCTCCTCTTGTGTGAAAGGCGGATATAGGTTCCGCAACCGCCCGGAACAGTTCGATGCAAGCACAGAGGGAATCACAGAGAAGCACCGACAGGAGCTCTTGTGGCACCACTTCTTCTTGCATCCCTCGGAGTGGTGGGACAATAGGGCTGATAAAGAAAGCCCCCGCCATCCCGACTTCAGGCACAAGACGTCCGACGAGCCCATATGGCTGAGCAACTATCAGAAGCCGCCATGGGTGGATTCTCAGCTGGCTGTGTGGGATGTTCAGATGAGGGGGTGTCGTGCTTCCATGGAGCACTCCATGGCTCAGACCTTGAGGAAACGTTGTCAGGAGGCAGACCTGAACGAGGCTGTTGCAGCTTTGGATCTCCTGGTGCAGGGAGGAGGTCATGTCACCACCGCCGTCTTCTACGGCCTCCTGCAGAGGTGTACGGCGCACAAGAATCTGGCTTGTGGCAGGCTTGTCCATGCTCTTGCTCTCAAATATGGGTATGAAGGCAATGCTTTCTTAGCCACGCACATCATCAGGATGTATGCTTCTCTTGGGAAATTGGATGACGCAGGGCTGGTCTTCACGAAAGTGTCCAGACCCAACCTTCACATGTGGTCCTGCATCATCTTGGCCCATGCCCGACAGGGACAGGCCGCACAGGCTATCGACCTGTATCGGCAATTTCGAGTGACGGGTGTGGAGCCAAACAACCATATATTCGTGGCAGTCCTCAAGGCTTGTGCTTCTGCACAGGACCTGGTTTCGGGGAAGGAGGTTCATGGTGATGTCCAGGCCTGTGGTATGATGGACGATGTTTATATTGGCAACAGCCTAGTGAATATGTATGCCAAGTGCGGAGGCTTGACTGATGCTCGCAAGGTGTTCGACAATCTGCCCTCCAAGAATGTGGTGACATGGACTGCCATGATCGCAGGATATACCCAACAAGGGCTAGGGCAACAAGCCCTGGCCCTGTATGGAAGCATGCAGCAGGAGGGCATCAGTCCAGCTGATCATGTCACCTTCGTGTGCCTTCTTCAAGCATGCGCTAGTTCAAGATCCCTGCAACAGGGAAAGCGTCTTCACTTACAGCTTCGTGAACAAGGGCTAGAAGCTGATGCAGTCATCGGTAACAGCCTGGTGAACATGTATGCCAAATGCGGGAGCTTGGAGGATGCTCGCAATTTATTCGACCGCTTGCCCACAAGAGATGTGGTGACATGGAATTCCATGATCGCAGGATATACCCACCAGGGGCTTGGGCAAGAGGCCCTTGATCTGTATGCTAGCATGCAGCACGAGGGCATAACTCCAGCTGATCATGTCACCTTCGTATGTCTTCTTCAAGCATGTGCCAATGTGGGAGCCTTGCAGCAGGGGAGGGAGCTTCACTCCAAGATCCGTGCAACAGGCTTGGAAGCTCATGCTATCACCGGCAACGGCCTCGTCAACATGTATGCGAAGTGCGGACGATTGGAGGAAGCGCTTACCGTATTCCACAACCTGCCCACGAAGGGCGTGGTCACATGGACAGCCTTGCTGAACGGATACGCTGAACATGGCGATGCCCAACTGGCCATCCAGTGCTTCCAGCAGATGCTCCAGCACGGCATCCAGCCCAACGAGACCACCTTCCTCTGCCTTCTGGTGGCATGTAGTCACGCCGGCTTGGTGCACGAGGGCCAGCAGTATTTCAAAATCATGGTAGAAGATTACGGCATCCCGGCCACCGATTCCCACTACAACTGCATGGTGGATCTCCTCGGCCGGTCAGGCCATCTGGCCGAGGCAGAGCATGTACTCCAAACAAGGGCTTGCGAGCAGGACGAAGTGGGCTGGAAATCTCTCCTCACAGCATGCAGAAGCTATGGCGACGTGGAGCGCGGCCAGCGCTGCTTCGACCGGGTCGTGAAACTGGCTCCTGAACATGCCAGCTCGTACGTGCTGCTGGAGAACATCTACGCCGACGCCGGCAGGTGGGACGACGTTGGTAGGATAGAAAGGCTCAGAAAATCGGCAGGGGCAGTGAAGAAGCCCGCCAAGGCGTGCATCGAAGTGCAGAAAACCCTGCACGAGTTCACCGTCGGGGAAGACAGGTCCGATCTTTCCCCGAAGCTCACCAGCGTATACGCCAGGGTAAAGGAGGAAGGAGGCCACATCCCGCACACAGACCTGGTTCTGAAGGCCTTGAACGAGCAGGAGAAGGAGCTCGCACTGTGCGGCCATGCCGAGAAGCTAGCTCTAGCATATGGCCTCCTCAACACGCCGGAGGGCACCACGCTGCTGGTCACCAAGAACCTTCGCATGTGTACGGACTGCCATAGCAGCACCAAGATCATGTCCCGCCTCGAGAAGCGGGAAATCATCGTGAGAGACGCTCACCGAGTTCATCGCTTTGCGGATGGCTCCTGTTCTTGCAGAGACAGGCATTGACTGAATGATCCAAAGCTTTCCTTTGCCTTCAACCTTCAGAGCCTCCAGAATCAGCACCTTCCATCTTCTCCTTCCTCCGGGAAGCCATGAGTCGCGAGTCGTGAATCGTGAATCGTGATTGTATTTGTGAATAGTGAAACCCCAACCGCACAAGCGTGTCCTATCGTTACGATAGAAAAGAACAAGCGTGCGTGTCCTATCACGGTTCACGTCCGGGAAAGGAAAAAAGGGGCAAAAAAAGCGGCTGCCAGTGCCGGTAACCCGTGAGCCGCAAGGACAAGGCCGGCCAGGGAAACAGAAACAGGCAGACAAAGTGCAAGTGTGTTAAAGGCGGGACCGGCGGAATCGGTGGCGCAACCTGGAAGCGGGCACTTGTGCGCAGCTAACCAGGAGGTGCCAGCTCAGCACCCATACACAGCAGAGTTACGCGAGTTCTGACACCAAATCCGAACCTTATATATTTCAAGGGTCGTTTGTTCTCGTCACTCGCAATCCTGATTCCTGTCCTGCGCTGCCGCCGCAGGCGAAGGGCGCACGCCTGCTCTCCCTGCTCTGCCTCGGCCTCTGCGGATGCCTCTGCCTCTTGCCGGGATTCATTTTTCACGCTCCCCGCAGCCGCGCGATCGTCCGCAGATGCGCAAACAGCCCGCTTCGCAATTGGTGCGGATCGCAGGTGCGGCGGGCGGGTACGGACATGAGGCCGGGACGTTGCGGGGGTCTTGGAGGAGGGACCTCGGCGCTGGCAGGGAGGTAGGTCCGTGAGGCAGGCCATGGATCCCAGGGGCTTGGTTCCGTCAGGGACTGCGCACCAGCAGATGCTGCAGCAGCAGGCGGCGCACCAGCAGGCGCTGCACAGGCAGGCGTTGCTGCAGCAGCAGCAGCAACATCAGCAGCAGCAGCAGCAGCATCAGAATCCGTATGCGCAGCAGGGCGGGTATCAGCAGGGAGGGATGAGCCATGTGAACGGTGTGGCGGCAAGCTCGCAGGCGCAGCCCGGGCTGCGCGCAACCAGGGAGGGAGGTTTTGCCGACCTGAATGCGGAGCCGCCGGCCAGCGACGGGGAGGCGGATGGTCCGGTTCCCAGCGACAGCACTCCCAGTGCGGCCACCATGCCGCACCAGGAATGCAGCAGGTATTTCGCCGAGCCGTGTGCGGTTTGTTGCTGTAAAGTGACGCGGAGGAGGGAATTGTTGATTCTGCTGCCACGTGTAATGAGATTCCGTCTTTTTCTTGTTTCCTGCGCTGATCAGGGCGTCCCCGCCTGAAGAGAAGAGGAAGAGGAAGAAAGGGAGTAAGGAAGGCCCGGTGGTGAAAGATGGAGAGGATTTGAGGAAGGCAGCCAAGCCAGCCAAGTCACGCGCAAAGCCGAAGAGCGAACACCTTGATACGGGGCTGGACGGTGATACGGATTCTCAAGTAACGGGCGTTCCAACCACGAGGGAGGAGAAACTCAAGAGCTTGAAGGCGGTACGATGAGTGAGACCGAGCTTTAGAGTGCGGGTTTTGCTCTTGCGTGTTTGACGCGGAGGTGGCTTATCGTTGTCCTACAATTTGTGCAGGGGCTCATGCATGTTGCGCGGAAGCTGCCTAAGAATGCGCACGCGCAGTTTTTCCTGGGGCTCATGTTTCAGCGCTTGGGGCAGCCTGCTAAAGTAAGCATTTTCTTAGACACGGCTTATTCTGGTATGATGCAATTTGAGTGTTTCGTGAGTTGAGCACTGTATTTTAAAAGTCTTGTACATGACTTCAAGTTCACAACACTCTCTCCATCCTGGCAGGCCGCCACGAACTTCGAAAAGGCTGCCGAGATCCTTAAGCAGTCAGAGGAAGAGAGTGGACAAAACAGAGCGCAGTTCCTTCAGCTCGTCCAGATCCACCAGGCAGAGGTAGGGTGCTCTAGGATTCTGAGTTGTGGAAGGAATCCATATTCAGAGAATGCAGTTGACCTAAGAGGAAATCCTATTGAAAGATCAAGATTTGAATCATGTTTTCGTAGATTCTTCTGATATAACAGCCGTTGGGAATGCAGTGTTTGTTGCACAGCAACCTCACGGTCCAACTGGGACATTCGGGGAAAGAGTTGAAAAAAGAGGAGTTGGAGGGTGTGACCAGTAAGGTAAGGGAAGGGGCACAAGAAGACAGTGGCCAAGCTTCGATTTGGAACACTTTAGGACTGCTGCTCCTCAGGACTGGGCGAGTACAGGTGATCTTGCTTGCTTGCTTTACACTGAATATCGTTGGTACTGAATTTCTTAACTTTTTGCTTACGTGTTTGTTGTCATTGGACAGAGTGCTGTGGCTGTTTTTTCAGCACTGTTGAGTATCGTTCCAGACTATCTGGATGCATTGGCCAACCTGGGTGTCGCGTACATGCAAAGGTAGCCTTTTCAGTTTTTGCTGTATATACTGCTTACGAAACGTTGAGGTTCCTACGTGGATGCCAAGGTCCTTGATGAGTAGGGGAAGTTGTATTTTGGAGCTCGTAACAGTTGATTCTGAAATTGCAGTGGACATCTCTTGAATGCGACGCGTTGTTTTCAAGCTGTGCTGGAGAAGGAAAGAACTCACCCAGGTGCCTTAGTAAACTATGGGGCCCTTCTGATACATCAATATGGCTTCTCAGGTTTGCACCATTCACTCAAAAACGTTTCGTGCATGAAATTGTACTTGTTTCCAATATTGAACGGTGTCTGTGAACCGCACTTTTAGGGACAGCAGCAGGATCTGAGGGGTACAACGGTGTCTACTCCTTGCAGCACACTGCGGCTGTCGCAGCTCAACAATGTCTGCAGTCTGCTGTGAAGGATGATCCTAAAGCTGGTCATATATGGGCCAATCTTGCAGCAGCCTATGCAGCATCTGGCAGCATATGGGATGCAAATAAGTGCTTGGAACAGGTACGATACTTACAGCTCCTAGGTTGAGTGAATGTTTCCCACTTGTGATTTGTTTCTTCTTGGAAATGGTTATGGTATCTTGTATTCTCTTGCCCCCTAAATCCCGTCACTTTTGGGTTTTTCCAGGCAGCAAAGTTGGAGCCGTCTAGGATGTCAACTCGATTTGCTGTCGCTGCTCATCGGTTACGGGATGTTGAGCGGCTGGATGGCTCTGCAGAGCAGTCTGAGCAGCTCAACTGGGCAGCAAATGAAATGGCATCTGTTTTACGAGAAGGGGACTCTACGACCGTGCAGCCCCATCTAGCATGGGCCGGTTTGGCTATGGTTAACAGGGCTCAGCATGAAACTGTAGCGTCGTTTGAGGGAGGTGGCTTGGATCTCAAAGAAGTAGAAGATCGGGCTATTCAAAGTCTTCACCAGGTCAGCATACATCCGCTCATGTGACTTTGGCAAAAGGATGACGTGTTGGGGCTATTCTTGTATTTCCAGCTTTTCTTACAGAAATCTGGGGTATTTGCAGGCAATAGAAGAAGATCCAAACAATGCTGTCCCGTGGCATCAGCTTGGATTACATACACTATGTACGTTACAATTTGGGGATGCACTCAAGTACTTCAGAGCGGCAATTGCCAGACGGCATAACTGCCCAGTTTCATGGTCCAATTTAGGTGACATTCGTGTACTCTAGTTGATGCTTGCATACTCATGCCCTGCAGAGATATGAGGAGTTGCTGCTGTTGTTAACTAGAAGCAGGAATGAACCGTAGGGTCAACCTCATCTGTGATCAATATGACTGAACGCTGTCTACTGTCTCCCAGGTATTGCCCTTCAGTTTTCGGACGACCCATCTGGTGCTGAAGCCGTATATAAACAGGCCCTTGCTCTTGCTCGTCCAGAGCTAGTACACACCATTCTTTCAAACCTGGGGAATCTGTACCGGCAAAAGAAGCGTTTCAGTGAGGCTCATGCTGTTTACAGGAAGGCGCTGGAGCTATGTCCCGACTACGCACCAGCTTACAATAACCTGGGCCTCCTGCACATTGCAGAGGGAGATTGGGATCTTGCAATAGCGTCATTTGATCGGGCTTTGGCTGCAGATCCCTACTTTGAAGCGGCGAGGTCCAACAAGATGAAGGCAGAAGCTTTGGCACACGTCGGTAAGGGCTCACTTTCCAGTAACCCAACTTTATCACCAGTCCCAAGTCCTGCTTCTAATACCCCAGTCCCGGTTTCTTCAGATCACCCACTGGACCCAGCCTCAACATCAGTGGAAGGCTCAGAAGCCGTCCAATCCTCAGAACCACCTGAACACAAAGCTCCAGAACAATCCCAGAGCCTGCAGTCATCGCAGTCTGTACCATGTATACCGACAATTCAGACCAGCCAGCTCCCTTTTGGTTCATCAGTCGTCAATTCTTTGCAAGTGCCGCAACTTGCTTTTTCTAACACCATGGCTACTCTGTCTGTCCCCTCGCCTGTAGCTCCTAGAGCCTCTTCATCGCGTCAATCTCACCAGCGAGAGCCCTTTCCGCTGCCGTCAATTTCTTGACGCGGGGTAAGTTTTGTTGGAACAAATAACATTTTATGTCCACGCCGTATGGCAGAAGTCATGTCTCTTTACGTGTTGGGCTATGTCTGGACTAGAGATGGTTTCATTTTAAAACTGTGTTGTACATTACTTCTTATGGGATGTCGGTGTGGACATGGGATGCTGTGTATTAGAAGCGGAGAAAGTTGTAACACTCTATCTTTATGCACGGAAGTTTGAAACTACCTTCATGAACGAAAGTTGAAACTATCTTCATCAACGCAAGTTGAAACCATCTTCTGCACACTAGTTTGAAACTATCTTCGGACACACAAGTTGAAAGTTGCTAGGTATGAACTTGCTTATCAAGGATGCGTGGTGTGTGAATACATGGATTTAAAGTAAAGAAAAATAAATTTGTAATTAATATTCTTATCATAAATTTAAGAAGAAGAAGAATTTTATTTAGTGGAACATGGGACTTGGTACTTATCAACTTGTACCATTGTGTGCCTAAGCTACTTGCACCAAGGGCACCCACTCCCTTTAGGAATCTCATTTAAGTCCCGATCTAAGTTCAGGATGCTTAATCAGGAAGTTCTTATAAATGTTAGTCCATTTGGCCTAGGCTATTTGGACAAAAAAAAATATTGCAAGTTACCTCTAGAAGATATATAAGCTAATTTGACCACCTACTATAATAGTGGAATAGAGACTTTATAAAAATTGCAAGGATTGCAATTTAAAAAGGTCCCATCCCTACCGTGGTGGTGGGGAACAACCCACTACAAGGCCCAGGCTAAGGGTAATTATCCCCCGCGATTGTCTACCATGGTGGTTGGGAACAACCCACTACAAGGCCCAGGTTAAGGGGAACTAGCCCCCACAATTGTCTACCGTGAAGCTGTCTACCGCCCCCAACATGTCGTAGTCAAGAGTAAGGAAGGGCCTACTTACCACCACAGCTGAAGATGCAACGTCTCCCACACTCGAAGTCGTCCTTCAGCGTCTCCCGCATTCGAAGTCATCCTACAGCATCTCCCGCATTCAAAGTCATCCTCCAAACAGCATTTGCCAACGCCCTCAGCAGGGCGATGGACAAAGTTTGTTCAAATGCAGCTCATGAACTACGGTCACGAAACTTTATCTCGTACGTAATGGAACCTGAGTCAAACTTAACCGTCTTAACACAAATGATTTTTTCTTAAGCTTGGTAGTAGTAAAAGAAGAAGAAATTTTTTTTACTTAGATTAATTATTTTACTTGTACTATATACGAATTTTAACTTCAAATCAGTTTTCATGCCAAACTCGATAAAAGGGGGAAGTTTTGGTCTGAGCCCATGGTTGGTTGAAACTGTAATTCATACATACCATACAAGCAACCATGGTTCAATACATGAACTTGTTTGAAGCAATATTGGTGTGACTCGATTTTGGTTTTGTTCAAAACTTGAGCCCAACCACACCCCAACCATGAAGTCCATTCACGTTCTCAATAGTAAGGGGAATGAAAGCATGGCCTTCATGCATGGGGTGTACTTGTAAACCTTGGCAATCACGAATCCCTACGCCGCCCAGCCCAGAGGGTTGACGATGACATGCTCACAAACTATATTGGGGAGGGTTTATTACCACCAAATTTGCACCACCTGGTCACCCAAGTCAAAAGTAAGTTGGCCCCGAGAGAGTAGTTCAACCGGTAAGTATTTGAAACAAGAGAGAGAAGCCATTGAGAAGTTCAAGCGGTAGGTAAGGAATTCAAGCATGTGCTAGTTCTAGGATGCAAACGTGGTAATGCTGCCCATGAGTCCTGTTGATAAGCCAAAAGCCAAGATCTCCGGGGTGAACTAAGCTATTCTAAAACAATTTGTTGAGCGCGAACTTATATTTATTTAAATTTTCAAAAAATTATAGATAATTATTATAAAAATAATATTAAATTTTATAAATAAATTTCAAAATAATTATTTAAAACATAAAATATAGAATTTTGAGTGAGGACAGCTCTGGAAGGATGTGGTCATGCCTTTCATCTGCTGTTTTGGTGGTATTCTTGTAAATGATCAATTAATTAATTAATTAATTATAATAAATACTCAAAAAGAAATAGAGATAGATTATCCAATCTATTTTAGATATTCCAAAATTAGGTCCCAAAGATCACATTAAGTTCCCTTCACCATGAAATAGAGAATATACTTTAGAGATGTGAAACAAAAACATCTTACCTTTATAGGTTCTACTGAAAAAAGTAACAAGTGAAAATAAAAGCTACATATAGTATCTGCCTGGTGAATTGTTTGCATATTTGCAAGCATGGCTGCATGTGGTGGCATGCAATTTCAGAAGAAGAAACTGCCTTAATGGGTAGTTAAATAGATATATGATTATATGTATTCTTACAATTAGTAATTGCTTATACGGGGTGAGCTTGAAGGATATAAAAGGAGGTGAGAAGATCATTATTTTTAACACTAGGTGTTGTGTTATAAGTTTGGCTCTAGAACTAAGCTTGTAACATTAACTTAGCCATAAACAATATAAACGTGGGTCGAAGACCAAGGAAATAGGTAATGAGTCTCATCATTACCAAGGGCCAAGGAAATAAAGGATTATTTCCAAGCAGGCATTATTGCCAAAGGCCAAGGACTAAATAGTTATATTACCTTGGCGCGTGCTCCATAGAGCTAAGCAGTATGCAATAGCGAGAGGTGGCGGACACCATAGGCTATATATGTAGCTCAACACTCCAAGCTAAGTGGACTGTTGATGTTTGTCTAATAAAGAGGCAGCCATACTTCTTCGCTAAACTTTCTTTTGCAACATCTTGGGGTCGCATTCCGGTGAAGAGGACACAAACTCCAAGCCCGTTTTTCTGTTCGCGGGCTCTAGGCCTATTGTAGGCAGTAGTCTTTGCCAAGCCTATAGCTAGTGGTTTGACCGTTCATTTTTGACCTGTGATGCCAACAGCCTACATGCTGACCATGACATTTGGGCATGGCAGCTTTGTTGCTTTGCAGTGCGACGGGCGCTAGTTTCTTCTGTGTGTGAGATCTATCTGCACATACCTCTTTAAGTTCATTTGAACGCAAGTTGGCTTTTGGCTGCTTCATCGTCCACGAAATGGATTTTAATGTTCCACCAGGAGAAGAAAAATTGACAACAACCCTATATAAATATAATGAGACTAAAGAGAGGAAAAATTTTATCTCAAGAGAGAACATTAAACTAGCGAAAGAGATTCCACAAATAAATACATGTCCTCACTTATTTCGCGAGACATGTCTCATGCCATGGTTGCATAATGAAGAGATGTTAATCGAAAACTATGATGACAAGGATGATGATGAGATAGCAATGGAGGATGATGGAGAAATGTCAATCAAGGATGATGATGATGATATCGCTGATGATGACGATGCGGATGATGACAACCTCACTCATGAGGACGCAGATGCAGATAATGACTATGTAGAGGATGACGGCGAGCATGATGGGGATGCGGATGATGATGACCTCGCTCATGAGGACGCAGATGATGAGGAGGCGGATGATGATGATGCAAATGATGACTATGCAGATGATGACGGCGAGCATCATGACAAGATGTCAATGGATTTGGATCTTAATGGAGTAATTTTGAAGCTCGCATTTGATGCGGATGATGACGACCTTGTTCATGACAACACAAATAATGACGATGTAGATGATGACTATGCAGATAATGACTGCGAGTATTATGACGAGATGTCAATGGATTTTGATCCTAATGGTGTAATTTTGAGGCTCGCATTTGATGCGGATGATGACAATGCCAATGATGACGACACAAATGATGACGATGCAGATGATGACGACGCACATGATGACAACGCAAATGATGATGATGAAGATGATGAAGACGCAAATGATGATGATACAAATGATGGCGATATAGATGATGCCGACGATGATGATGATACAAATGATGACGATACAGATGATGCCGACGATGATGATGATGATGATACAAATGATGACGATACAGATGATGCCGACGATGATGATGATGATGATACAAATGATGACGATACAGATGATGCCGACGATGATGATGATGATGACGAGGATGATGATGAGATGTCAATGGATTTCGGTCCTGATGGACTTGATTTGGCGGGGAGAATGAAAATTTTCCTTTTCAAAAGAACTGAATTGCTAGCAAAAATACAAAACTACCTATTGCATGACGGACAACAAACTGATTTGGATTCTATGAGAGCTGAATTGTTAAATATGTTGCGCTTGAAAACTCATGAAGATCAAACAAGATTTAATGGTATATATATGAAATTTTATTTAGAACTATCTACTATATCGGAAGATCCTTTGGACCTTTTCGTAAAGCTTCTACTTGAAATAATCTTTACTACTTGAAATGAGGTTAGATAGGGTAATGGTGCCTTTAGCAATGAAACTCTCTTTAGCAATACATAGTATAGAAGATGGGCTGTTATATCTCATCTCTTTGTTTCCAGTAAATCGTCCCAAAATCGATTTAAGTACTACAAAAACTTGATGTAACAAATTGTTTTGTACAGAAAAGTGTAGGAAATACAATTATTTGATATAAGTATATACATTTAGAGATGACTATGGGAAAAGAATTCCATTTTAGGAAGCAAGTGTGCAACTTATGTGCATGAAATTTGATTGTTATTGTTGTAGGTAAACCTTTATTAATCACCGCCTTCTTATTTTTTTGAAGGTTTACATTTCTACATATAACGAGACATAAATTTAATCTGAATCATACAGATCTTTGTCGCATAGACTCCTTCTCCTCTCCTTCTTTCTCGGATCCTGTACCCCACAACTCCAACACTACCCATCAATGTTTCCATAAACTGAAAAAATAGAACCTTGAGGCTACTACAGATTCATTTTACTGCACAGTAAGAGGTGACAAGACTATACTTGTTCAAGGACATTATCTTCACACCGAACCTTATCCAATGTAACTTCAAACATATCTCCTCCTTTTTAGTGTGGTGGAACTGGCTTACATAGAGTAGAGCTAATGCTGCCAAATTGAAGTGGTCGAGTCCTTCAAGCCTTAAAACTTCAGCCCCCTTAGACGCTCACAGGCGATGCAACATGAAGGAGCGTTGGTGCAGGCTTATGTTGTCGCCTCGCCTATCCAGGTTCAATGCACGTACGCCACAGAAGTAACCCGCAGTCAGTCGCCCGAACCGTAGTTGAAGCGCTGGAGGGAATCCTGGCCCCCGATTGGGCCCTGCCGATTACCGTCGGTGCATGCACCTGGCCGCGCGCCCCGCCCGCCTACCAAACATATATATTGTGCGAGCAGTGATTTCACGGACATCGGCATCGCGTCCTCCAGCTGACTTGTCTCCGTCGCCTGCTCTCTTCTCCTCCCCGGGCACCGGCGGAAGCAGCCATGGCCGCCGTCTCGGCATGCATCAGCAGCGCCACCTTCGCCGGCCAGGCCGTGCTGAAGGCGCCCTCCGAGCTCTCCAGGAAGGTGAACGGCGGCAGGGCTGCGGACGCCAGGGTCACCATGCGCAAGACGCAGGCCTCCAAGTCCGACAGCATCTGGTACTCCATCGCCCCCTTCTCAATTGCATTCCAGTGGGATGCAATGCAGCCGGCCCGGCAAGGCGGGATTGTTTGATTGTTTGATTGTTTGATTGATTGATGGATTGATAGAATGAATGATTCTCGTGGGAATGAATCGTGAATGGTGTGTTGCGCAGGTACGGGCCCGACAGGCCCAAGTACCTCGGCCCGCTCTCCGGCGAGCCCCCGAGCTACCTCAAGGGCGAGTTCCCGGGCGACTACGGCTGGGACACGGCAGGCCTCTCGTCTGATCCCGAGACGTTCGCCAGGAACCGGGAGCTGGAGGTGATCCACTCGCGGTGGGCCTTGCTGGGAACGCTCGGGATCGTGACCCCCGAGATCCTGGCCAAGTACGGGGTGCCCATCCAGGAGCCCGTGTGGTTCAAGGCCGGCGCCGTCATCTTCTCCGAGGAGGGGCTCAACTACCTGGGCAACCCGGCTCTCATCCACGCAAAGAGCATCCTGGCCGTGCTGGCCGTGCAGGTGATCTTGATCGGGGCGGTGGAGGGCTACCGCATTGCGGGCGGGCCCCTGGGCGAGGTGACCGACCCGCTCTACCCCGGCGGCGCCTTCGACCCCCTGGGCCTCGCCGACGACCCCGACACCTTCGCCGAGCTCAAGGTGAAGGAGATCAAGAATGGAAGACTGGCCCAGTTTTCCGCCTTTGGCTTCTTTGTGCAGGCCATCGTCACCGGCAAGGGCCCCATCGAGAACCTCCTCGACCACCTGGCCGACCCCTCCAACAACAACGCCTGGGCCTATGCCACCAAATTCGTCCCCGGGAATTAGATTATTGAATTTAGTCCTTTCCCTTCAAGCTCGCGCGCTTGAAACCCAATTCGCTGATGTCCTCCGCGGCTGGGGTCATTGTGTGATGCCGGCTAGATCCTGTCTTGTACAATGCTGGTTCTTTCGCTGCTGCTGCGACAGCAGATCACTCTCCCCCGTCAGCAAGTTCGAGCAGTCGCTTGCCGAATGTCGAATGTCTTGCACCTAGAAGCCGAATGTGGAGAACTTGGCCAGCATTCCACGTCCGGAGCGCTGCGTCTGCACTTCTGCTGACGGTTGTGTAAAATTCTCTTTCGTTCACGATGCTTTGTTTGCCTCAATTGCCTAATGCATTTTGTGTCGTTTTGATTCACATCGTCTCCGGACAGCATCTCTCGGTTACCTGCAATGCTGTCCTTTTCCATTTTCGCTCTCTTCTGTGCAATCCACAGTTGTCCTTATTACACACGGTGGAAGGAATCTGCTTCGCACTCAGACAAATTGAAGATGAAAGCATCTGAATGTATTGCTGCCCTAATTCGGGAGCGGGAACGAGTTACTGTTAGTCGATTTTATGCGATTCAGAGAAATTTCGACTTTTGCTGCTTGCTTGTTGATCCTGGCTTGATCTCGATGGGTATGGATTGACAAGAGGAGTAGCTCGAGTCGAGGGGAGCTGAGAGCTGATGCGCGGAACAGGGGAAGGTGCGGAGCTGGAGTGGGAGAATGTTGCGGCATTGCGGTCGAAGGGTGTGGTGGGGTTTGGATGCGGGTGCTCGACGAGGGTGGATTTTGGGAGCGGAGTGCAAGGCTGGAGTGGCAGGGGCAGGGGGAGGTTGTAGGTTCAGCTCGCAGGCTGGAGGGGATCCTGGGAGCCCAGCTCTGAGGAGGAATTTTGTAAATGGGGCTGCTGCCAGGGCACATCCGGGGCAGAAAAATTCGCAGGGAACGCTGATGTATCTCACCGCCTTGGTTGTGGCTATGGTGGGATGCACGTACGCTTCCGTGCCGCTGTACCGGAAGTTCTGCCAGGCCACTGGTTATGGGGGGACTGTGAAGCGGCGTGAGGTGAGCTGGTTGTGACATGAAGGATTTGCTGTGCCCATGGGTTTCCGGTCCTGTCGTGGCAAAGGAACTGGTTCATCCGCTCAGTGGCTGCTTGCAGACAGTGGAGGAAAAGATTGCAAGGCAGGATGCTGAAGCCTCCGCCGCGCCGGTCAGGTGAATTCCTGCTGCTGCCTTGGATGCTGTGGAGGGGAGTGAATTTGTGGGGGGAAGGCTCGGCGTACCCTAATCGATAGGGTTTGTGAATGTGTCTCTCGGTAGGGAGCTGGTAGTGCAGTTTAATGCGGATGTGGCGGATGGTATGCCCTGGAAGTTCACGCCGACTCAACGGGAGGTATGTGTATTTGGAGTTCACTGTCTTGTTTTGTGGTTACGAGGAATGGTGGTTGGTCCATACTGGTCTCTTTTTCTCTGTTGTTTGGATGCGGGTATGTAGATGAAGGTGAGGCCAGGGCAGAGCACTCTGGCTTTCTACACAGCAGAAAACACCAGCTCCAAGTCCATCACGGGAGTGTCTACGTACAATATCACTCCTATGAGGGTAGGCAGCATCACTTTCAGAAGCCTGGCTCGAAGCAAGGTTGTAGTTATCAGAAGCGGAAATTCTTCTGCCATTTGGTGTGCCCATGCAGGCTGGAGCCTACTTCAACAAGATCCAGTGCTTTTGTTTCGAGGAGCAGCGGCTTCGTGCCGGAGAGAAGCTTGACATGCCTGTGAGTGGTGTTTCCTTGGAGCCTGTGACCTTGGGTCCTAAACTTCACAGGCCTGACAAGATGTCTCCTGGTTATAACTGTTGACTGCAGGTCTTCTTCTACATTGACCCAGAATTCGCCACGGATCCAAGGATGGATGGTATCAACTCCTTAATCTTGTCATACACATTTTTCAAAGTAGAGGATGAGAAAGAGGACGAAACATCCGAATCCTAGGAAAACTCAAACCTGCAGGCAGCACACCGTTGTCCAGTTCTCTCGGCCACTGTACAATGTTAACATCCAGGTACGGATCGCTTTGTGATATTCCATTTCACGATCCTCAAACACCTTCGTCTGCAGTGGGCTTACCAAACGTACTCTGCTTGATGCATGCTTTCAGGTCTGCGGAATCACAGCCGTAGGCGATGGGTACGAGGAATGACCAGTACGACACTGCGTAACAAGCGGCTATAACCAGTCGGTTACGGGCAGCTGAGCTGTATTGTAGCAGGGAAGCCTGGCTTCAGCCGAAATCCGAAAGGAATAAAAGCATCATACGAAGTGCTAACATGGTGTGATCGATAGTCCACACTTTTGATTTTGACAACATAAATGATTTGCACAACATGCAGTGAATGTGGACGACGGAATTGGCTCAGCGGCCTCGGTTGATAACAGGGCTCCGAGTCCGGTGGCTTTCACACGTAGGCGAGGTTGTGAGCCTTATGACGTGAAACGCGTGTGTCGGTTCCAGCAGCCAGCCGGCTACCTTTCCCACCACCTTCCTTACACCTTCTCCCTTGAGTGGCATTCCCTCCCATCCCGGCCTCCGGCAGTACAATCCTCACGTTCCTCACTCGCCGTCGTCCCGGCCTTGCTTTTCCATTCCGGCATTGCAACCATGAAGATGCGCGTCGCCAATGCGGTGTCCAGAGCTCTGCGTGCTTCGGCGGCGGCCTCCCGCCGCTCCCTCCACTCCGGTATGTCCGCGTGCCTGTTTGCTGTAGGGCTTGGAAGCGTGGATCGGGCTGCATGTGTGGCTTGATGGGAGCTCCGCCTGGCTGCGTCCAGCTAAGATCAGCTGGGAGCTTGACGCTTGTGCCGCTTTCAGCTGCGGCGGCGGCAGATGAACCCCCGAGATTCTGCTGATGACCAGCTGACTGTGTGCAATCTTTATGTAATTGGAGGAATGGAGTGAATCAGGGTTGGTGGATTGCATGCGAGGAGGGAGAGGGGGGGTGAATGGTTTGAATGGGGAACCAAGGGAAGTTCAGGCAGGTGGGAAGGGTGCGGCATGACACTGAGCTGATCTGTCGCCTTGGTTGCAGAGGGGAGGTCGTTGGTGCCTGCTTTTGTGATCAAGGGCGGGTCAGCAGCTTCGTCGCAAATCACCCGAGCAGTCGCGGAGGCGCAGGACAGCAGTGCTAGAGGGTGGTTTCCGGCTGCTTTTTTCCTCTCAGCTGCAGGTGACACCCTGTGGCCTTCGATTGCTTGTCTCATGCATTCTGCTCGGAAACTTTCAGTTCCTGCAACAAAATCTGGCCTGACCTGGTCACCACTGTCACTCCAGCTGTGGTTGCTCAAGACCAGAACTTGGAGGCTGCTGAAGTACGTTTCAAACCTGGTGAACTGTTCTGCTTTTGTGAATTTGGTCTGCGTACCGCAGCATGATTCACCAGGTCTTTAATTCGCGCACACAGGTCGAGCGGACGTTTATCGCAATCAAGCCCGACGGTGTGCAGCGAGGCTTGGTAAGTCATCCCTGCGTAGTCACAATCAGTTTGTTCTGTCCTCTTTTCCAGTATTTTCCTCACTGCGTTGGATACAGATTTCTAAGATCATCGGGCGGTTCGAGAGGAAGGGGTACAAGCTGGTAGGAATCAAGCTGGTGACGCCAAGCAAGGAATTCGCCGAGCGGCACTACGACGATCTCAAGGGGCGTCCCTTCTTCAACGGCCTCACCGACTTCCTCAGCTCCGGACCTGTCGTAGCCATGGTGTGGGAGGGGCAAGGTGTGATCAAGTATGGGCGGAAGTTGATTGGCCAAACCAGCCCGCAGGCCTCAGAGCCGGGCACTATCAGAGGGGACTATGCCATAGTGGTGGGAAGAAACATCATCCACGGCAGCGATGGGCCTGAAACGGCTGAGGCAGAAATCAAGCTCTGGTTCTCGCCCGAGGAACTCAACGACTACAACCTGGTCAGCGAGAAGTGGCTCTACGAGTGACCACCACTCGGAAACCGTTCAAATTTTGTTGTGCTTTTTCCTCGGAAACCAGCCAGGTTGTAATCCATTCCGCGAGCGGATGGAACCTCCTTGACTGGCTGCTTCGGTGAATGCTTGTTTCTTCACATTTTGTGGTTTTCCCATGGATCCTATCGTTGTTATTACAAGATGCGGTGGTGGTGAACAAGCATTAAGTTCAATTACTGAGATGGTTGGAGTATATAATACAGCTCTACAGCAGGAAGACGAATCCTCCAGAACAGCTTTTAACCAGCCCAATCAATACCTATCCTCTTGGCTGGATTGTCTACTTCTGGACGCCGCAAACCCAAACTACCTAAGTGAATAAGAATAGTATGGACAAACTCCATCAAGCGCGGGTAAAATCTAATGTTAGCAAAGGCAAAGCCATAATACTGGCAAAAATGGCGACTACAACGGCCACCAACCACAACGGCAATTTCTGCAGTCCCTTCGGCTGCCGACCCCCCTTTACATCTGCGTTTCTCACAAGACCAGCCGGAGGCTGTTGCTCTGACATTGTGGGAGCTTGCGTTTCCTGTTTTTCGTCCACCCCCTTCTGCGCCTGCTCCAAAATTCGTTGCTGCTCCGCAAGCTTCTCCACGTACTCTGGGAACATCTTGCGAAATATCGCACTGACAAACAGAAAGAAAACAGATCATGAGTGTCCAAACACAAGCTTATGCACGTCTGACGTTGTCAAAACCCATTACAAGCAACAACCACCGATACGAGTGGACACAGGAATTGATAAGTACTTTTTGCAATTATAGGCAAGAGATGCTTGGGCCAGTCGATGCTTGTCCTCTGCTGACGTAGACACACTTCCAGTGGTTGGAGTATTATCCATCTGCATAAAATGCATGAAGGTCACAAAAAACGATCCCTTTGAGCTTTTCCTGTCTCCAGCAACCCAAAAGGATTGCAGACAAATAGGTGACAAACGCTAACAGCAAAAGGTAATCGGAAACTAGCTATCCTCAGCTTCTCAAAGCTATCAAAATTGTTAATTTTCTAACAGCACTATAAAAGAACACATGTACATACCATGAAAGATAGCAAACCCGTAAGTATGCTGCAATACAGGACCACGATGTTAGGCAACTTCTGTGATAGCAAACCTTGGGTAATCAAAAGGTGAAGATAGAGCACGTGGAAACCATTCCAAAGCCCTTGTCACGCACCAAACAGTGCTGCCAAGACTAGCATACAGCAATTTGACAAACCAGTCAGTATACAGGAAGAGTGCAGTACCTAGAAACGGACCACATAGGATTCCAGGTCTCTGGATGAACTGGATAGGCATCAAAGCAGTGTCAATCACTTTGTGCCCTTGAAACGTGAGCAAATAAGGAAGATTTAGATGCAGCAGTATTCAAGTACAAAGAGGGGCAATCGACTCAGAAAGAACTCACAGTCGCTCATTGACATGCAAATCCGCTTGTGAGTTGCAAATCGGCCGTTCGGGGTGATCATACTATTAAATTCCACAAAAGTAGTCAGGAACAGGAGAGCCCAACTTTGAACTCAAACACAAATCTGTCGCTCACAAAACGGGGTCACGGGACGCCACTCGAATATACCTGATGCCAGGAGGCTTAAAAGGATACTCGGGGGGGAACTTGACCTTCCCATGGTAGACTCCACCTGAACGATTACAGAGACCGTACCCCCCATCAGCATAACGAGCAACAAAGCACAAGGGTTAAACAGCATAAACAGTGCAAGGCCAACCTTCAAAGGGAGTTCCCTCACTACCCTCCAAAACGTAATCTGCGCGTACAAAACGACCACAAGACACCAGACAAACGGTCAGAAAGAGTGGCAGTTACACCTGCGAGAATATGTTTGCTTAACCGCAAGTCAAGGATGCAAGAGAGAAGCTCAAAACCACCTCCATCCACAACATTAAATCACTTACGCCATTCCAAAATGTCGGTAGGCGAAGGCCGCGCCAACACGTGGGGCACAGGTTCCTGAGACCATGCAGGAGGCTACATCAGACATGCTATGACAAGACAGAGGACAAAGACAACATCTACAACGTCACAACGCAACAGGCTCGTCATTTCTTCCAAGCTAGTTGAGCGAGCCAATACAAAGCTCATAACCACTGCCGTCAGACTGAGCTGCACACTGAGAAGCTGAAGCCCAGATGTATGCATGAGCGAACCACCTCAGGTCAAACACCCTACTCCACTCCATTGCGCAACAATCGGCCGACCGGTTTTAACAGGAGAACTAAATCACACCCCGGATAAAGTCACACTTCTTATGCCCGCACTACCAGGGGCCATAATTGCGAAACAGGCCAGATACCGCAAACCAGGTCTGTAGCCGGAAGCCTACCTTACAGAGAGCTCGAAACTCTTTCTGCAACCGCAGCACACAGGCTTTGTCTGCCATATCCTTCTCTCAACGCATAGGTTGGAGGCCTCGAACCAGACGCAACGCACGATCTAGGGTCACCAAGCAACACTTCCTGAAAGGCAACAGCTAGATCGGCTCGGGCACAGTCTCGGTTGTCTGCCCCTGGCTAAGCAACGGCGGCCCGCCACGCGACGTCGGCAATTTGAACGTGCCAGGGCAGGCCGAGTCCCTTAGAGCTGACTAGCCAGGCAGGCTTCCCGTCCAACCTGGTCATTCCTAGAATCCTCACCGCTAGCAAAAGAGCCCCACCAAAGCAAAAACACAGACAGCCCTGCCTGCCGGAACGCAGGAAACCTCACCCCAAGAGACTTTCGTTAAGGATATTCTTGTGTGAATCTTATTTCTGATCTACATATGCCGGAAATTAGGGTTAGCACCACGTAATATATCAGCGAGCGCCAGTGCATTGGCAGCTTCAAAGTGACTACCAAATCCAGAAATAGGTAGCTTTTTTTAATATCTAACTATGTACCGAATTAACGGTGAGATTGACTACCTAACAAAGTGGATAATAAACGTACAAAAAAAAAAGACAAGCCACATATTAGAAAATGAATGAGTTTGACGATCTACAAGAAGTATGATTAGTTCTTTATATTATATTATATTTAATAATTTTTAATTTTAAAAAATAGCATAGAAATGTGAAATAACTGATAGAATGTAAAATTTTAAATTGACCCCAGTTTGCATGATTTATTGAGGAATTAGAGGTAGTATGGCTCAATGATCAGATTAGTTCCACCTAACAATACCCCACCACTTCCACCTAAACTATACCCTACCACGTCAGCGAACCGAAAGCCTTGTAACCTTCTGTCCGTGCTATGATTGGTTCACTCGGCACGCGGCGAATTGGAGTTGAACCAAGTTTGAACTGTCCTAAAATGTGAGTCCATAAGGTCCTAATTTGAAAATACCAAATAGGTTAAGTCCGAAGTAGACTTAGGACGCCAATGAACGCAGTGTACCATTGCATCTCAACTTCTCAATTCGCTAGCAAATTGGAGGACTTGACTTTGGTGTGGTACTTATGTAAAAATAATGTGACAGATTTAGGAACAGTTTTGTTAAAAAAGCATGACATAATGTAGACCAATTGACCAATTAGAGGAAGATGATTTCATTGCACATTAATAAAACCCGCGGCTATACTTTTTACCATTTGGATAATTGTTTTTTTTTGTTTTATAAAGCCCTCCCGCTGCCAATCCCCTTTTACATCTGCGTTTCCCACAAGATCAGCCACAAGCTGTTGCTCCAACAAAGTGGGAGCTTGCGTATCTTGTTTTTCGTCCACCCCCTTCTATGCCTGCTCCAAATTCGTTGCTGTTCCACAAGCTTCTCCACGTACTTTGGGAACATCGTAGGAAATATCACACTGCTAAACAAAAAGAAAAAGGATCATAAGTGTCCAAATACAAGCATGTGTACGTCTGACATTCTGACATTGTCAGAACCCATTACAGTCAACAACCATCGATACGAGTGGACACGGGGATTGAGAAGTACTTTTCGCAATTATCGGCAAGAGATGCTTGGGCCAGTCGATGCTTATCCTCTACTGACGTAGACACACTTCCTATGGTTGGAGTATTATCCATCTGCATAAAATGAATGAAGGTCACAAAAGCGATCCCTTTGAGCTTTTATGGTCTCCAGCAACCCAGAAGGACTACAGACAAATAGGTGACTAAAGCTAACAACAAAAGGCAATGGGACAACGGCTATCCTCAGCTTCTAGAAGTTATCAAAATTAATAATTTTCTTAAAGTACTATAAAAGAACGCATGCACATAAGTATGTTGCAATACACGACCATGACGTTAGGCAGCATAAATAGTGCAAGGCCAACACTGAAAGGGAGTTCCCTCACTACCCTTCAAAACGTAATCTGTGTGTACAAAATGACCACAAGATACCAGACAAATAGTCAGATTGAGTGACAGTTACACTACAAGAATATATTTGCCTTACCACAAGTCAAGGATGCAAGAGAGATGCTCAAAAACCTCTTTATCCACAACATTAAATCACTTACGCCATTCCAAAATGTCGGTAGGCGAAGGCCGCGCCACTACGAGGAGCACAGGTTCTTGAGACCATGCAAGAGGCTACATCAGATATGCTATAACAAGATAGAGGACAAAGACATCATCCATAACTTCACAATGCAAGAGGCTCGTCATTTCTTCCAAGCTAGCTTTCGTCTTTCACAGAGGACAAGCTCAGATCATAGCTTGTCCTCTAGCTATGCAATACAAGAGTGTTGTGAGGAGGCCAAAGGTATGACTTTGAGAGCGATGTATGAGGAATTTGTGTGTTGTTCTGGTGGGGAGAGTGTGTTTGTGCCACAATGTGCGAGCTACTCTCTCCTATTGTTGAATAGTCCAGATGCCATGTTGGCCATGCTGCATAAGGATGCTCAAGATAGCCCTCCACTTTATGCAGAGACTGTTAAGGACATCTAAGTGGATGCACTAGTGTTCAAGAACAGGATGCGTGTAAGTAGACCTACCTTTGACTTCATTTGTATGAAGTTGGCACCTATACTTCAAAAACAAGATAGAATTACTAGAGATGCAGTCCCAGTGGATGCTCGAGTATCCATTAGTTTAATGCGCTTGGCTGGTGGGGATAGGTTGTCCACTATTGCTGCCCTGTATCGGTATGGTACATCTACTGTTCAAGGTATCGTATTACAATTTTGCAATGCTCTTAGGGCTATCTTGCATGATGTGTATATCCAATGGCCATCAGAAGTAAGATGGAGATGTATGCAACTGAGTTTGAGGCATTGAGAGGAATTCCTTATGTTATAGCAGCAGTAGATGGTAGCCATATTCCCATCATAGCACCAAAAGAGTACCATGTTGACTATTATTGTAGGAAGGGGTTTCATAGTTGCTTGCTTCAATTAGTAGTGAATGCAAAAGGAATGGTTTGGGATTATGATTTCGGTTGGGCAGGTAGCATGAATGATTGGAACTTGTGGGAGCGGTCGGAAATTGGAAAAAGATGTGCAGCAGGTATGCTAGATGAGTTTGCCTTAGTGGGAGATGCAGGTTATTGGCCTCGAGTACATCTATTAACTCCATTCCGTGGGCATAAAGATGGATTTACATCGGAGGAAGCCAATTGGAATTTTATTCAATCTAGTACGAATGGTGGTGGAAAGGACATACGGCATCGAAAAGTAGGTTTCAGATTTTGCTAAAAAGAAATGATATGAAGTTAAAAAATGTGCCTTGTGTTGTTAGTGCATGCCTAGTATTGCATAACATGTGTGTGGAGCGTAATGATGGCTTTGAGGATGAATGGTTCAATCAAACTACTCTTGAACTTCAAAGCTCCGCTTCTAGCACTCATCAGCGGCGGACTGCACTGCAACAAGAAGCTTCAAGGGCAGCTGTAGAGACTTTGTATGAAATCAACAATGCATATAATAAGCATGGGCAAAGACGAAATATAGTGAATGTGGAAGACCATGCCGATGGTGGAGACCAAAACCCATATGCAAGGGCTGGTTATAGACAAGGTGTGGCACGTCGGAGGGCTTTAGCCAAAAGCTTGTATGAATTGCGCTTGAAAAGACGGGCAAACGAGGTTTTGGGTCCAGAGTCTGAGACGGAGAACAAAGGTGAACAATAAAAACTTAAACACTTAAATTTCCAAAACCAGCCCTTGGCTCAAAGTCTGAGACCGAAGGTGAACAATAGAAACTAGAAATGCAAATTCTACCAAAACTAGCTCATGTGTTCGTTTGTGCATCAAGTATGTTGCCAAGTTGCCAAGTGTGTCGTTCATGGATTGGAGTAAAGTCAACCGCGCTTGCCTTGTACTCTTGTAATAAACATTCTGTGCTTGGCCATCCGTTCCATAGTTGCCGATCTTGGGTCTCCCTTTCTTGCCTTGTTCTCTTTTGGCCACATGTTAACGGGCTTGACCATCCGATTCGGTGTATGGGCTCACCATCGTGGTGGCTCGTTCACTCTCCAAAACCATCTGACATCCAAAAAGTAGAGCCCATGGTAGAGTCCATAGAGCCCCCGGGCGTAGCAAATGTCCTAGGAAGGAGCCGGCATGTGCATGGCAATTGACCACGGGCGTTTACCATGGTATTCATCCATGAGATCAAAAAACTTACATTTATCAGACCTTCCATGCCCACTTGTCTCGTTCTCGGCTTTGTCCTTCCTGTAATCCTTCATAAGGCTCTTGTGCTTGACGACATGCCTCGTAATCCTTGTCGAATCGGCAGACCGCACAATCTCGTAGAGCTTGTTCCACACGTCGATACCTTGCTTGGGTGCTTTATTGAAATCCTCCTCCATAGAACCCCTAAGGTGGATCAAGTGGATGGTATGGTGTTCAGTCCATTGTGGACCCCTTCCACCACTTGTCCTTCGAACCTGATCCTCCCCTTCAAGTTCCAAGTGTTTTTTGCTTTTCCCCCTACGCTTCTTTGACCCTGTGCCAGTGTCCTGTGAAATTGGAACCTCATGACCAGTTTCTAGGTCAATGACATTGCCTGGTGCAAGCCGTTTGAAACCAGAGCCTAGCATGACACTTCCAAGCAGAGGCATTGAGAATGCTTGCTGCTCATGAGGGGAGCATCCTTGTGATATTTGTTGACTTGGAGGTTGGCTCCACGTCTGAGAGGACTGTTCAAAGTTGTAGCTTTGAACCGTCGACTCCCCTCCTGAGCCAAATAGATAACTTGAAAAAGTTTGGGAAGGCCGTCTTTGTAGTGAAGACTCACCACCATGACCTTGTTGCCCAGCCATAGCCAAACCTAAAAGCCTAGAAACCTGCCAAACCTTTTGAGATAGAGAGCTTGTTATGTCAAGCCGAGGTCAGTCAGAAACTTTAGAGAGCCCGTTGTGCCATCCAAAAATTCGATTGCCACTGAATACCTTGGAATTACCTCACAGCAAGGCTGCAAGCGCGTGGCGACGATGGGCAGATCCCTCCACACAGCACACACGAAGTCAAGGACGCGGCTCTTCGGCGAGCACTCTTCTGCGCGGCTCAACGGCGGGCATTCTCCTCCACGGCTCAATGGCGGGCACTCTCTTCTGCGGCTCAACGGCGGGCACTCTCCTCTGCGGCTCAACGGCGAGCACTCTCCTCTGCGGCTCAAAGGCGGGCACTCTCCTCCTGTCCAGGCGGGCACTCTCCTCCTGTCCAGACGGGCACTCTCCTCCGTCCAGACGGGCACTCTCCTCCTGTCCAGGCGGCACTCTCCTCCTGTCCGCTCTCGAGAGCGGCCTTCACATACCTTGGGCGTGTTCGTGCTAGTTTTGTAAGCGCCCTTTTCGTACAAGTTGAATAACATCACAGTAAAAAAACTCATAAAAATAAGAATTGACCTGCCATTGGTCAAAAAACACCGGCGGACTTGCCCGGTGTTTTCTGACATCGAAAAACACCCTGCCGTGGCATCCACGTAAGGGCCAGGGTGTGGGTTATTTAGTCCTTGTGAACCGGGTACAAATTGACCCTCCAATCACATGAGGTGTGTCAGGATTTATACCAGGCTTGTGAAACGGGCCTAACAATCAAAGCCAAAAGTTTGGAAAAGCATTCTGCCAGTTAGTATACCAAAATGCACCAGGTGCAGGTGATCCCTCATCATCAGGTTGCATGCACACCAACGGGTGCAGGCGACAATGTCGCGATGTGTAGTCCAGGAATGCCAGCCAGTACAAGAGAATTTCTGGCTGGGTACGGGTCTTTCCAGCAAGGGTCGTCTCTTGTGGCAACATTATTTTCTGGTGCCCACGCTTTGATTCAGGTAACAGGCAACCTGAACAGAAGGCCCTCTAGCTGAACAACCTCGGAGGCAGCTTGGATGCTGGCTGCAGTGGAAATGCATTGGGCAGTGACGGCAGAGACCGTCAGTAGACTCTGTCAGCAAGGGCAGCTCGGAGAGGCCGTTGAGGCTCTGGGATTTCTGGTACACGCAGAGTGTGATGCTTCTAAATCTCTCTTTTATGAGGTCATAAAAGGATGTGGGAAGGAGCTGCCTCTGGGTCGCCGTGTTCATGCTCTTACACTGTGCAAGGGGTATGATTCGGATACGTTCTTGTGCAATCACATCCTGCGGATGTATGCTTCTCATGCCAGGTTGCAGGAAGCGATGGATGTGTTCAATATGGTTGCCAAACCAGATGCCTTCACATGGTCGGCCATCATCTCAGCTCATGTTAAGCACGGGCAAGATATGCGTGCCATACAATTGTATCATGGAATGCGCAGGTCAGGGGTGAAGCCAGATTGCCATGTCTTTGTGGCAGCGCTTCAGGCTTGTTCGAGGGGAGCAGACTTGAAATCGGGGCAGCAGGTGCATGCTGATGTGTTGGCTAGCGGCGTTGAGCCTAATGTGTTCGTTTCTAGTGGCTTGGTGGACATGTATGCTAAGTGTGGCAGCCTGGAAGAAGCGCAAAGAGTGTTTGATGGGCTTCCTCAGAAAGATTTGGTGACTTGGAGTGCCATGATAGCAGGGTATTCCCAGCAGGGCATGGGGCAGGAGGCCCTTCATTTGTACAGGGCCATGGAAGAAGAGGGGATCGTTGAAATAGATTATGTAACGTTTTTGTGCCTCTTACAGGCATGTGCAAGTGTCGGCACCCTGGCTTTGGAGAAGGGCAGGCAGCTTCATGAACAGATAAGAGAACGAGGACTTCAAGCTGACGTTTTTGTAGCCAGCAGTTTGGTAAACATGTATGCAAAGTGTGGCAGCCTAGAGGATGCTAGAGTCGTGTTCGACGGGCTTGGTGAGAAAAATGTGGTAACGTGGAATGCCATGATAGCTGGGTATTCCCAGCAGGGCATGGGGGAGGATGCCGTTCTGTTGTTCAGGGCCATGCAAGAAGAAAGCACTGTTGCACCCAATGCCGTTACATTTGCAGGCCTCCTTCAGGCATGTGCAAGTCTGTCCGCTTTGGATCTGGGACAGCAGGTTCATGCACAAATCAAAGAACAAGGGCTTCAAGCTGATTTGCTCGTAGCCGGCAGTTTGATCAACATGTACGGAAAGTGCGGGTGCATGGATTATGCACAGCAGGTCTTCGAGGAGGTGCTCAATAGAGACGTGTCCACTTGGAATGCACTGATTGCTGGATACACCCGCCAAGGAGACAGCGAAGAGGTCTTCCAATTGTTTCACAGAATGAAACAGGATGGCATACAGCCAGACGGCATAACCTTTCTGAGCTTACTTACAGTATGTAGCCATACAGGTCTAGTGGGCAAGGGGCGAGAATACTTCCAGGCCATGAGCAGACTTTGCACCATCACCCCCACGGCAGACCATTACACGTGCATGGTGGATCTCCTGGGCCGTGCAGGACAGCTTGACGAGGCACTACATCTGGTAAGGACAATGCCTGTACTGCCCAATACCTCAGTGTGGCATACCCTATTAAGTGCTTGTCGAAAGTGGGGAAATGTGGACGTGGGACATCATGCTTTCGATGAAGCTGTGAAGCTAGACGAGAAAGATGCCGCAGCTTATGTGTTGATGTCAAACATATACACAGACGCCCAGATGTGGGAGCAGGCACAGGAGATGCAGTCCAGGAGATTAAGAATCGGGGCATGGAAGGAGCCAGGGCAGAGCTGGTGGATAGACATGGACGGACTCGAGCATTGCTTTGTCGTTGGGAACACCAAGCATCACCCCGGAAGTGAACCAAAGCTGGAGCACCTTCTTTATAAGAGGACGAAGGAAGCGCACGTTGCACAAAAGAACTCGGATATGCCTCGTGATGGATGGTCCATTGTGGGTGTGAAAAATTTGCGGCTCTCCGTTCTTTGTCAAAGTGCCCCATCACACACCGCTAACGTAGAGAGGCGAACTGGCACTCACTGCGGTTGGCCCAAACACGTTGCCTGCATTTGACGACTTTAAAAGCTCATCAGATGCATACATTCTTCCCAGAGAAATCCCAAGCTCTTCCTCGTCATGTACTTTGTATCGTAGGAGCCTCCTGCGGGCGATGGGGTGTCCGAACAACAGCTCCAGATCTCAACATTGCACTACAACGAACCAAACGTTAAACGAGCGACCAACAAGGTAACAGAATTCCTCGCCGCTGCAGATCGGCCTGCAAGAGAGATCGTGGTCCTCTGGCTTACAACTGGAACCTGCTGGATGGTCGTGACCAGGATCGAGGCCAAGCATGGACGAGCTCATGATAAAAGATCGCTATTGGTTGTCCTTGACTAAGATAAGCTCGTGATTAGCTGTGCTGCCCGATGGTCTTGTGCGTCACGTTGGTTGGCTGTTTCCGCAGTTAGCCTCAGTGGGTTGCTCCTGAGGCATGGACATCTGGAGCTTTGCAGTTGATTCACACAAACCGCAACAGGAAACGCTGGGTGGACAGTTTTTATGCACCCAGCACGGTTGTGGCTTACCAATTGTTGTAGGAAGTAGTCCCGTTCACGTGAATTCCAGGAGTCTAGCGCAACCCAGGAGATGCAGCACCTTGGCAAGAAAGCCAGCCCGTATAACAGTATGTCTGGCTACTCTGGAAATGGAGGTGGGTGGTTGGCCGACATTGAACTGGAGCGTGCCGGATGGAGAACCTGGCAAAGCTGCAGGGAGTGGAAAGGGCGTCACCGCTAAAACTGTGAGCAGATTGTGCCAGCGGGGACAGCTCGCTCAGGCCATCGAGGCTGTAGGAGTTCTGGTGCTCACAGACTGTCGTGTTACCAAATTTGTGTTTTACACCGTCGTGAGGCAATGCGTGGCTGCGAAGGATCTAACTCTGGGTCGCCGTGTTCATGCTCTCGCCGTGGAGAAGGGGTATGAGGCGGATACGTTCTTGTGCAATCACATCCTGCGGATGTATATTTCGCATTCCAAGTTGCAAGAGGCTATGGATGTGTTCAGTATGATTGCCAAACCAGATGCCTTCACGTGGTCTGCCGTGATTTCTGGGCATGTTAAGCACGGGCAAGATAAGCAGGCCATAGAATTGTACAAGGGGATGCGTGGCTCGAGTGTGGAGCCAGATGGACATGTGTTTGTGGCAGCCCTTCAGGCTTGTGCAAGGGGAGGAGACTTGAAGTCTGGGCAGCAGGTGCATGCTGATGTGCTGGCTAGTGGCATGAAGCATGATTTGTTTGTATGGAATTCCTTGGTGGACATGTATGCAAAATGTGGCAGCTTGGAAGAAGCTCAGAGATTGTTTGACGGGCTTTGTAAAAAGGATGTGGTGACATGGAATGCTTTGATAGCCGGATATTCCCAGCAGGGCATGGGGCAGGAAGCCCTTCATCTGTACAGGGCTATGGAAGAGGAAGGCATCATCGCTCCCAATTCTGTGACATTTGTGTGCCTCCTGCAGGCATGTGCAAGTGTGGGCACCCCCGCTTTGGAGAAGGGGAAACAACTTCATGCAAAAATTAAAGAACGAGGCCTTCAGGCTGATGTAGTTGTAGGTGGGAGTCTGGTAAACATGTATGCAAAATGTGTCAGCATCGATGATGCTCGGTACGTGTTTGACAGACTTGGTGTAAAGAATGTAGTGACTTGGAGTTCCATGATAGCAGGGTATTCACAGCAGGGCATGGGGCAAGAAGCCCTTGGTCTTTACAGGGCTATGCAAGAGGAAGGCCTGGCTGCACCTGATTCTGTGACGTTTGGGTCCCTCCTCCAGGCTTGTGCAAGTGTGGGCACCACGGCTTTGGAGAAGGGGAAGCAGCTTCATGCAGAAATTAGCAAATGCGGGTTTGAGGCTGACTGGTTTGTAGCCAGCAGCTTGGTGAACATGTATGCGAAGTGCGGAAGTATAGAGGTTGCTCGTGGCGTGTTTGACGGTCTGCGCCATAAAAACGTGGTGACCTGGAGCGCCATGATAGCAGGATATTCACAACAAGGCATGGGGCAGGAAGCCCTTCGTGTTTACGGGGCTATGCAAGAAGAAGGCATTGTTGCACCTAATTCTGTGACATTTGTGTGCCTCCTGCAGGCATGTTCAAGTGTGGGGACCCCGGCTCTGGAGAAGGGGAGGCAGCTACATGTACAAATTAGGGAACTAGAACTGGAGGGCGAAGTGTTTGTAGCCAGCAGTTTGGTACACATGTATGCGAAATGTGGCAGCCTAGAGGATGCTGAGAGAGTATTTGAAGGACTTGGTGAAAAGAATGTTGTGACATGGAGTTCCATGATAGCAGGATATTCCCAGCAGGGGATGGGGCAAAAGGCCCTTAGCCTCTACAGAGATATGCAACAAGAAGGCATGGCTGTACCTGATTCTGTGACATTTGTGTGCCTCCTGCAGGCATGTGCAAGTGTAGGCACCCCAGCCTTGGAGAAAGGGAAACAGCTTCACGCAGAGATCAGAAAACAAGGGATTGAGGCTGATTTGTTTGTAGCCAACAGCTTGGTAACCATGTACGCAAAATGCGGCAGCCTAGAGGAAGCCCAGGACGTATTTGATGCACTAGTTCAAAAAGATGTTGTGACATGGAATTCCATGATAGCAGGATATTCCCAGCAGGGAATGGGGCTGGGTGCCCTTGTGCTTTATAGGAGAATGCAAGAAGAAGGCATTGTTGAACCCAATTCTGTGACGTTTGTGTGCCTTCTTCAGGCATGTGCCAGTGTGGCAGCTTTACCTCAAGGGCGGCAGCTTCATGCACAGATCAAAGAACAAAAGCTTCATACTGATATGCTTGTCGCTGGCAGTTTGATAAACATGTATGGGAAGTGTGGCAGCATGCTTGATGCGCTGCAGGTGTTTCAGGCATTGCCCAAAAGAGATGTTTTCACATGGAGTGCACTGATCGCAGGATACACCCGTCAAGGAGACAGTGAAGAGGTGTTTGGCCTGGTTTGCAAAATGGAAGAGGATGGCATACAGCCAGACAGCATCACGTTTCTCAGTGTACTCACAGTGTGCAGTCACACGGGTCTCGTGAACAAGGGCCGAGGATACTTTGAGGACATGAGCAAGCACTACGGCATCACTCCCACGGCGGATCACTACACATGCATGGTGGATCTTCTGGGTCGTTCTGGACAACTGCAGGAGGCACTAGCTTTGGTCCAGACAATGTCTGTACCGCCTGATGCTGCACTTTGGCGGACTCTATTGGGTGCCTGTCAGAAGTGGAGCAACGTGGATGTTGGACGGTATGCTTTCAATGAAGCTGTCAAGCTAGACGAGAAAGATTCCGCAGCGTATGTGTTGATGTCCAACATATACACTAGTGCCCAGATGTGGGAGCAAGCGCGGGAGATGCAGTCTCGGAGAAAAACTATTGGGGCATGGAAGCAGCCAGGCCAGAGCTGGTGGACAGACATGAATGGACTGGTGCATAGATTTTCGGTTGCGGATCTTTGATGGAAAGGAACTTGATTCAAAGGCCGGCCAGCGCAGTTGTTCTAAACATGGGAGTGAGGTTCGCTGCACTCCAAATGAGAGACATGTGAGCGTTTGCGATGATAGTCCCATTGCTGTACCTTCAGAGTCTCAGACATCTGAAGGATCTGGTCGACAAGTTGTCAGCCTCAGCGGCGCTACATTTGCAGCCTCACGATTTTTGTCGAATTTATCGCGGTCACATAGCCATCGTGGGGAGCTGATGGATTTGGTAAATTTCTCCAGGGGGTTCTTGCCGCAAGAATTGCTTGTAGGTATGCCAATGCTGCCTCGCCTGGATCTGTGGGTGTGTATACTCTCTGCGTGATGGAAGCATGCCATTGTAACCTTGGGACGGCAAGCATCCGACAGTGCTGTGACAGAAGAGCCATGAGAAGCTGCAGCTCATGTTCTCATGTCCAACATATATGCCCAGCTGGCGTGTGGGGATCTGCAACGAACATAAGAGGAGCTGAGTCATAACGCAGGTGCGTGGAAGGTGCCTGGCCAGAGCTGGATCGAGCATGAGCAGGAGTTGGGCACTTTCCTGGTAGGTGATTGCAGGCATACAGGAAGCAGTGTTCTATGGGTAGCTGAAAGAGCTGAGATGTATTTCTATCCATCCTTACACGAGTCCAGGTGGCGGCATGGTTCTTTTCCCAGTTTGGAAACACCGACTTGAGTTTTGCTCTGAATGTAGGGATGCTTCTCGTCCCCAACCAAAAAACTGTGCACAAGTCCATCCTGGTCTGTCCACCAGCTCTGACCTGGCTGCTTCCATGCCCTCATTCGTTTTCTCCGGGCCTGCATTTCCTGTGCTTGCTCCCACATTTGGGCGCTGGTGTATATGTTGGACATCAATACATATGCCGCAGAAACTGTTTCCTCTAACTTCACTGCTTCGTTAAAAGCATGACGCCCCACCTCCACGTTGCTCCACATCTGACAAGCACCCAACAGGGTGTACCAAACCACAGCATTAGGCGACACAGGCATTGATGTTATCAATCTTAGAGCCTCATCCAGTTGTCCTGCACGGCCCAGGAGATCCACCATGCATGTATAGTGGTCTACAGTGGGAGTGATGCCATAGTGTCTGCTCATAGCCTCAAAGTACTCCCACCCCTCCTCCACTAGACCCGCATGACTGCACACTGTAAGTAGACTAAGGAATGTGACGTTGTCTGGACGCATGCCATCACCTCTCATCCTCTGGACCGAGTCGACGACAACGTCATACCGTCCTTGAGAGGTGTAGCCTGCAATCAGTGCATTCCAGATAACAACATTTCTTCTGGGCAATGCATCAGACACCTGCTGCGCTTCAACCATACTTCCCGACTTTCCATACATATTAATCAAACTGCCTGCCACAACCTCGTCTGTTTCAAGACCTTGTTCTACAATCTGCGCATGTAACTGCCTTCCCAGATGCAAAGCAGCTACATTCGCACAAGCCTGAAGGAGGCACACAAATGTGGGCACATCCTGTACAGCCATGCCTTCTGCTACCATAGCTCTGTAGAGACGAAGAGCTTGCTGCCCCATGCCCTGCTGGGAATACCCTGTTATCATGGCAGTCCATGTCACCACATCTTTCTGACCAAGTCCGTCAAACACACTCTGAGCATCGTCTAAGCTGCCACACTTTGCGTACATGTTCACCAAACTGCTGGCTACAAAGACATCAGCCTCAAGTCCTCGCTCTCTAATCTGTGCATGGACATGCTTCCCCTTCTCCAAAGCTGGAGTGCCCACGCTTGCACATGCCTGGAGAATGCACACAAATGTCACGGGAGTGGGTACAGCCATACCTTCTTCCACCATAGCACTGTGGAGACGCAGCGCTTCAACACCCATCCTTTGCTGGGAATACCCTGCTATCATGGCATTCCACGTAACCACATCCTTGTGACCAAGTCCATCGAACACCCTCTGGGCGTCTTCCAAGCTGCCACACTTAGCATACATGTTCACCAAACTGTTGGCTACAAACACATCCCCTTCATATCCCCGTTCTCGTACCTGAGTGTGAAGGTGCTTCCCCGTCTCTAACGCCAAGGTGCCCACACTTGCACATGCCTGGAGGAGACACACGAAAGTCACAGAATTGGGCACAGCCATGCCTTCCTCTCGCATGGCACTGTAGAGACGAAGGGCCTCCTGCCCCATGCCCTGCTGAGAATACCCTGCTATCAAGGCAGTCCACGTCACCACATCCTTCTGACCAAGCCCGTCGAACACACCCTGAGCATCCTCCAAGCTGCCACATTTAGCATACATGTCCACCAAGCAACTATAGACAAACAAATTACCCCCGACGCCACTGGCCAATACATCAGCATGCACCTGCTGCCCACTCTTCAAATCCAACCCCCTTGCACAAGCTTGAAGAGCTGCCACAAACACATGGCCATCCGGCTTCACACCAGACCTCCGCATCCCATGATACAGTTCTATGGCCTCCTTGTCTCGCCCGTTTCTAACATGGGCAGAAATGATGGCCGACCACGTAAAAGCATCAGGCTTGGCCACTGCTTCAAACACATCCACCGCGTCTTGCAACCTGCCATGGGAGGCATACATTCGCAGAATGTGGAAGCCCAGGAACGTGTCTGACTGAAACCCCTTTCTCACCACCACAGCATGCACTCGGCTACCCAGCACAAGCTCCTTCTTCGCTACACAGCCCTTCAGGACGGCGTACAGGACAGCCTTGGAAACAAAACGCTTCGTCTGCACCAGAATTTCCAATCCCTGGACTGCCTCAATGAGACGGTCCTCATCACATAGCCTGCTCACCGTGCTAGCCGTCATGCCCAAATCGTCACCTGCAGGCCCGCCCGGCAAGCTAGCTGGTCTGGAAACGGGAACGGAGACGCAGCGAGACGTTTCCTTCCCCGTTTCCAGAGCAGCGAGCAGCGCACCCACCGCAGTTGGCCGGCAGCACTTGTTCAACCAGAGCACCTCCAGAGACTGCCTCCGCCTCACGCCAGGCAAATGGCGGTTTCGGCCCAAGTTCTCCCGTCCACGACCCTCGCTGAGGCATCCCCGTCCATCCCTTTGGCGCAGCGATCTTGCTTGACATGGCCATGAATTCGCCAAGCCCGGACTGCGCATATCTCAGCTCAACTGCACTTCGCTCTGAGATATGTCTGCAGCAGTACTAAATTGCTTGCATTTGATAGAAGTCCCAAAACCCATCATCAGATGCGCAGATTATGTTGGGCCAAATCTGTGGTTCGTCCCAGCAGAATTCCAAGCTCTTCTGCGTCCTATCAACGGTATGTAGTTCAGGCAGTTCGTGTTCCTGTGAGCGATGGGGTGTTCTAGCAACAACTCCGGCTGTGAACATCCCACTTCAAGGAGCCAACCGCGGGCAGACAAGGAAGCCCCAAGGTGCAAGATTGTCTCGAGAAATGCACCTCGCGCAACAGGATTTCTGGCAGCAGACCGGCCTTGCAGGGAAACCCGTCGTCAATTGGGTCTCTGGCTAGACAAATTTCACAAGCCAGCTTGGGTGGATGTTCTGCTGGCAGCTGTGGATACGGAGATGGGTCGTAATGCCCCGGCATACAACTGGAGCATGCCGGATGATCGTGACCGTCTCAGAGCGTGCAGGAGTCGACAGGAGAGTACGGGCTGAAATCGTGGACGGACTGTGTCAGCAGGGCAGGCTGAAGGACGCCGTTGAGGCTCTTGGAGTCCTGGTGCATGCAGCCTGTGATATTCCCAGATCTCTGTTTTATGCTGTCCTGAAAAAGTGTGTGGCTGAGAAGGATTTGTGTCTGGGGCGCCGTGTCCATGCTCTCACAGTGAAGAAGGGGTATGAGTCGGACACGTTCTTGTGCAACCACATCCTGCGAATGTATGCTTCTGATGCCAGGCTGCAAGAAGCTGTAGATGTGTTCACCATGGTTGCCAATCCAGATGCATTCACATGGTCTGCCATAATTTCTGCTCATGATAAGCATGGACAAGGTAAGCAAGCCATACGACTGTATCATATTATGCGCAGGTCGAGTGTGAAGCCAAATGGCCATGTGTTTGTAGCAGCCCTGCGGGCTTGCGCAAGGGGAGGCGACTTGGTATCTGGACAGCAGGTGCATGCTGATGTGTTAGCTAGTGGTATAGAGCCGAATCTGTTTGTTTGGAATGGCTTGGTGTACATGTATGCCAAATGTGGCAGCTTGGGAGACGCTCAAAGAGTGTTCGATGGACTTGGTAAAAAAGATGTGGTGACATGGAGCGCTATGATAGCTGGGTACTCCCAGCAGGGGATGGGACGCGAAGCCCTTCATCTTTACAGTGCTATGCAAGAAGAAGGTGTGGTGGTACCCAACTCTGTGACATTTGTTTGCCTCCTGCAGGCATGTGCAAGTGTGGGCACGCCAGCTTTGGAGAAGGGTAAGCTGCTTCATGCACAAATTAGACAACAAGGCCTTGAGGCTGACGTGTTTTTAGGTGGGAGTCTAGTAAGCATGTATGCGAAGTGCAGTAGCCTTGAAGATGCTCGGTGTGTGTTTGACAGCCTTGGGCCAAAAAATGTGGTTACGTGGACTGCAATGATAGCAGGATATTCCCAGAAGGGCATGGGGCACGAAGCTCTTCGTCTCTACAGGGCTATGCAAGAGGAGGGTACGGCTGTACCCGATTCTTTGACATTTGTATCCCTCTTGCAGGCATGTGCAAGTGTAGGAGCCTCAGCTTTGGAGAAGGGGAAGCAGATTCATGCACAAATTAAAGAGCAAGGTCTTCAGGCTAATGTGTTTGTAGCCAACTCCTTGGTAAACATGTACGCAAAGTGTGGCAGCCTTGCAGATGCTCGGGGTGTGTTTGACAGGCTAAGTCAGAAAAATGTTGTGACGTGGAGTGCCATGATTGCAGGATATTCCCAGCAGGGCATGGGGCAGGAAGCTCTTCGTCTATACAAAACTATGCAAGAAGGTGGCATGGCTGCACCCGACGCAGTGACATTTCTATCCCTCCTGCAGGCATGTGCCAGCGTGGGCACCCTGGCGTTGGAGAAGGGGAAGCAGCTTCATGCAGAAATTAGAGAACAAGGCCTTCAGGCTGATGTGTTTGTGGGTAACAGCTTGGTAGACATGTATGCAAAGTGTGGCAGCCTAGAGGACGCTCGGGGTGTGTTTGATGGACTTGATAAAAAAAATGTAGTGACCTGGAGTGCCATGATTGCAGGATATTCCCAGCAGGGCATGGGGCAGGAAGCCCTTCAGGTTTATAGGGCTATGCAAGAAGAAGGCATGGCAGCTCCCAATTCTGTGACATATGTATGCCTCTTGCAGGCATGTGCAAGTGTAGGCCCCTCTGCTTTGGAGAAGGGGAAACAGCTTCATGCGCAGATCAGAGAAAGAGGACTTGATACTGAAGTGTTTGTAGCTACCAGTTTGGTAACGATGTATGCAAAGTGTGGCAGCATAGTGGATGCTCGAGGTGTGTTTGATGGACTTGGTGAAAAAAACGTTGTAACGTGGAGTGCCATGATAGCAGCGTATGCCCAGCAGGCAATGGGGCAGGATGCCCTTTGCCTTTACGTGAGTATGCAAGAAGAAGGCATTGTTGCACCCAATTTGGTGACATTTTTGTGCCTGCTTCAGGCATGTGCAAGTGTGGCGGCTTTGCATTTGGGAAGGCAGCTTCATGCACAGATCAAGGAGCAAGGGCTTCATGCTGATGTGCTTTTGGCTGGCAGTTTGATAAACATGTATGGGAAGTGTGGCAGCATGGTCGATGCACAGCAGGTGTTTGAGGCACTACCTGAAAGAGATGTGGTCGTCTGGAATGCACTGATTGCAGGATACAGCCGTCAAGGAGAAACTGCAGAGGTGTTTGACTTGGTGCTCAGAATGACAGCGGATGGCGTACAGCCAGACTCCGTCACGTTTCTCAGTGTCCTAACAGTGTGCAGTCATACGGGTCTAGTGAACAAAGGGCGAGAGTACTTTGAGTCTATGAGCACTTTCTATGGCATCACTCCCACGGCCGACCACTACACATGCATGGTGGATCTCCTTGGGCGTGCAGGACAATTGGAAGAGGCTCTAGTTGTAGCAAGGACAATGCGTATACTGCCCACTGCTGCAGTCTGGCACACTCTGTTGGGTGGTTGTAGAAAGTGGAGCAACGTGGTAGTGGGACGCCATGCTTTCGATGAAGCAGTGAAGCTAGACAAGAAAGATGCCTCAGCCTATGTGTTGATGTCGAACATATACACTGGTGCGCACATGTGGGAGCAGGCACAGGAGGTGCAGGCCAGGAGAGTACAAACCAGGGCATGGAAGCAGCCAGGCCAGAGCTGGTGGACAGACACGGATGGGCTGGTGCATAGCTTTCTGGTTGGGGATAAAGGCATTCAGCAAGGCGGAAGCAGGTGTTTTCCAGATTGAAGAAACTGCAACATGTGGACTCGTCCATGGGAGGTCATTCTTGTGGCACAGCAAGAAATTGGCTATCGCTTGCAGGTCTAGCGAAACACCTCAGCAGAATGAATATGACATACTTGTACCTATCTGCTGGCTTGCCTTGATAGGTCACATTGTCAGGAACCATGTAGGTGTAGAAGGCAGGAAAACGAGTGTACAAGGAAGGGATGTGCGTCATGTAAACCCAGCTGGCTAGGAGCTGGCCTAGTGAAGCTGGCTACTTACAGTGCCTAGTATTCCATGCATTTCAGGCTGTCTTCAAGCTTCAGTTTGATTCCATCACTGATTTCCAGTTCTTGCGCACCCCTTGCTTGCCATGGCATGATCCAGCCCACCAAGGCTGCTGCGTAAGCATTAACAATCCAAATGTCTACCTGCTGACCTACAGGTTCGTCTTCTTTTGGATGTGAACAGTTTCTCCCTCCACACAGCATTCGAAATCCTTCGTGTTGAGGTAGCTCAGCGGATCTAAGAACCTCATCGCTCGTATCACAGTGGATAAGACCTCAGATGGGGTGCTCTTCTGCTTACCACCCCAAACCGATTTTGCTTTCCACGCTTGTAAAAAGTTCTCTCTCGCGCACCGCTCGCAACGTAGTGGTGCCCTTCGCAGATGCCCACCATTCGGGCATGAGGGCTTTTGTGACCATGAGATGCCACGGATCCATGGCATGTGCATCTAGTCCGGCATGGAGCTTTTATGAACATGAGATGCCGCGAAGACCTTACTTCGCACTTCGCACGCGCGAATCAAGAGATTGAAGAACATAAAAGTGACCAAGGATGTGAGTTAAAATCTATTTCTATTTACGTAATATTAATATACAGCCACTCACTTGTGTGACCCGTAAGGATCGCTTCGGGATAGCAAACGCCCACCTCGCCTATTTTGCAAAATCTAGATGTGCAAATGCAAGGATAATGCTTCACAACGTTCTTTGTAGATGGGTACACTATCTCTAGCATTGGGTCTCATCCTCGTCCTTACCTGGGCTCCGGTGATAGGAGTGGCAAGCCCAAAGCTTAATCTTTGGCTTCAGCCATGAGGTGCTAGCAAGCGTGACTTGCGCCACTTCTAGGCTGAGAGCTGCGAACGCTTGCGCACAAGTAGAGACGCTCCTTTCTGCCATGGCGCACTCTCTCATCCAGTGGCGGTGACGGTCGTGCAGGCGTAGCAACTCCTCCTCAAGGGAGTGGCGCAAGTTGGTTGTGGACCACGTCTCCAGCAAGTCCTCGGGCTCTATCGCCCCCAGATCCAAGGCCGGGTCTACGTCTTCGCAGCATCGACTCTGTAAGAGGCGGACTGTGGTGAAGGTAAGATATGACACTCCTCCTGCGTTGCTCCATATGACCGGCGAGAATCTTCGCCGGACACGGCTACTTTCCTGACTTGGTGGAGCTCGCAGGTAGAGGCTGGATGTGAGTGCGGCGCCTTGTATGAACTCTTCCAGGAACATGGCGAGGGAAAGGGTGTGTTTCCACAGTTCACTGTGCAGTACGCAACGAGGCATGGAGGGGTTCTCTGCCGGAGGCGGAGACGGTGGACGCCGGGGGCCAACTCGATGCTGCATCGGCGAGGCATGGCGGCAATTCTAGCAGAACCCTATGTTCCTCAACTGCGTGTTCGAGGTGAGGGACAATCCTGGGGGCTCGGGGACATAGTACCACATCAAGAAGGGCAAGTCGATCTCGCGGATGAGTGAATCTGTGGTGAGGCGCGTGCGTGTGAAATGCTGATGCTAACTGCAGGCCTTTCATTCTAACCCGCAGGCCTTGAGTGCCATGCACGCTTCTTTGGCTACCTCGTGTACATGGTGCTCGCGACCGTGCAAGTGTCATGCCCGATGACCATAGCCACTATCGCACACGCCCTTGGGAGCTAGGTGGACGGAGTGCACAAGGTGTGGCAAGATGCGCCGGGATCAACTTTCATGAAAAAAGCCTTCAAGGCGGACATGAAAGCCTGCAACCCAGAGTTGATGGTCTTATCTGCTGCTGAAGAAGGCATTGTGGGCAAGTGCAAACCGTCAACATGTGGCAATCAAGGAGGCGGTTGCCCTCATCATTGCTGGGGACCCCGAGTTTTTCCGGCATTTTGCACGGCTTCGGCCGAGACCGTAGCTGGGTATGAAGGTGAGCATGGTGCAGGAAAGGCTAACTGAGGAGCTCCTTTTTAAAAAATGCTTGCATATTGGAGGCCTTGTTGGGGACGGGTTCAGGCTAGTGGTGCACAGTTTGGATGCGAGGGCGTTGTTGAAACATTCTGCTTTATTACATATATACTATCACGCATTCTTGAGATTTGACTCTTAATAAGAGTGACAATGACTCGTTGAGTGTTTTGTATTCTTCAATATAACCTTGGGTAGTGATATGACTATATGGTGTGTTGGGCCCCCACGATGCCGCCAACTTCGCGATGCGCCGATTCGCGTTGACACATACCACTCTGCAGCCCATGCAAAATCTCACATCTAGTTCAATTGTGAGGTTATAATACTCTTGCAACACTCTTACAACACTCTTGCATTGCATATCTAGAGGGCCTCCTCACAACACTCTTGCATTGCATCTATAGAGGGTCTCCTTACAACACTCTTGCATTGCATTTATAGATGGCCTCCTACAACACTTTTACATTGCATGTCTAGAGGACTCCTCACAACACTCTCACATTGCATCTCTAGAGAGCCTCCTCACAACACTCTTGCTTTGCATATCTAGAGGACTCCTCACAACACTCTTGCATTGCATATTTAGAGGACTCCTCACAACACTCTTGCATTGCATATCTAAAGGTCAAGCTATGATCTGAACTTGTCTTCTGTGAAAGGGTCTATATATACTAGCCCTTGGCATCGGCATATTCCTAAGATATCCTATTGGCATCAGCATATGCCGGAAATATCCTAAAAATACACTATAATATGCAAGGAATATACTAAAGCATATTACTTGTGTTTATCCACTTAGCTATTGCTAACCATTTTTAATTAACCTTAATCAATACTTAATAAACATAAGGATTTTATGATAATTAATGCTAATTACTTACTTAACGATAAGCATTTTAGATTAATTAATGCTAATAATCAAACACTAAACCCAAGTGTAGAGATTAGTTTCACACGGTAGGACAGCTGTTGCACGAGGTAAGTACTTGCATTCATATGAGCACTTCCACGACAGACAACCAAGCAAATAGTCAAATATGCAAATATAAGTGGCAACCATTATTACACGTAATATGCAAGGTTGAGTGGGATTTGGTTGAGAATCGATGCCAAGAGCACCTCAAGCTAGAGATGATTCGACGATCTAACTAGCAGTATACAGCTGCGACAATGCTTCCAAAAAAGAAGGATGAGAATGGACTGTGGGCAAAGAGGAGATTGTGTGGTGAGTATCGCCCGTTAAATGAGCGAATCCCACATAACCACTATCCCATGTCGACGGTCGAAGAGATCTTCGATACCATTAGGTCTGCCAAGTTCTTCTCAACATTGGACTTGATGTAAGGGTTCACCAAGTGGAGATCGCCGAAGAAGACAAAAAGAAAACGGCGTTCTGGGGCAAAGATTGCCTAAACTGGAAACAAGCATGTCATGCTAATGGTGGAGCATTTTAGCAAGTGGTACGAGGTTGCCATCTTACCTAAGTGGGACTCTCAACTTACTAGTAAGGCGTTCTTGGCTTTTGTCCTTAGTCGGCATGGAGCATGTACAAAGGTTCTCACTGACCAGGGCAAAGAATTCCGTTGAGGATTTCAAGACTTGCTTGACATGAGCTTGATTCATCATCGACGGACGCCGAGAGATCATCCTCAAGCCGATGGACTTGCTGAACGCTTGGTTGAGTGGGTGAGTGCAAGGCAATCCCACTCAGCCTTGCACTCATCCACTCAACCAATATTGGTTTGCCCCAATACCAGCGTATTAGATTTGTTTTGCTTGGTTGTCTGTTGAGGATATGAATGCAAGTACTTACCTCGTGTGACAGAGCTGAGGGCAAGGGAGGCTGCGCTTATGGAGGTGCTCAAGTATGCCGCCATTACGCCGTTGCCACAAAAAACATAAGAACCGGTCTTGGAGCTGAGCTGCAAGAGTACAAGATTAGGTATGAACTAAAGCTTCATCCGCTATAGCTTGCAATGATGGAAAAGGGTCACCCTGACGGAATCCTATATGCGTTGTGAGCCGGAGACTGAGAAGGATGACTGGATCTCAAATGAGGAAGCTATTGCAATCCTTACTACAAGAATGGGGGATAAGTCCTAAGTCCTAGCGACTCCATGTGCAAGATGTACAAAGTACGTAGGTAGATGTTTGTGAGCATATCAGCCGTGTTTTGATCTATGTGAATGTACTCTACTTTGACATTCGTCTATTCTACGTAGTGCCTGATATAATGGTGATGCACCTCTATGTGTTTGGTGCGAGCGTGGAAGCGAGGGTTGGCAGTCATGGCGATGGTGGACATGTTGTTGCAAACAATTGGAGTAGGGGCAAACTGCGTGAACCCTAAACCATGAAGAAAACTGCATTCCCAAATCGCTTCATTTGCGGCATCCGTCAAAGCCTTGTATTCAGCCTCTATCGACCTAAGAGCCACAAAGACTTGTTTTTTCGAACTCCAGTTGATGGCAGCATGAGACAAGGTAAAGCAGTACGCGGAGATGCTTCGTCATGTGTCGGGGTTAATGGCCCAATCAACGTCTGCAAAGCCCCATATGGTACTCTTGTCTCCTCCTTGAAGCAGAGCCTATAATGCATAATACATTCCAGATAGCGAAATGTTGAACAGTGCTCCAATGCTCCTGCCCAAGATTATTGAGAAATTGAGAAACCGAGCTGAAAGCATACTGAATATACAGACGAGTTCAACAGCTAATATAGTTGAGGGAGCCGATGGCATGGCGATAAGGCACATGAAGCCCTAAAACTTGTCCGGCCCGGGCTGTGCTTCACAATTGTTTTATGAAAATCCATAGAAACTTTGAAGGTATGTGAAGCTTTGGAAAACAAAATTGATGACATTGTGAAAAGACAAGAATACCTAGAAGCAACGGTTGATCAGATCATGTGCAAAATACAGAGTATCAGCCGTACCAGTCGATCGCTGTCTCTCGTGCCATCTCTGTCACTGGCACCTCCAAAATATCAATTTATAGGTTGACAAATCATGATAAAGGAATCCCCAGTCGAGGACAATGCTTCTCAATAGATTGGGTTTGATTTACACAGCTCTTTGATTTTCAACGTTCTTTAATACAGAATTCTATATATAACACAATTCTAGGTGTGTTCACACCCCGACCTGCCTCCCGGCCTCTGGAGGTCAGTGCTTGTCCGCCCCGCCCCGGGCACTATAGTGGAGGATGGTAACCGGGGCAGGAAGGACGTTGGAGAGGCCGTTGTGGCGACAGAAGCCATCCGTTGGATATAGTCTGGTCTAGTTTCAGGAATCTCGCCTTCAGTGTCCATCGTTGGGCATGAGATCTGTCTATTTTTTCTGCTCTAAACAGTTTACCTGTTCCCAACATTGCCGGGCACATATGCTGATAGGTGCGAGACGAAGAATCGATATAGAAAAAATCCCACATCCCATAACGCACCGGAAACCACTCAAAGTACGTAGGTTCACGTTCTGTACGGGCTAACAAGCCACGCCGAGAATTGGAATAATTCTGAGCCTCGTCGACTACCTCGCAAGCAAGCCGACTGCCGGCGCCTTCAACTTGCCGCCGAGCTCGCGCGTGTTGCCATCCACCTTCGTCTCGATGGCACCCACCTCTTGTCGACCTGCGCGGCAAGGCGAGAACCACAATGTGACAGCTCTTTGGCGGAATTTGCAGGAACGCGAGGGCAGGTGGGGAGGGAGGCCGAGGGGAGGGGGGCGCGCTGTAGATTGCAGGTGCAATCTGCCGCTTCCTTTCCCCCCCTTTCCCGCTCACCCCCTCTTCGCCAGCAAGTCACATCATTTTTCTGAGCAAGTCCTTCAAATATGCATCGAGCTGTAAGAAGGCCTGTAAGGCCTGATGCTGTATTGTGGCACACTCTCCTGGATTCTTGTAGAAAGTGGAGCAATGTGGAGGTGGGACGTCATGCTTTTGATGCAGCAGTGAAGCTAGATAAGCATGATGCCTCAGGATATATCTTAATGTCGAATGTATACACTGGTGCTGAAATGTGGGAGCAGGCAGAGCAGATGCAGGCAAGAAGAGTAGTGGAAGGGTAGGGGAAGGAGCCGCCGGGCCAGAGCTGGTGGACAGACATGGACGGATTGGTGCATAGCTTTTTCAGCTGGGGATGACCAGCAAGGCCGGAACAGCTTGTTCCAACATTCCGTCACTGATCCGAGTTCTTCTACACCGCGTGCTTGCCGATGTCGTGATCCTGTCAATCAAGACTGCTGCGAGCCGAAGTCTTCCTGATGACCTACCGGTTCGTCCTCCTGTGGATCGCTTGTGCGAGCCATGGCTGTCTGGAGGGTAACAGCTCGTTTAGGAAGAGCTTCCGCTCATCTGACTCCAAGGAACCAACTTGTGGCAAACAACGAAGCCGCGAGCCGCAGCAAGCAAGCACGTTCGATGTCTGAACTTCGATGTTCCAGCGAGGGTCGTCACCAGATACGCGGGCCTGCAGGATACGAAACCGACGTGACGGCTAAAACCGTGAGGAAACTATGCCGGCAGGGAAAGCTCGCTGAGGCTGTTGATGCTCTGGGAGTTCTGGTGCATACCGGCTGCGAGATCTTCCAATCCCTCTTCTACACGGTTCTTAAGGAACTTGTGGCTGAGAAAGATCTGCTGCTTGGTCGCCGCGTTCATGCTCTCACGGTGAAGAAGGGGTATGAATCGGACACGTTCCTGTGCAATCACATTCTGCGAATGTATGCTTCTCATGCCAGGTTGCAAGAAGCTATGGATGTGTTCAATGTGATAACCCACCCAGATGCCTTCACATGGTCTGCCATAATTTCTGGGCACGTTAAACAAGGACATGATCAGCAAGCCATACAACTGTATCATAGGATGCGCATATCAAGCGTGAAGCCAGATGGGCATGTGTTTGTAGCAGCCCTTCAGGCTTGTGCAAGGGGAGGAGACTTGCAATCTGGGCAGCAGGTGCATGCTGATTTGTTGGCTAGTGGAGTTGAGCACGATTTGTTTGTTTGTAGTTGCTTGGTGGACATGTATGCAAAGTGTGGCAGTTTGGCAGATGCTCAAAGAGTGTTTGACGGCCTTCCTGTAAAAAATGTGGTGATTTGGAGTGCAATGATCGCAGGATATGCCCAGCAGGGCATGGGCCAGGAAGCCCTTCAGCTGCACAGGGCTATGGAACATGAAGGCGCGGTGAGGCCCAATTCTGTGACTTTTGTGTGCCTCCTGCAGGCATGTGCGACAATAGGCACCCCGGCTTTGGAGGAAGGGAGGCAGCTTCATGCAAAAATTAGAGAACTACGGCTTCAAGCTGATGAGTTTGTAGCCAGCAGTCTGGTCAACATGTACGCAAAATGTGGCAGCATAGACGAGGCTCGATGCATATTTGACGGACTTGCTCAGAAAAATGATGTGACATGGGGTGCCATGATAGCAGGGTATTCCCAGCAGGGTATGGGTCAAGAAGCCCTTGATCTCTACGGGGCTATGCAAGAAGAAGGCATCGTCGCACTTGATTCTGTGACATTCGCGTGCCTCCTGCAGGCCTGTGCAAGTCTAGGCACTCCGGCTTTGGAGAAGGGGAAGCAGCTTCATGCTAAAATTAGAAGAGGAGGACTTGATTCTCATCTGATTGTAGGCAACAGTTTGGTAAACATGTACGCCAAGTGTGGGAGCCTAGAGGATGCTCATGGCATGTTTGACACACTTCCTCAAAAAGATGTGGTGACATGGAATGCCATTATTGCAGGATATTCTCACAAAGGCATGGGCTCCAAGGCTCTCCGTCTTTACAGGGCTATGCATGAAGAGGGTCTTGTTGCACCCAATTCAGTAACGTTTGTGTGCCTCCTTCAGGCATGTGCAAGTTTGGCAGCGCTGCATATAGGACGGGAGATTCATGCGCGGGTAAAAGATCAAGGGCTTCAAACTGATGCTACTGTGGGTAACAGTTTGATAAACATGTATGCGAAGTCGGGCAGCATGGTTGAAGCACAGGCAGTGTTTGACACATTGCCCGAAAAAACTGTTGTCACCTGGAGTGCACTAATTGCAGGATACGCCTGTCAAGGAGACAGTGAATTGGTCTTTGAATTAGTTCTCAAAATGAGAGAGGATGGCATAAAACCAGACGGCGTCACATTCCTCAGTATACTAACAGTATGCAGTCACACGGGTCTAGTGAGCCAAGGGCGAGAGTACTTCGATGCTATGAGCCGAGACTATGGCATCAGTCCCACGGTGGACCACTACACAAGCGTCGTGGATCTCCTGGGTCGTTCAGGACAACTGGACAAGGCACTAGCTGTTGCAAGGACAATGCCGGCAGTCCCTGATGCTGCAGTTTGGCATACTCTTTTGGGTGCTTGTCGAAAGTGGAGCAACATGGAGGTCGGGCGGCATGCTTTCAATCAAGCTGTGAAGCTAGACAAGAAAGATGCTGCAGCATATGTGATGATGTCGAACATATACACCGATGCCCAGATGTGGGAGGAGGCACAGGAGATACAGGCGACGAGAAAGAAAATCGGGGCATGGAAGCAGCCAGGCCAGAGCTGGTGGACAGACATGGACGGACTCGTGCATGGTTTCTTAGCTGGTGAGAAAAGTCATCCCTAGGTTGTGCAGAATGGAAAAAATGTGGAAAACCACCTGTACGTCTATAGCTACCGTAGGTTTTGTCCAGGCAAGTAGATGTACATAAGACATGGAAATGCCCGTCCATGTTGCTCTTGAAGAACAACACATTATTGAAAATGATCCACGTTGTACACAACCCTCGAGTGTTCGGAAATAATGAAACCTTCGATCTCTTTACTCTGGCAAGAGAGGGCTGGACGTGGATCTTCCAATGGCCAGAGCTCCTTTGACGACGACTGATAACAGGCAACACAACGTTCTCTTTACTTGCTGTCTCTACATATGCAGATGGGTCATCCTGTCCCTGCATCCAACTGGAGCGTGTCACATGAGTGTTTCCCTCACAGGCCTTTGGTATACGAAAAGCACATAACGGCTGATGCCGTGACGAAGCTTTGTCAGCAGGGGCATCTCAGTGAAGCTGTTGAGGCTCTGGGAGTTCTGGTACAGACAAACTTGCCAGTCTCCAACTCTGTCTTCTACACGGTGCTAAAAGAGTGTGCGGCTAAGAAGAATCTGCCTCTGGGTCGCCGTGTTCATGCTTTTACAGTGAAGAAGGGATCTGAGTCGAACACGTTTCTGTGCAACCACATCCTGCGCCTATATAGTGCTCATGGCAGGTTGCAGGAGGCTATGGATTCGTTCGCTTTAGTTGCCAATCCAGATAGGTTTACGTGGTCTGTCATAATCTCAGCTCATGTTAAACAGGGGAATGACAAGCAGGCTATAGAGCTGTATCAACGGAGCTGCAGGTCGACTGTGAGGCCAGATGAACGTGTTTTTGTGGCAGTACTTCAGGCTTGTGCAAAAGGACGAGACTTGAAATCTGGACAGCAGGTGCATGCTGATGTATTGGCTGCTGGCATTGAGCCTGGTCTATTTGTCTGTAGTTCCTTGGTGGATATGTATGCTAAGTGTGGAAGGTTGGAAGACGCCCAGAGAGTCTTTGACGGGCTGCCGCATAAGGATTTGGTCACCTGGAGTGCTCTGATAGCTGGGTATTCCCAGCAGGGCATGGGGCAGGAAGCCCTTCGTCTCCACAGTGCCATGCAAGAGGAAGGCACCCTTGTGCTCGACGGTGTAACATTTGTGTGTCTCCTGCAGGCATGTGCTAATGTGGGCATCTCAGCTCTGGAGAAGGGGAGGCAGTTTCATTCGCAAATCACAGAACGAGGATTTCAAAGTGACCTCTTTGTGGCCAGCAGTTTAGTAAACATGTATGTGAAGTGTGGCAGTTTAGAGGATGCGCGGGGTGTGTTTGATGGGCTTGGTCAGAAGAATGTGGTAACATGGAGCGCTATGATAGCTGGATATTCTCAGCAGGGACTGGTGGAGGACGCCTTCGGTCTATACAGAGCTATGCGGGAAGAAGGGACCTCACCCAATTCCGTGACATTTATATGTCTCCTTCAGGCATGTGCAAGTTTGGGCATCCTGGCTTTGGAAAAGGGAAAGGAGCTTCACGCAGAAATCAGAGGAAGAGGACTTCACACGGATGGATTTGTAGGCAACGCTTTGGTAAACATGTATGCAAAATGTGGCAGCTTAGAGAATGCCGAAATCGTGTTTGAAGAACTTCCTGTGAAAGACGTGGTGACCTGGAATGCCATGATAGCAGCGTATTCCCAGCAGGGCGTAGTGCAGGCAGCCTTTCAACTTTACAAGGCTATGGAAGAAGAAGGCATGGCTGAACCCGATTCTGTAACATTTGCGTGTCTGCTGCAGGCCTGTGCAAATGTGGCAGCTTTGCATGTGGGAAGGCAGCTTCATGCACAGATAAGAGAACAAGGACTTCAAGCTGACGTGCTTGTATCTGGCAGTTTGATTAACATGTACTCAAAGTGCGGTAGCATGGTTGATGCACAACAGGTGTTTGAGGAATTGCCTGAACGAGACGTCTTCGCCTGGAGTTCACTAATCGCAGGGTACACCCAGCAAGGAGACACTGAAGTGGTGCTTGAATTGTTTCACAGAATGCGAGACTATGGCTTACAGCCAGCTGGCATCACATTCCTTAGTGTACTAACAGCATGCAGTCATACAGGTCTAGTGAAAGAAGGGCGAGAGTACTTTGAGATTATGCGCAGACACTATGGTATCAGTCCCACTGTGGAGCACTACACATGTATGGTGGATCTTCTGGGCCGGGCAGGTCTACTAGATCAGGCACTTGAGGTGATAGAGACAATGCCTGTACAGCCTGATGCTGCAGTTTGGCACACTCTATTGGGTGCCTGTCGAAAGTGGGGCAGCGTGGATGTAGGAGTCCATGCTTTCGATGAAGCAGTGAAGTTAGATAAGGATGATCCCGCCGCATATACGCTGATGTCGAACATATACAGGGGTGCCCAGATGTGGGAGAAGGCACATGAGATACAGGCAAGGAGACTGAGAATCGGGGCATGGAAGCAGCCAGGCCGGAGTTGGTGGACCGACCTGGACGGAGTGGTGCATACTTTTTCGGTTGGGGATAGGTTTCCAGGGATTGAAGCACGTAATATCCAGGCTCTGCACCCGAGCATATATTTGAAGATGGAAAGCAAGATCTGTCGTGTGGGCGCAGCAAGAAGCTGGTTCTCTTAGATAATCCCATTGCCATTTTGAGAACCGAAAATGCTCCGTTGAGAACTACTATGACAACCGCTGTAAATGGACTTGCTCAGGCATTTCAGGGGAAAGGAGCTGGATACCGCCTTCAAGAGCTCGAACAGCAACATAACCTCAAGAAAAGCCGGATTTTCCTGCATTTCCCGTACATTTTCAGCCAAAACATTGTCTCCTTCTGGGGAACTTGATTGTCGTCCGGCACTTTCAGACTTGGCAACTTGAGCTGGCAGGAGAGCGGTTGCACCTATTCCCTGTCAGACCTAAGGAAAGGTACTTTCTCAACAGCTTCCTTCCAATTTCCAAGTCTCTCCAAATTCTGGGGTGCACGGATCAACGATAGAGAACTGGACTGGTGCAGGTGCAAGAGATTCTTCGTCTCCAAAGATCTGCACAACGGCTACTTGCCAAATCCACCCTGATGGAGTTGCTGGTACTTTAAGGAACCTGGAAAAGTCTAGAGAGTTGGAGCTACGTTTCCACCATACTCCCAACGACCCTCCTGCTTGCCACCTTCAAGGGCTTACACCCTTCTCGCCAGTAACAACGTGTTTTCCGGGGATATTGTCTCTGGCACGTATTTTACCAGCTTTGAACGCATTCCCTGCTGGTTCAGCCACCTCAGTCTTCCGGTGTCAATCAGCCGCTTGCATTTCATTCCTAACTCCTTCTTTTGATCTGCACTGAGGCACGTAATGGTCTCAGAGAGCTTATGCTTCCCATTAGCCGAATGCACCGAAGGTTCAGCATTTGAAAGAGGAACATCTTGCCGCAAACCCCCTTCTCCATGCTCAGCATCACCGCTCGCTGCCCAGCTGCTGAGCCATGTGATCATACTAAACTCGTCCTTCGTGAAACCCAATTCCAGGAAGAAGCTCTTGTTCACAAACGACTTCCAGCTGCACAAATGATGGCAACAAGTGGCAATTCCAACACCAATTAGAACTGGAACAGAAACCTTCTTCACATCATCGCTCACTTCTTCGCCAAAGGTGTCGGCATCCTTCGAAAGGCAGCACCTGAGAGTCAGGTCCGTGGCTGCCCCACACAAGTGTTTGCTCACAGCTACATAACGCAGGCCCTGCAAGGCTGGAACAGCTCCCAACTTAAGGTCCTCAATATCAATTCTCAAACGGTCCAACGACACCCCTGCCTGCTGCCGCAACGTCCTATCCGCCTTGAACTTGTATGACCTCCGCTCTATCATCACAACCTTACCAACCCCATAGCAGTCACACAACATGTGCGACAAATACCCTCTCCCAGCGCCGAACTCCACGTAACACGTCCTTCCAGATGTTTCCAGAAGCCCAAACTCCTCCAGGTTCCCTAAAATGGAAGCCTGTTGCACCACATGTTTCTCCTGGAATGGTAACCTTCTGTCTCGCTCAGCCCATCTGTTGCACACTTCCGGTGCCGAAATACTCTCCTCCAGGGACTCCTGGCACTGCGTGTCAGAAGCAGCCTTGATTCTCCTCACCAACTCCCCAAATGCATCCTCACTCAATTCGGCCACAGCTGCCCTCTTCCCTCCCGCTGTCACAAGCTGTCCCTCATCATCACTCCCGGCATTAACCGCCTTGCGAAAATACTCTAGATCATCAAAACGTTGCTGCTGCTTGGCCACGTTACATTTCTTTGCGTGGGCCTCCACCTCGGCTTGCAAAATTGTGCTGCAAACAGATAGCCAGACATCAGTCCGCGTCAAGCCAAGCATGGCAACCTTGACAAACCACTGACTGGACGGAAGCTGACTTACTGAGATGGATCCAGCGGGCAGGCCACCCTCAAGTGTGTATCTGACTCTTGGTGATTACCGCAAAACTGCTGGGAAGGTAGTGCCCAACTGGCACACGATCTTCGCTTGGAAGGCAGCCATTTCCCACATCGCTGTCTCGAGCCCATCTCCATCTCCGTTCAATAACACCAGAACCTTTGGGGCAGTGTTAGAGGCTTCGTTTTTCCATTTCTGTCGCAGCTACGGATATGGAATATTGGTAGATACGATTATCAGCCCCGAGAACTACCTAGCCGCTCGAAGAGAAGGCTTGGACGAGGATCTTGATTGTCAACTTGGGTTATTCCCGTGCGAGAGATTATGACAATGCTAAGTTCTTAAACTTGGAACAAAGCAAGCCTGTCATGGTGAACCCAACAAGTTCCGGAGAACTTGTTGGGTGCATATGTACGTGGATTGTTAGCCCGTGGCATCCTCCTTTGAATCAAGCCTGCGGTGCTAGCTTTGTCCAACCACTGGTCTGGCTGATGTCCTACAGGTCGTTCTTGTGCGATAGAAGCTAAATCGTGTTCCTGTTCGTAGGTTCAGGGCATGTTCGTGTGAGCCATGGCTGTGTGCAGGTCAACAGCTACTCTAGGGAGAGCTTCTGCTCACCTGAATTCAAGGTACGAACCGTCGGTGAACAAGGGAGCCCCGAGGGGCAGCACCGTTGTAAGGAAAGTAGCTTGTGAAAGAGGATGGTTTGCTGGAGGAGGATCGTCCAGCGAGGGTGGTCGCACAGAAGTCTTCTGCAATGCCATGCTTTGCGGAACGGGGAGTTCCAAGGGGTCTATGAGCCAGCTTCAGTGGATCCGCAGCTGGCTGCTCTTGATATGGAGATGGGTCGTGGTTCCCGGACATTCAGCTGGACCGTGCGGGCCCGGGCCGATTGTGACCACCCGGGGGACGTCACTGCTGAAACCGTGAGAAGGCTATGTCAGCAAGGGGAGCTTGGTGAGGCCGTTGAGTGTTTGGGAGTCCTAGTGCGTACAGACTTTCATGTGTCGAAACATCTCTTTTGTACGGTGTTAAGAGAATGTGTGGCTAAGAGGGATCTGCCCCTGGGTCGCCGTGTTCATGCCCTTACATTGAAGAAGGGCTATGAGTCGGACACGTTCTTGTGCAACCACATCCTGCGAATGTATTCGTCTTATGGCATATTGCAAGAAGCTGTTGATGCGTTCTCTCTGGTGGCCAAACCTGATGCGTTCACGTGGTCTGCCATAATTTCAGCGCATGTTAAACACGGACAAGAAAAGCAGGCAATACAGTTGTATCAGCAGATGCGGAGGTCAAGTGTGAAGCCAGACGGGCATGTGGTTGTAGCAGCACTTCAGGCGTGTGCAAGGGGAGGAGACTTGAAATCTGGTCAGCAGGTGCATGCTGATATGTTGGCCATTGAAGTTGAGCCGGATTTGTTTGTCACTAGTTGCTTGGTGGACATGTATGCCAAGTGTGGCAGCTTGGAGGACGCTCGAAGAGTGTTTGATAGGCTCCCTAGGAAGGATGTGGTGACATGGAGTGCCATGATAGCAGCATATTCTCAGCGCGGCATGGGGCAGCAAGCACTGAATCTCTACAAGGCTATGGAAGCAGAAGGTATGGTCGTACCCAACTCTGTTACATTTTTGTCTGTCCTGCAGGCATGTGCGAGTGTGGGCCCGTCAGCTTTGGAGAAGGGGAAGCAGCTTCATGCAGAAATTAGAGAACGAGGACTGCAGGTTGATGTGTTTGTAGCTAGCAGTTTGGTAGACATGTATGCAAAGTGTGGCAGTGTGGAGGATGCTCGGGCCTTGTTTGATGGACTAGGTCAGAAAACTGTGGTGACATGGAGTGCCATGATAGCAGGATACACCCAGCAGAGCATGGGACTGGAAGCCCTTCATCTTTATAGGGCTATGCAAGAAGAAGGCATGGCTGCACCAAATGCTGTGACGTTTGTGTGCCTTCTGCAGGCATGTTCAATCGTGGGTACATCAGCTTTGGAGACCGGAAGGCAGCTTCATGCACAGATCAGGGAACAAGGGCTTCACAGCGATTTGTTGGTAGGAAGCAGTTTGGTTAACATGTATGCAAAGTGTGGCAGCATGGAAGACGCTCAGAGAGTGTTTGATGGACTTGGTCAGAAAGATGTGGTGACATGGACTTGTCTGATAGCAGGGTATTGCCAGGAGGGGATGGGCCAGGAAGCCCTTTATCTTTACAGTGCTATGCAAGGAGAGGGTGTGGCTGTTCCCGATTCGGTGACTTTTGTTTGCCTTCTGCAGGCATGTGCGAGTTTGGGCACCCAGTCTTTGGAGAACGGGAGGCAGGTGCATACACAAATTAGAGAAGGAGGACTTGAGGCTGATGCCTTTGTGGCCAACAGCTTGGTAAACATGTATGCAAAGTGCGGCAGCCTAGGGGATGCCCAGGGTGTGTTTGATGGACTTGCTGAGAAAGATGTGGTGACCTGGAATGCTTTGATAGCGGGCTATTCCCAGCAGGGCATGGGGCAGGAAGCCCTTGGCCTTTACAGGGCTATGCAAGAAGAAGGTGTGGCTGCACCTGATTGCGTGACGTTTGTGTGCCTGCTACAGGCATGTGCGCATGTCGCAGCTTTGCATCTGGGACAAGAGCTTCACAAGCAGATTAAAGAGCGAGGGCTCCAAGATGATGTGCTTGTAGCTGACAGTTTGATAAGCATGTATGGAAAATGTGGTAGCATGGTTCATGCACAGCAGGTGTTTGAGGCTTTGTCCCATAGAGATGATGTTGCCTGGAATGCTCTGATTGCAGGCTACGCTCGGGAAGGCGACTGTGAAGCTGTATTTGACTTGTTTCACAGAATGAGAGAGGATGGCATACAGCCAGCTGGCGTCACATTCCTCCATGTCCTAACCGTTTGCAGTCATACGGGTCTAGTGAACGAGGGGCGAGAATACTTTGACACTATGAGCAAAACCTACGGCATCAGTCCCACAGTAGAGCACTACACGTGCATGGTGGATCTCCTGGGCCGTGCAGGTCAACTGGATGAGGCGCTAACCTTGATAAAGACGATGCCTGCACTGCCGGATGCTGCAGTTTGGCGCACTCTTTTGGGTGCTTGTCAAAAGTGGAGCAACGTGGAGGTGGGACGGCATGCTTTTCACGGAGCAGTCTCCATCGACAAGCATGATCCCTCAGCTTATGTGTTGATGTCGAACATATACACCAGTTCTCAAATGTGGGAGCAGGCACAGGAGATGCATTCGTGGAGACAAGGAAATGGGGCAAGGAAGCAGCCAGGCCAGAGCTGGTGGACCGACATGGACGGACTGGTGCACAGCTTTCTGGTTGGGGATACCATGGCACGTTCGACATAAGGCAAAATACTATGATCCCATGAACCACACGTTGCAGGCTCCCCTCTACGAAAGCATGCATGCGACCTTTTAGTCCCAGCACCGCCTTTCAGCACACAGCGAACACCAAACTCCTTGTTTATGAAGCCCCTTGAACGCAGTCTAGGTACGTAACCTTCTGCTTACCCTGCTGATATTGCATGCGGAGATGAGAATTTGAGGGTTGTCCTCAGCCAGCGCATCGCCCTCACTTTGCCTTCATCTACAAGGAGTCTTCTGATCCGGTCGAGACCAGTGCACTTAAGGGGTTTCAACGAGCTGCATAGCATTTCAGAGCATCTGGGATTGTTTTCCCTCGCTCTGACGTACAATATGGCCAAAGAAATGCCATACACGGGCACCCACGCCCAAGGTGAAATAGCCTGCTTGACTCTGCTTGCGTGGTGATGCATGCTTCTGCCATAACTGGGCAGTTCGGTCGGTGCGCGGTCGAGAAAAGTGCGTCGTATTCCAGCTGCCCGGCGATGGTGTCGGGCGAGTCCCACGAGATCATCGCTCTTCTTACACAGCATCCTGGGCAGAGACGTCGCCCCACAATTGAAAAGAGTACACTACTGAAAACGAACGAAGTCATCAGCCACCGGTTTCGTGGTGTAGTTGGCTATCACGTCAGTCTAACACACTGAAGGTCTCCGGTTGAAGTGCTGAAGTCCGGGCGAAGCCATAGACGTACGACCAACACTTTTTTTTCCTTTATGAGCATAAGCAATTTTAGTAACGGCACTGATGAAATAAGATAGAAAGGTGAAAAATTGAAAAAAGTAAAAAGTTAAGTTAGTAGCTGCCCTGTTAAGAAGATGCATGTGTTGCATGCTTCATGCAATCTCTTGTTAGAGGAATTGCTACAACCACAAATGAAGAGCTGCTAGAGAGGACTCTTAGTGATTAGTGGTGCTAAGAATCCCTAGATTTAACAGCTGCCTAGTTAAGGTCATTGCGGGATATATAAGAACTCTGACCGGGCTTTGAGGAACAAGTTACAAGTTACTCACTCTTTGAGAGAAGCGAGCAAGTGTCTTGGCAAGCCTGTGTTGAGAGAGGCTGTGGAGAGCTAGCTAGTGAGCTTGTCATGGAATCAAGAGGCGTGCTTAGGTTGAGTAGATAGCTAGATTCCATGGTTGTATTCTTGCAATAAAGCGGCACCTCGGTGGCCTGATCGTCGATGGACGTCGAGCCTAGTGCTGTGTTGTGAGGTTGAGAGCGTTGAGAATTGTGCAAGTCTCTCGTGGAGTGAATTGGCGAGGTCTTAGGCCGCTGGGAAGCCAGCACTTGTCGCTTCCTTACTAGCTGCGCAGTGAGCGGTGTTACTATTTTGACGGTTTCCTCTCTCATCCTTTGCTCAGATCCAAGACTTCGTCACCCTCTTCTTGAGAGGACAACAACTCGTTTAGGCAACGCATTTAATACCTCTTGAGCATCAAGAATGCTCCCGGACTTGCCACCCAATTGTATACATAAAGTAGTTTATTTTCGTTTATTTTATTTAACTATAATACCGTAGGAGTAACAGCCCTCACTGCGCAGCCAGTAAGGAAGCGACAAGTGCTGGCTTCCCAACGGTCTAAGACCTCGCCAATTCACTCCACGAGAGACTTGCACAATTCTCAACGCTCTCAACCTCACAACACAGCACTAGGCTCCAAGTAGCCCGCAATCCACTGACGACTCGCAGGCCACCTCCTCGAGGTACTGCTCTTTATTGCAAGAATACAACGATGGAATCTGGCTATCTACGCCCAACTAGCTACTGCCCTTGATTCCATGACAAGCTCACTAGCTAGCTCTCCACGGCTCTCTCAACACAAGGCTTGCAGCTTTCACTGCTCTCTCAAAGAGTGAGTAACTTGTAACTTGTTCCTCAAAGCCCTTGCTCTAGCCCTTATATATCCCGCACTGACCTTAACTAGGCATTAAATCTAGGGATTCTTATGCACCACTAATCACTAAGAGTCCTCTCTAGGCAGCTCTTCATTTGTGGTCGTAGCAATTCCTCTCTAACAAGAGATTGCATGAAGCATGCAACACATGCATCTTCTTAACAAGGCAGCTACTAACTTAGTTTTTTTACCCTTTTCAACTTTTCACCTTTCTACCTTATTTTCACCAGCCGCATTTCTCTCCCCACTGGAAGATGTCATTGTCCTCAATGACCTCCGGTAACGCGAGATCATCCATGATCCTTGTTGCACATCTTCAAGTGAAACCTGCATGATCGCATAACCACGAAGCCTTACGGATACTCGGTACATTACCACGAGAAAGCTTCTCTCTCGCCAGAATTCAACAATCTCCGCACTATGATTGTGTTGAACTGTGATGACATAATCCTTCCTGCTCATATCTTCATTCTCTTCGAAATCACAAATGGTTTCAGCAAAGAGACATGAAACACATTATGAGAGAAGATCCATTCAGGCAAGTGTAGTTTGTAAGCCACATTTCCAATGCGCTTGAACTACGAAAGGTCCTCCATACTTAGGCCTTAACTTTGAGGTCACCTTGTGGCGTGGGAAATTCTTCAATTTCACCCACACCTTGTCTCCTACTTGAAACTCGCCTCTTTGCGCTCAAGAAACTTCTTTTGCCTTTCACGAGCCTTGGCCAATATCTTCTTAGCAACTTCATGCGCCCTTAATCGCTCAATGAATTCACGTGGTTCTCTTGCTGTCTCAACACGCTAGCATTCAACATGGAAACTACGTCCATTGCTTCGTTACATCATCCGAAAAGGTGTGTAGCCCGTGGAGCTATGTATGTTATTATAACAAAATTCTGCATCCTCAAGATGATTACTCCAATCTCGCTGGTCCATTTGTACATAGTGTCGTAAGTATTCTTCTTGGATTCTGTTCACCCTCTCTGATCCATCCGTATCGTGGTGGTACGCTCATACATAATTGCACTCCTAAGCTCTTCATAAGTTGCCAAAACTCGCAGAACTGGGATCTCATCACTCACAATGCATAGGCGTCCATGTAACACATATACATGCTTCTCGAGCTTTCACTCGCTTCTTCGTAGGGATGAAGTGTGCTTGCTTCTTGAATCTATCAACCACATCATGATAGTGTGTCCATTCTTGGTGGCAATGGCATAATGAAATCCATTGATATACTTTTCCAAGGCCCACTTGGAATAGGCGGGGTTGCAACAAACCTCATGGATTTGTCCGCTCCACCTTATCCTACGATACCTACACAAGACTTAACATACTCAACGGTATGCTTGTACATTCCAGCCAAGAAAAGCCTTTCTCAACTTCTCATAAGTTGGGTCAATTCCTCTATGACCTGCACTTGGCACATCATGACACTCTGCAAGCAACTTCCTTCTCAACACATGAGAATCAGGAATCACAATCCTGTTTTGCTTGAACATCAACAAGCCATTTCTAAGCTTAAACTTAGATCCCGGTTGCTCCACTTCATTGATCCAATCCTGTACTAATGGATCTCGCAGATAAGCTTCCTTGATCTGCGTGTGAGTGTCCCTTGGCTCAATCACCATCTGTGTTGCAGCTAGCTTAGGCCTCTTTGGCGTAAAAGCAGTTATCAAACTTAAACTTTGCTTGCGACTCAAAGCATCTGCCATGAGATTCTCCTTCCCTGGCTTGTACTTGATAGACACATCATACATTGCTAGGAAATCTTGTCATCTAGCCTGTCTTGCGCTTAGTCGCAGCTGATTTGTAAAGAAGCTCGTGCTTACATTATGCATGTCGGCACAAAAGATCTTCCTAGAAGATAATGTCTCCATATCTTGAGACAATTGATGACAGCAGTCATCTCCTTTTCATAAGTGGCGTACTTCCTTTCATGTTCATGCAGCTTCCTTGACTTGTAAGCCACTGGCCTACTTTCTTGCATGAGCACTCCTCCAATTGCAATATCTGACGCATCAGTATATACTTTTATATCCTTCTTTGGATCATAGATTGCCAATACTGGGGCAGTGCTGAGTTTTAACTTCAGAAACTCGAATGCCCTCTGACATTCATCATCCCACTTCCAAGCCTTCGCCTTCTTCAAGAGATCAGTTTATGGGGCAGCAATCTTGGCAAACATCGGTACAAATCTTCTGTACACGCTAGCCAAAGTTAGAAGTACAGACCGCGTTGGCTATGGTTACCTTAGCTAAACCCAGCGTGGTCATACCCTTTGGTATCTAGTACCGAAGAGGTACAACTCTTCAGACACAGGCTATAAAAGCCCACCTCTTGTAATCAATTGTATCAATTAGTAAAGCACTATCTTTGATCAAACGCTCATAAAGCACCTCAAACTTGGTATCAGAGCATAGTTTGATTACTAAGTCCACCATACATTATGATGTGAATCTAGATGTTCTTCTAATATGCAACATCTTTCCAATGCTTTTGGTATTTGTAATTTGAAGCTATTTTATACTTATTCATAGTTTCTTTCACATTCAACCAAACATATTTTACTAATAAAATAGTTTGGCTTCTTCTATGATTAACCTTTATATTCATTAAAGTTTCATGGCTCATTGCCACTCTCTCATTCTTCATCTTATTCTTTCTAGCATTCTACTCATTCTTCCTTGTACAAGACATTGTTCCTTATTGTTTTACATAAAGTTACAACATGGCAAGAAGAAACAATCACAAGAGTATTCATGCTAAGAGAACTAGAGAATTAGAGAGGGAAAGTAGAAGAATTGTGCACTCTCGTCGATTCTACAAACATAGTCGATTTAATTCTTCTCTTTTCAATAACTTAGGGAGCAAGATAGCCTACATGCTATCCTGCTTCTTCCTAGAAAACAATTTGGTGTCATCATAAACAACAGGAGCTTTTAGCAAACAAACATCAGCAAGGCCTTGGTCCACAGTGATGATCCCGATGCGATCTTGTGGAGATATCTCGAGTGATGAGAATCAGAATTCCTCCTCCTATCATTCACACAACAAGGAGACCAACTCACCATTTTATTCTCCAACCACACCAGTATAGAGTAATTCTTCGTCACATCATTCTAATCGATCAGGTCAGCATCATTCCACGGTTTATGCTAAGAAACTCTATTATGCTGATGGACGGACGGCAACACCCTCAGCAAACACTCAACAAGTTACTCACAAAGTACTTCATAATGCAAATTCAACTAATCCTGATTGTACATATGGTTCTGAGCGTACGTATGGGCAGCAATGTTTTCAAAATAAGCTCCAACTTGACGACTCACTCGGCCATCTCCTACAGCCTGCAAACCATGAAACAACCTATCAACAAGTTCAAGTTGAGATTTCTGCTGCTGCAGATTTTCTTTCTCGATTCCGAAGAAATCAGCATGGTTTATCTCAGGAGATCTCACCAGCTTCAGCGCCTAGTGCAAATGCCCCCATATCTGCCATCGTCTCTTCAGATCAGCTGATATCAGGGGGTCCAACCACTGAAATTCAAAAGAAATCATTTGCAAATCCTAACAGCCATTCTTCTGCAAATCTCCGTCTTGAATCTCCTCAATTCTGCTGCAATCTTACTCCATATGGTGCACCCATCACCGCGATCGATCCCATCCAGACGGCGGTTCCAATCTCGAATCGAGATCGAGGCGGTACTCTTCATGTTTTCGAGCTAATTCGATCGCCATCGCGCTGAATCTTTGGGCAGTGAGGCGCCCTTCTCCGGCGCCCTGCATCTGGCGGAAATGGTGAAGAGGGCCCCGGATCGATGGAGATTCGATCGGGCCGCGGTTGCTGGCCCGCGGCGCCGCTAACCTCGCACCTGCACGGTGCCCTAAAATATTATTTTGCACCCGTCACAAAGTTCATGGGCGCTTTAACGAAATGGTTCAAACGCTTCGCCTTCAAGATTGGCTCTTGGGGTTGTTGGTGGGGCCCACCTGGCGTCTTCTTCTGGATCTCCTAGCATACCTGTTCAGCCCTCGCAACTATTCGGAGCTCGTCGCCCCCTTATAAGCAGCCTCTATCGGTTGAGTTTTCAGCTATTCCAGCTTCAGCAATCAAACAAGAGCCCTTGTCGCCGCGCCTTCCATCTGACGACATTGCTTCTCAGCATTATTTTTATGAGCAAGCTGGTGCTACTGCTCAAGAGCTATTCCATTTGGAGTGTCATCACCTTTGGGATCATCTTCATCGCCTCCGAGTCGGTGCGCCACGCCCAAGCTTCAACTTGTTAATCGTTTATGCTCCTAGTGACCGCGGCATCGTTCACTGGGCTGTTTGATTTTTCATAACCATCATTGGCCTTCGGGATCTTTAGCAAAGTAACATTTGATTTGCTCATATTCAAGCGTTGCTATATATATTTGAAGACTTCTTAGCTTCTTGTCATAACTTGGAGTTGGCAGTTCTTCTATATATATCTATCTACTTCTATTTAACCACTATTGCTTGATCTTATCACGATGGCCACCTCTCCAAATGTGCCACCCATTCCCATCATCAATTATATGAATGTGACATCTGATTTTAAGGAGAAGGACCGTTTCGACGGCACTAAGTTCGAAATATGGTCCAAACGTATGCGTTATGTCTTAAATACCAAAGATCTAATTGGCATAGTTGATGGAACTGTCCTCAAGCCCATCGGGCCCTCGCCGGCCCTCGACTCTTGGTTGAAACAAGACAAGCTTGCTATGCATATCCTTATCTCGGGCCTCGATGAAGTCACTCTTCATCATATTGATGGGGCTACTACTGCTGCAGAGGCTTGGCGGCAGCTAGTAGATATTTTTCAATCTACCAATGTTATGACATTAGTAACAGTGCGTAACGAATTTTATTCCTTACGCATGCATAATAATGAGAGCATTGGTACTTATGTTGGGAAGTTTCGATATCTTCGGCCCAGCTTGCTGCTTTAGGCACTCCCTTATCGGAATTTGAAGCTTGTGTCCAACTGCTGGCCTCCCTTCCCGCCAGCTTTCAAGCATTTGTGTCCTCTCAGAATGGCACTGTTCGAGAGGCTCATCAGGCGGTAAAGGCTGGCCGCACACCCAACATTTCCATCTCCGAAATTGCCGGCGCTCTCCTTCAAGAGGAGGCTTCCAGATTCAACGCCGGCACTTCGAAGCATGGTGGTGAACGAGTTATGTTCGTTAGCAAAGGCCGTCAACGTCAGAGCCGACGTCCTCCTCCACCTGAGAGACGGCCCTTCACTGCGCCTTCTCCGGCTCCTTCTCGCGGCCCTTCCTTCTCCAAGCCTGGTGGTTCCAGCCGCAAGCCTGGTACTTGCAACTGGTGCCAGATTCCAGGCCACTGGGAGCCTGACTGCCGCAAGAAGAAAGCCGGTGAGCCTCGACGCCCTTCCAAGTCTGCCAATATGGCCTCGACCTCCAAGCAGAAACAGGCCGACATTGCCCTCACAGTCTGCTTGGTAGCTTTCGAATACAAGACCTCTTGGCTATTGGACTCACCGCCTCGCATATATTTGCCATCACCATATGTTCTCGATTATCTCCTCAAGATCAACGCTTTTGTTCTTCTCGGCGATGACTCGACCTTACTATTGCGGCACTGCATCTACTTTTACTCTTGAAGATGGTTCTCCTTCTTTTAAGTGATGTGCATGTTCCGCAAATGGCGAAGAATCTTATCTCCGTCCGACACTTGGTGAAGGACGGTACTTTCGAGCTAGAGTTGCGAGGCGATTGCCTCCTCACAAGATCTGTTGCTCCCGGCGTGGTTGCTAGAGGTCGTCGCGCATGACCTCTATGTCTTCTCCGCCATCAGGATCATGCCTTCCTCGACCACGCCTCCGCAATGGCCATCTCGGAGGAGTTCTCGCAAAGGTGACTCCCTATTATGGCATTCTCGGCTTGGACATATTAATCATGATAAGCTTTTAGAGATGTCTAGGCAGGATTTATTTAGGGATAAGCTACCACACTTTTCACAGACTCCTCCGTTATGTGAACCTTGTATATATGCTAAACAACGTAGCTTCCCCTATCCTACTCTACCTGCCCGTCGGGCTACTCAGCCCTTGGAGTTGGTCCATGTTGATCTTTGTGGTCCACTCCCAGTCCCTTCACTTGGCGGCGCACTGCACTTTATGACTATTGTTGATGACTATAGTCGCTATACCTTTGCTATTCCGCTCAAGTTGAAGAGTGATTCCTTCGGCTCCTTTACTCCTTTTGTCACTATGGCTGAGCTGCAAACCGGTTGCAAGCTTCGGTGCATTAGATCTGACAATGCAGGAGAATTAAATAACCGGCAATTTAAGGACTTCTGCCTTGAGAGGGGATTATCCGCCGCACGGTTCCTATACTTCTCGAGAATGGGGTTCTTGAAAAGGCCAACGGCGATCCGCCGCCATGGCCCGCCATGCTAGCCGCTCGGCTCCCAAACCCTTACGGGCGGTTAATATCGGCGATCTCGCAATGGGGTTCTTTCCAAGTCGGCCTCGCCGACACCCTTTGAGTCCTGGCATGGATATAAGCCTCTTATTACTCATCTTGGATTTTGGTGCCCGCCTATGCTAATATTCCTTCTCGCGACAAGCTTTCGCCGGCTCCTTCTCGAGAATGCTCTTGGCTATGGCGAGGACCGTAAGGCTTATAACTGGTTGACTTGGATACCCATGCTATTGTATATGCTCGCACTGTCACTTTTGATGAGGCTCGGTTAGCATCTACTGCTCGAGTCCATGGATTACCTTGGCTCCTTCAAACGACACGCTTCTTCCGACCTGTGACCTTATGCAGTTTTGACTCGCCCTCGACTCTTGGTTGCACTATATGTTGATGACTTAGTTATTCCCGCAACTTCGCTCCATCCACGGCCTCTTCACCTCAAGATCTATCCCTATTGTTCCCGCCCAGGGGAAGATGAGCGAGCCATTGTTGATCCTTATGAAAACAGAGAAGACTTTGGTGCTCTTAATCCACAAGACCCAGAGACTGTTCCTGCTCCACCTTCTTCTCAAAACTAAATTCCAGGAGGTTGAACCTCGTATTCGCTATAAGGCGAGACTAGTGGCTAAGGGTTATAGTCAGAAAGAGGGAGTGGACTATCGTGGCGATAAGGTTTATTCACCGTAGTCAAGGTCGCGTGAGAATGCTCGGCTTTATGTGCCGAGCTTAACTGAAATTTATCGCCTTGATGTTTGTACCGCTTTATGGTCATCCGCAAGAAGAGATCTATATGGATCAACCAAGACTATGAAGATGAGCAATACCCAAACAAGGTGTGTAAACTTATTCGCTCTATTTACTGGACTAAAGCAAAGCCCACGCTTATGGTATGAGAGAATGGACTCTTACCTCAAGAAGATAGGTTTTATCCAAAGTGAAGCGACACCAATATCTATGTACTCAAGGACAGCTCCTTGTCTTGGTTGCACTATATGTTGATGACTTAGTTATTCCCGGCAACAATATTGAACTAGTTAACAAGATTAAAGTCGACCTTAGTAAAGAATTCGAGATGAAGGATCTCGCAAAGTTAAATATATTCTTGGTATGCATGTACATAGAGATACCATCGTGCTATCTATCTCCATCAAGATATGTAGTCGGTATGTTAAAACGCTCAATTTGGAGAATGCACGCACACCACACCGGCGTAGGTGTTAAGCTTTCATCCGCTTCATGTCCACAATCGTAACAGAAAAGAAAGAGATGGAAAATATTCCTTATCGTATGGGAGTTGGTACTCTCATGTTCTTGAGTAATCGCACTGCACTGATATCTCAACATCAGAATGCTATTGCTTCTCGTGAGAATCCAGTGAAAGGATCACGGGTTGCTCTCAAGCGCATCATGCGGTACCTCAAGGGTACTCAAATTATGGCCTCTGCTTCAAGCCTAGCGGAAAGAAGCATTTGCTATCGACATGCTTTGTCGATGCGCATTGGGCTTGACGACACGAAAAAGTATCTCAAAGATATTGCGGCTCCATCGCTGTTAATTGGTCTTGTAGAAAACAAGCTGCAATATCACTTTCATCAATGTAATCGAGTACAAAGCACTCACCAAGCCACAAAAGAGGCCGAATGGGAAAGAAAGCTATGTGAAGATTTGGATATGAAGCGGGAAGGGCCAATAAGGCTTAATTGTGACAATATGTCACCATTGCTCTTGTCGCTAATCCATCTTTCATGCGCGCATTTAAGCATATTGAGATTCAACACCATTATATTCGTGACGAGAGAGGAATTGTACAAGATGTACCCACTGCATTTAATATGCCAGACATAATCGACAAAATCCTTGCAAGTTCAAACAATGCTTCCACGAGAAGGGCTTGGATTGGTTGATCAGAGCTTTTGAAGTCGGACCACCACACATTTGGTGAGGCGATCTGTTAGGATATATGGATATATATTAGTTAATCTATACCGCTAAGTTAATTAATGGTAGTGTCCGTTTGATATAAGTGACGCTCGTAAATTAGGTTTAGATATAAAACACACGAGACCCTTTTGTTATTAATCAATTCAATCATTTTTGTTTATGCTCGCCTGTCACTTTTGATGAGGCTCGGTTAGCATCTACTGCTCGAGTCCATGGATTACCTTGGCTCCTTGACGACACGCTTCTTCCGACCTGTGACCTTATGCAGTTTTGACTCGCCCTCTCGCTTTCCTTGACTGTCCCGCAACTTCGCTCCATCCACGGCCTCTTCACCTCAAGCGGCACCTATCCCTATTGTTCCCGCCCAGGGGAAGATGAGCGAGCCATTGTTGATCCTTATGAAAGCAGAAGACTTTGGTGCTCTTAATCCACAAGACCCAGAGACTGTTCCTGCTCCACCTTCTTCTCAAAACTAAATTCCAGGAGGTTGAACCTCGTATTCGCTATAAGGCGAGACTAGTGGCTAAGGGTTATAGTCAGAAAGAGGGAGTGGACTATCAGGGCGATAAGGTTTATTCACCTGTAGTCAAGGCTGCTTCTGTGAGAATGCTCTTGGCTTTATGTGCCGAGCTTAATCTAGAAATTTATCAGCTTGATGTTTGTACTGCTTTCCTTTATGGTCATCTGCAAGAAGAGATCTATATGGATCAACCAGAAGACTATGAAGATAAACAATACCCAAACAAGGTGTGTAAACTTATTCGTTCTAATTACGGACTAAAGCAAAGCCCACGTTTATGGTATGAGAGAATGGACTCTTATCTCAAGAAGATAGGTTTTATCCAAAGTGAAGCAGACACCAATATCTATGTACTCAAGGACAGCTCCTTGTCTTGGTTGCACTATATGTTGATGACTTAGTTATTCAGCAACAATATTGAACTAGTTAACAAGATTAAAGTCGACCTTAGTAAAGAATTCGAGATGAAGGATCTCGGCAAAGTTAAATATATTCTTGGTATGCATGTACATAGAGATACCACTGGTGCTATCTATCTCCATCAAGGACGATATGTAGCTGGTATGTTAAAACGCTTCAACTTGGAGCATGTACATGCGTCACACTGGCCGTGGGTGTTAAGCTTTCATCGCTCATGTCCACAATCGAGCAGGAAAAGAAAGAGATGGAAAATATTCCTTATCGTATGGGAGTTGGTACTCTCATGTTCTTGAGTAATCAGACGGACGATATCTCAAATCATAAATGCTATTGCTCGGTTCTCGGAGAATCCGAGGAAAGGATCAGGGTTGCTCTCAAGCGCATCATGCGGTACCTCAAGGGTACTCAAATTATGGCCTCTGCTTCAAGCCTAGCGGAAAGAAGCATTTGCTCCTGACATGCTTTGTCGATGCAGATTGGGCTTGACGACACGAAAAAGTATCTCGACATATTGCTTTCTTCTTGGCTCCACTTTGTTGTTAATTGGTCTTGTAGAAACAAGAGAAGACTTTGGTGCTCTTAATCCACAAGACCTAGTAACTGCCGCCACCTTCTTCTCAAAACTAAATTCCATGAGGTTGAACCTCGTATTCGCTATAAGGCGAGACTAGTGGCTAAGGGTTATAGTCAGAAAGAGGGAGTGGACTATCAGGGCGATAAGGTTTATTCACCTGTAGTCAAGGCTGCTTCTGTCAGAATGCTCCTGGCTTTATGTACCGAGCTTAATCTAGAATTTATCAGCTTGACGTTTGTACTGCTTTCCTTTATGGTCATCTACAAGAAAAGATCTATATGGATCAACCAGAAGACTATGAAGATGAGCATTTTCCTAACAAGGTGTGTAAACTTATTCGTTCCATTTACGGACTTAAGCAAAGCCCATGTTTATGGTATGAGAGAATGGACTCTTACCTCAAGAAGGTAGGTTTTATCCAAAGTGAAGCAGACACCAATATCTATGTACTCAAGGATGCCTCCCTTGTCTTGGTTGCACTATATGTTGATGACTTAGTTATTCCCGCAACAATATTGAACTAGTTAACAAGATTAAAGTCGACCTTAGTAAAGAATTCGAGATGAAGGATCTCGGCAAAGTCAAATATATTCTTGGTATGCATGTACATAGAGATACCATCGTGCTATCTATCTCCATCAAGGAAGATATGTAGTCGGTATGTTAAAACGCTCAACTTGGAGACGTACGATGGCACACCGGCGCCAGAGGTGTTAAGCTTTCATCCGCTTCATGTCCACAATCGTAACAGAAAAGAAAGAGATGGAAAATATTCCTTATCGTATGGGAGTTGGTACTCTCATGTTCTTGAGTAATCGACTGCACTGATATCTCAACATCAGAATGCTATTGCTCGCCTCGTGAGAATCCGTGAAAGGATCACCGGGTTGCTCTCAAGCGCATCATGCGACCTCAAGGGTACTCCAAATTATGGCCTCGCTTCAAGCCTAGCGGAAAGAAGCATTTGCATCGACATGCTTTGTCGATGCATTGGGCTTGACGACACCGAAAAAGTATCTCAAAGATATTGCTTTCTTCTTGGCTCCACTTTGTTGTTAATTGGTCTTGTAAAAAACAAGTCGCAATATCACTTTCATCAATGTAATCGAGTACAAAGCACTCACCAAGCCACAAAAGAGGCTGAATGGGAAAGAAAGCTATGTGAAGATTTGGATATGAAGCGGGAAGGGCCAGTTGCTTAATTGTGACAATATATGACCATTGCTCTTGTCGCTAATCCATCTTTCATGCGCGAAGCATATTGAGATTCAACACCATTATATTCGTGACGCCGAGAGAGGAATTGTTAAGTACAAGATGTACCCACGCATTTACAACATGCAGATATACTGACAAAATCCTTGCCGAAGTTCAAACAATGCTTCCACAGAGAAGGGCTTGGATTGGTTGACTGTATGTGCTTTTTGAAGCTGGACCACTCACACATTTGGTGAGGCGTATCTGTTAGGATATATGGATATATATTAGTTAATCTATACTCGCTTAAGTTAATTAATGGTAGTGTCCGTTTGATATAAGTGACTGTTCGTAAATTAGGTTTAGATATAAAAACACCTGAGACCCTTTTGTTATTAATCAATTCAATCATTTTTGTTTATGCTCTCGCCGTCTCCGTTCTATCCAGAACGTTTACATGGTATCAGAGCCCATGCTCTGCATCCCAGCAACTTCCATGCAAAATGCCTAGGCAGGGAGCGTCTGCTAAGAATGCACGTAATCAAGGCACAAACAGGAGAGATCGTCGTGGACGACAAGTCTCCAATTTCTTTGTACCATCAGATACCGTGCTAGACCTATACGAGCAGAACTACCCAGAAATTTGCCTTAGACGTTTTGCAGAAACCCATTCTAGTGGGAGATTAAGAGCTCAAAGTGCACATAAAAATCCAATCACGGATAGATTATATAAAGCACGTTGTCAACAAAGGGGACAGAATCACAATCTACGCTACGAAGCACGTGAATTGCCCCCCGTCGAGTCTCTCTTCCAAACTAGAACCACAGGAACACGGCGTGATCAGCAAATAGACAGAAATTCAATTCCACAAACTAGCCAAGGCACTGCTGACAGGACCTTGGCCACTGTGACTCGTGTGGAGAGGACTCTGTCACGTTTGCTGTCAAACCAGGAAGTGCTGAAGATCAGAGTTGACGATCTGAAGACAGAACCACGAACAGCTGAGCAAATCCCTTGGGTTTTCGAAGCGAAGCTACAGATAATCAAGAATCTTGTGGCCTCTATCACACAACAATTGTGTGATCTGCACATTGCAACACGAGGGAACATTGTGCAAACCCAAGATGAGGTAGAATTCAGCCTACCAATTCTGTCCTCGGCTGATGGCTCGCAAACCTGAAATTTCAGCACAACAGTAGGAGCGCCGCACCAAAGACCGGAGGCCATCGAGGATCACAGATCATTTGCAGTTGGTGCCCTTCACGCATTGTGTCCCTTGCACGTTGATAGGTTCTTTAGAAGAGTTGCACATCCGGTGACATGACAGCTTAGGTCAAGAAATGAAACGTCATTACTTTCCTCTCTAAACTAACTCGCATAACGTTTGGCCAAGTGTTAGAGTAAACCAGAAGACTTTGATGAGGAGGTTAGCAAGAGAAGGCTAGGATAAGTCTCTATCCTTTCCTCCTCCGCTATCCCCCAAATCATCCCCGCACTCTTGGTCGGTTGATGTCAAAACGTGATGCATGAGCTAACATGAATGTTGCAGGACGTTTAGGTATACCAGAATCATCTTGAAGCCGTAGCTTTCAGGTGTTCTGTTACATCTGCATGTCCACGGCACAAATCGATGCACTAGCTCAACAGTTTGGTCAGTTTAATATCAGACCCAATCCACGAATCCCAAACATACAATCATGACTGACCCAAGCTTTACCGCTGAGCTCAAGGAAAAGGATCGTTTTAACGGGAATCGATATCCCGTTTGGCGAGTTCGCATCAAGACTATCCTAGTGGCTCGAGGTGTATGGAATATCGTGGATAAAACATACCCAAAGCCCAACCCTGATGCAACAGGTGCAAACAAGCCATCAGCTGACGACATCGCCAAATGGGACAAACACAATGGCATAGCTGTCGCTCTCCTCATCAATGGCCTGGATGTGGATCTCGTGCCAGATGTGGAGTCCCTGACATATGCTTATGAGATATGGGACCAGTTAGAAAGAACTTACAAAAGCCAAAACATGATGAGTCTTTGTGCTATACAAACTGAGTTGTATACATTAAAGATGAAGGAGGAGAGAAGATTTCGCACATACAAGCCGATTTCGTTGTACGCAGATTACCTCACTAATGGCGAAAATACCGAGTCACGTGGCAAGGTTACTCTCAAGTTCCGCCTCATGCATTACCAAGCTTTTGTTACAACTCGAATGGACTGTCAAACCAGAAGTGCTGAAGATCGAGTTGACGATCCAAGATGTAACCACGAACAAACCGAGCAAATCCCTTGGGTTTTCGAAGCGAAGCTACAGATAATCAAGAATCTTGTGGCCTCTATCACACAACAATTGTGATCCGCACATTGCAACACGAGGGAACATTGTGCAAACCCAAGATGAGGTAGAATTCAGCCTACCAATTACATCCTCGGTGATGGCTCGCAAACTGAAATTTCACGCACAACACAAAGGGAGCGCCGCACCAAAGACCGGAGGCCATCAGATCTCAATCGCCGCAACATTGGTGCCCTTCACGATTGTGTCCCTTGCACGCTGATAGGTTCTTTAGAAGAGTTGCACCTGTCCAGCAGACCGGGACATGACAGTTAGGTCAAGAAATGAAACGTCATTACTTTCCTCTCTCTAAACTAACCTGCATAACGTTTGGCCAAGTGTTAGAGTAAACCAGGAAGACTTTGATGAGGAGGTTAGCAAGAGAAGGCTAGGATAAGTCTCTATCCTTTCCTCCTCCTGCTATCCCCCCCAGCAAATCATCCCTGCACTCTTGGTCAGTTTGATGTCAAAACGTGATGCATGAGCTAACATGAATGTTGCAGGACGTTTAGGTATACCAGAATCATCTTGAAGCCGTAGCTTTCGGTGTTATTACATCCGCATGTCCACGGCACAAATCGATGCACTAGCTCAACAGTTTGGTCAGTTTAATATCAGACCCAATCCACAGCTGAATCCCAAACATACAATCATGACTGACCCAAGCTTTACCGCTGAGCTCAAGGAAAAGGATCGCTTTAACGGAATCGATATCCCGCTTTGGCGAGTTCGCATCAAGACTATCCTAGTGGCTCGAGGTGTATGGAATATCGTGGATAAAACATACCCAAAGCCCAACCGATGCAACAGTGCAAACAAGCCATCACCGACGACATCGCCAAATGGGACAAACACAATGGCATAGCGCCGCCTCCTCATCAATGGCCCGGATGTGGATCTCGTGCGGATGTGGAGTCACGACATATGCTTATGAGATATGGGACCAGTTAGAAAGAACTTACAAAAGCCAAAACATGATGAGTCTTTGTGCTATACAAACTGAGTTGTATACATTAAAGATGAAGGAGGGAGAGAAGATTTCGGCACATACAAGCCGATTTCGTCAGTTACGGGCCCAGATTACCTCACTAACTGGCGAGAAAATACCTGAGTCACAGGCTGTGGCAAGGTTACTCTCAAGTCTGCCTCCGTCGTACCAAGCTTTTGTTACAACTCAGAATGGACCTGTCAAACCAAGTGGAGCTGCTGGAGGTTCTGCAAGTACAATCACATGCGAAGATGTGATTGGTGCTTTGTACCAAGAGGAGCAGTCTCGCTTGAATTCTGCTGGTGTGCCTAGGAACAAAGCAGAAAAGGTGTTAGCTGCAGGCTTTCGACCGCATAAAAACAAGCCCAAACAAACACGACTGTCAGTACATGTCAAACCTTACAGCGGCTCGTCATCTTCCAAGAGACCAGGCAATTGTAACTGGTGCGGAATTGCCGGTCATTGGGCTCGAGAGTGCAAGAAGAAAAAGGCTGGTGAACCACAACGTGCTACTAAGAGCGCTGCGAACGTCACCACAAAGGATAAACAGTCAGGTGACACTAGACCACCTGTGAAGATACTGACTGTATGCCTTGCTCGTTCTCTGCACAAGGAGGGGAGCTGGTATTTGGATTCCGGCGCGACCTCTCACATCTGCAATGAAAAGAGCCAGTTCTTCAGTTTTGATACACATCAATCTGTTGAAAAGGTGCTTCTTGGTGATGAACAGAACAAAACAAGTTTGCAGATACATGGGATAGGTACCTGCAAGTTCAGTCTTCATGATGGGTCCATCTTAACCTTGCAGGACGTTTTGTATGTACCGTCAATGGCCAAGAATCTCATGTCCCTTAGTAAGCTAATGCAACAGAGGATTTACCGCATGACAGCTGCAGAAGACACCTGTTTGTTCTTCAGACATTCTGACCCGTCCTTGTACGTCTTCAGAGGTGTCCTAGAAAATGATCTGTACAGGTTGGACATTAATACACATCAAGATGTTGCGGGCTTAACATCCACAGATGCAGTAAATTAGCAGTCCTGTGGCATGCCCGCTTATGTCATGTAAATCAACATAAATTGGTTGATATGTCCTTACAGACTGTCACAAGGAACCCTTACCTCGCTGTTTTAAGTCTCTTCCTCCCTGTGAAGCATGTATCATTGCAAAACAGAAACAGCACCCTTTTCCTAATCTGGCCACGTATAGGGCAAAGTCTATCCTGGAACTAGTACACGCAGATATATCGGGAAAGATACAGGTGCCATCCCTGGGTGGTGCCCAATACTATCTATGCATCACAGACGATTTTTCCAGGTATACATGGACCTACCCACTACGGTTGAAGAGTGACACCCTGGATATGTTCCAGGACTGGTTTGTGACTATACAGAAGCAGACAGGACAGTCTGTTAAATGCCTAAGGACTGACAATGGAACAGAGTTCATGAATGCTGCCTTTGATGCCTTTCTTGATGAGCATGGCGTCCAGAGGCAGTTGACCATCCCTTACACGCCACAACAGAATGGGGTGGCTGAACGCAAGAATCAGACTCTTCTCTCCATGACACGCAGCATGCTCCTTTGGGCTGGCCTGCCCCAGAAGTTCTGGGCAGAGGCAATTGTAGCTGCTACCTATGTGCTCAACCGCCTCTTCACTAGTTCAGTCCCTTTGAAGACGCCATTCGAAGCTATGTGGAACAGGAAACCGAGCTTACTGCACTTACGAGTTTTTGGATCCCGTGCCTTTGCCCTTATACCTGAAGAGAAACGGCGCAAGTTAGGTCCACGTGCACAAGCTCTTGTTTTCCTGGGCGATAGTGAAACATCCAAGGCTTATAAATTATATAATCCTATTTCCCAAACAGCTGTTTTGGCCAGGTCCGTTACCTTCATTGAGTCAACACGGCCTGTCACCCCGGGTTTTCAGTCTCACATGGAATCCGAGGGAGCCAATTCAGCTGCTGAGGGAGGTGATTTGGAACATGAAACATCTGACTTTGACTTCCCGGATGATGATGCTGGCCCGACTCCAGCACCTGCTCCAGTGAATCCACAACCTGGTCCACAAGCCCCTATACAGAACCCTGCTGACCAGGCACCGGTGATGCAGTTAATGCACTTTGCATGATCCTGATGAAGAAGCCAACCTTCCGGATCATAATTTACAAGACCAATTTCCTCAAGATGATGCAGCACTTGCAGCTGATGCACAAGGAGATCTACCTGACATGCTAAACGTCCTGGATGTGGAAAACGAACCGGAAGCCGCAGCAGACCCACTGCCACAGGATGATCCAGCTCCCAGACGTTCCAGCAGTCACAGGCCACCTCCTGAAGAGTGGAAAGAACCCAGATACCAATCCATCGATTTTCGAACATCAATAGCAGAGGCTGTCCATGCTGCATCAACCACGATTGACTTAGAACCCAAGTCCTTGAAAGAAGCTTTCTCTAGTCATGAAAAGGATAAATGGAAATTTGCAGTTGATGACGAGTTCAACAGCCTTGTCAAGAATCATACCTGGAAATTGGTAGACTTGCCACCTGACAGGAAACCCATTTCGTGCAAATGGGTATTCAAGCTAAAGCTCAATGATAAAGGAGAGATAGCCAGATACAAGGCAAGACTTGTAGCTAGGGGTTTCACACAAGTTGAGGGACTTGACTATCAAGAGACCTTCTCCCTGTGGTGAAATCACAATCAATTAGAATGATCTTAGCCTTAGGCAGAGCATAACTGAATTATATCGGATGGATGTAAGCACGGCTTACCTTTATGGAGCCTTAGGCGAAGACCTATATATGACGCAACCCAAGGATACGAAGACAAAGCACCCACAAAAGTGTGCAAGTTGCTGAAGACCATCTATGGTCCAAGCAAAGTGGCCGAGTGTGGTACGAATATTCATGTCTACCTCCTTAGCGGTCCTTTAAGCAAAGTGCGGTGACAGCCAACGTTCTGAGCTCACGAGGCGTAGATTATGTTGTGCTCGCCTCTATGTTGATGATGTCATCCGTCGCAGAATCGGCTATTAGAAGAAGTGAAACAAATGTTAAGCAGCAAGTATGACATGAAGGATATCGGAGAACTTAAATTCTGTTTAGGCATCCAACTGCTGCGAGTGAGGTCTGAAGGGCTCTTGATGATACATCAATACCAATACATCCAGGACATCTTGATAAAGTTCAAGCTGGACCAAGCACGACCTGCAACTACGCCCGCAGCCATAGGAGTAAAGCTCACAAGTTTACAATGCCCTCAGTCAGAAGCAGACAAACGAGAGATGGTTACCGTACCATATCGACATGCGATTGGCAGCCTCTTGTTTGTAGGAAACTGGACACGTCCCGACATACAGTATTCTGTGAGCACACTCTCACAGTTCTTAGAGAACCCTGGCCGTGCACACTGGGTACTGCCAAACGAGTTTTTCGCTATCTCAAAGGCACTCAATGTTACGGACTTTGCTATAAAGGCAGTGGACAAAATCAGCTTACCTTAAGGGGGTTTACAGATGCCGATTGGGCGTCTGACAGTGATAGTAGGAAAAGCCTCTCCACATACTGTTTTCTTCTAGCCAACGCAGCCATCAATTGGAGCTGCAAAAAGCAGTCCTCCATTGCCCTATCATCTACAGAAGCCGAGTACAAGAGTTTGACAGATGCATCCAAAGAGGCAGAGTGGGAAAGGACTTTCCTTACAGACTTGGGCCAGCAGCAGCTGAAACCAACACCATTGTTATGCGACAATATGTCTGCTCTGGCTCTCGTTGCTAACCCCAGGTTTCACGCCCGAACAAAACACATAGAGATACAGCATCACTACATCCGAGATGTGGTGGAGCGTGCTGTTGTGAAGGTTGATTATGTCCACACCGACGAAAACACAGCTGACGTGCTCACCAAGGCCCTGTCAAGACAAAACACTATCAGCACATGGAAGGGCTTGGCTTATGTGACCTGACAGGTTACATGTTCAACAACAAGTAGCAGACTGCATAATACGTATCTGGTGGTGGGGAGGGGGTGGGAGCCTGTGCTCTCTTATAGGTGAGTTATGTTCTCATTGATAGATGAAGTGCTCGCCAGCCTCCATCGCCGCCAAGCCTTCACTTTCTGTACGACCCACAGACATAAGAGAATCAGTGGACAGGTAGGATGTGAGAGAGCTCGATCTTAAGCTCGTTATGCTTAAGAGGGAGTGTTAGGATATATGGATATATATTAGTTAATCTATACTCGCTTAAGTTAATTAATGGTAGTGTCCGTTTGATATAAGTGACTGTTCGTAAATTAGGTTTAGATATAAAAACACCGAGACCCTTTTGTTATTAATCAATTCAATCATTTTTGTTTATGCTCTCGCCGTCTCCGTTCTATCCAGAACGTTTACAGTATCTTATCTCAGAACGTTCAGTTACTTGAAGTTGACAGCTATTGTTGACCGCTTGCTTCAATCTTACTTGCGACCGGTGACGATCGGTGAGTTGAGTTTAGTTGAAGACCGTAGTACTTATACAATACTCCAACGGCAAGTAATTATTAGTTCTTTGATTTAGATAACCCAACTAGTCTGAGAGAGAGAGTTAGAAGTATAGACCGCGTTGGTTATGGTTACCTTAGCTAAACCCAGCGTGGTCATACCCTTTGGTATCTAGTACCGAAGAGGTACAACTCTTCAGACACAGGCTATAAAAGCCCACCTCTTGTAATCAATTGTATCAATTAGTAAAGCACTAAACTTTGATCAAACGCTTCCGCAAAGCACCTCAAACTGCCAATCCCAAAAACATACGCACCTTGTGCACATTCGTTGGCGGCAGCCAACTCTGTAAATGTCATCGAAGTAGATCACAACACACTCGTCCAACAGAACTCTGAATATAGTATTCATGAGAGTCTGCAACGTGGCTGGTGCATTAGTGAGTCCAAATGGCATGACCAGGAACTCAAAAGATCCATACCTTGTTCGACAAGCAGTCTTGTATTCATGTCCTTCTGCGATGCGAACTGTAATAGCTCGCCATTAGATCCAAATTTTGGTGAAATACTTAGCACCTCTCAATCTGTCAAACAAGTCATCCATCCTTGGCAAAGGATAAGAATTCTTCATTGTTATCTGATTGAGTGCTCTGTAATCCAAGCATAATCTCAATCCTCCATTCTTCTTGCGCGTGAACAACACTGGCGCACCAAATGGGGACTTTGAGATTCTCACATAGCCCTTGGCTAGCAGGTTAGACATCTGTCTCTTCAGCTCTTGTAGCTCATCCTGCGATAATCTATATGGCGCTCTTGAAGGCGGTGTACTTCCTGGCTTGAGATCAATCTCATGATCTACAATTCTTCTAGGAGGTAAAGGAGGCAACTCATCAGGCATCAAGTCCTTGAACTCATTCAAGACGACTTCCCTTGGAATCTTTGGTCGCTCGAGACTCCATCTCAAGACCATCTTCTAGTCCTTGCAAGACAAGTAAAAGAGTTCCTCTCCATCCTTTACACAACGTTTGAGCTTTTTCTTAGAGATGATATCATCAATGTTGTCTCCAAGCCTCTGCTTGAGAACTGCACAACTCACTTTGTGCTCTTCATCTCCTAAGATCTGTATGGTGCGTGAGTCCACGTTCACACATACCTTGTTGGCCTTCATCCATTCTAAGCCCAAGATGATTTCATGATCATCCATATCTACAACTGTGAAGCTCACTGCTCCATTCCAATTCCCTATCTGCAACGGCACTTCTTGCAATTCACCTTTGTGTTGCAGCATTCCTTTAGCTTGTTTCACTCTACATGGCTCAGATGTACTAGCCCATGTCAAACCAAGCTTGCTTGCCTTGCTAGGAGAAATGAAATTATGTGTTGCTGCTAAGTCAAGCAACATCCTCGCTTCTGCTCCATTTATACATCCATGTATGTACATGAGCTCTCCACCCGCCTCCGAATAGTGCCCTCAAGACTGAGACTCACCACATGCCGCAACATGTGGCCGATCCGTCATTTGGGGATCCTCGGATCCGCCACTCGTAATCCCGAGTCTTGGTGTGGATCTCCTTCTGCTACGTTGAGAGTTTGTTCAGCATTCGGGCATTCATTTGCATAATGTCCCGGCTCTCCACATGAGTAGCATACTCCTTTTCGAGAACCCATACTGTTGTTCTCGAGCTCCATGACCTCTGCGCTCCTCGATTTCTTCATGAAATTTCCTCTTGAATTGCCTCTTGCAATTCCATTTCCGCCGATGTCCTTAGCCTCCTCGGCACTACTAGAGCTTCCTCTAGTCCGGGCATACCACCACCAGCGCCTCGAAATCTTGGAGGAGTTGGATGTACTAGAATGGAAAGTATCCGGATGGCATCTGCTGTAATGGCCTCTCGCCAATGTAGTTGGACTATGCAACTCAATTACAGCCCAATCCTTCAAACCAGCCATGAAGCGATGCAGTTTGTCATCTTCACTCATGGTAGTGCAGTGCATGACAGCTTCACTGAAGGTACTTACATAATCTCGTACAGTACTGTTTGCTTGATATTGTCAAGCTGCTGTCTACTTAGACGCGAAGCATTCGCAGGTTGGAACTGCTTCTTGAGGGCTTCTTTGAAGGATGCCCAGTCTGTGATGGTATGTGCTCTACACGGGCAACATTAGCACCATAACCGCCACCGGACAAAGCATAGCCCTTTAAGAAATTGCCAACAAGACTAAAGTAGTACTCGGCTCAACACGATGAGGCGAGATAAGTCTCAATAGAATAGATCCAAGAATCAATGACTTGCATCTCTTTCTCCCTCATACTTATCTGGTAGGGCTAGCTTCATGCTCGATTTTGGAGCCACTTTGAAGATGCTCAATTCGGAAGATTTCTTGTTGTTCTTCCGATCTTCGCCTTGTTGAGTGTGGGCCTGGATTCTCGCTTTGTCTTCTTCCTTGAAGTCATTACATCGTCCAAGACACACGGAAGAACTTGATAAAGTACTTCCACCATCCGTTCTTCAGTCCTCGACTTCTCTCAGATGGGCTGCGCTCTCACTTCCTCTTGTTCGACGATGATGAATCTTGCGGTTGAGGCGGATGATCGGCGGAGGCTGCGCTTCTTGACCTCTCCTTACGCTTCTCATTGACCATCTTGTGCACTCTCTAGTCACTCGGAGGAATGGACTACGCCCGATACCACTCAAGTAACACCCCTCACCGCAGCCCAAGAAGGAAGCGACAAGTCTTGGCTTCCCAGTCTAGGACCTCGCCAATTCACTCCACAAGAGACTTGCACGATTCTCAACGCCTCAACCTCACAACACGACTAGGCTCCAAGTAGCCCGTCCATCGACGACGCAGCCACCTCCTCGAGGTCTTGCTCTTTATTGCAAGAATACAACGATGGAATCGGCTATCTACGCCCAACTCACACGCCCTTGATTCCATGACAAGCTCACTAGCTAGCTCTCCACAGCCTCTCAACACAGGCTTGCAAGACACTTGCCTCGCTCTCTCAAAGAGTGAGTCCCACTTGTAACTTGTTCCTCAAAGCCCTTGCTCTAGCCCTTATATATCCCGCATGACCTTAACTAGGCATTAAATCTAGGGATTCTTACGGACCACTAATCACTAAGAGTCCTCTCTAGGCAGCTCTTCATTTGTGGCTGTAGCAATTCCTCTCTAACAAGAGATTGCATGAAGCATGCAACACATGCATCTTCTTAACAGGGCAGCTACTAACTTAGCTTTTTACTTTTTTCAACTTTTCACCTTTCTACCTTATTTTACCAGTGCCGTTATTGTAGGGGCCTACACTTTTTGACATAAATAAAGATATTTTTAATTTTTTCTAATTTTTTTATTGGTGATCATTATTTTCCGTGAAATAAAAAATCTATAATAAGCCGAAGGTGCAGCTGCTATCATCTCGTTTTGGGCTGTCCAGTAGGATGCCAATCCACTTGCTATCTTGCAGATCCTTGGGTTCATTGATGAGGGGTGGATGTAGATGCATCTAGTCCCCGCCCGCATGACCTGGCCGGCTCGTTCCGGTTCAAAAACTTTCAAGCATCGATGGCGTAGTGCAGGTGGCCTTGTTGCTAGGCTGGGCCGAGAGGAAGGATGAAGGGCATCCAAATGGCTTCAGCAATGAAGTCAATCGGATTCTTTGGGAGGAGATATGGCTCGACAAACAGACCGATGAGGAGCGCAAGTATATGGGGACAATTCCCTATCAAGAAGCTGGATCAACCGACAAGTGCACTGGCTGAGGAGCGCAAGTATATGGGGACAATTCCCTATCAAGAAGCAGTTGGGCGGATCAACCGACAAGCAGACCGATGAGGAGCGTAAGTATATGGGGACAATTCCCTATCAAGAAGCAGTTGGGCGGATCAACTGGATCTGCACAACCATGCGTCCTGATATCGGACATGCCATTCATGTGCTTGCTCAACAGATGGCTAACCCCGGGCCCGCACATTGGTTGGCCCTAAGCGCACTTTGGGCTACCTCAAGGGCACTATGGCATACGGGCTCCAGCACAATGGCCCATCCGCCGGTAATGTTGCTTCTGCCTCCTTTCTCCAACTTTCAGCCTACACAGATGCTGATTGTGGGGGAGATGTGGACTCCAAGAAATCCACGTTAGGATTTGCCTTGATGCTTTGCGATACCGCTATCGATTGGGGATCCAAGTGGCAGACCGCCATCGCACTCTCTTCTACCGAATTCGAGTACATGGCTGCAATGCTTGCCACTAAGCGCGTAGTGGATCGCATCAGACTCCTTGATGAACTTGGTATGATGCAGCAGAAGCCTGTGATTATCAAGATTGATAACCAATCCGCTCTCACTCTTGCCGGCAACCCGAAGTTTAGTTCCTGATCCAAGCATATCGATCTCCAATACCACTATGTTTGTGAGAAAAGCGTAGAGGGGAAGATCCGACTTCATTACTGCCCCACCGAGCACATGGGAGTGGATATCCTGACCATGGGCCTACCTCATGATAAGCATGTGTTTTGTACAACCCTTTTAGGGGTACACGCACTACCTAGTCATGTTCAGCTATCATCCTGAGATATCTAGCTGCACAAACTCTTGAGGACTTGCCTCTAACACCTCCACTTGCAGCACAAAATGGTCCATGTTTGAGACGATCAACAAGAGCAACTAGAGGAGTACCAGGTACACGTTTTGATGACCTTGAATTCTCATGTGGACTAGTAGCCAACTCGGTCTCCATCATCAGTGATCCTCGTGCTATTCGAGAGCCCCTTAACGATGAAGAAGGCACGGAGTGGCGAGTAGCTATGGATCGAGAGCTCAAATCTCTTATTGCTAATGAAACTTCAACTCTCGTAGACCCTCCTCCTGGGAGAAGCATTGTGACCAGCAAATGGGTACCCACTAAAGAAGAAATAAAACGCTGATGGTAGCCTTTCCAAGTATAAAGTCAGACTTGTCGCACGTGGTTTTGCCCAAAAGGATGGCTTAGATTATCAAAAGGAAAGCACTTACAGCCCCGTTGTCAAGCTGACTTCTTTGCGGATCATGCTTGCTATCTCTGCCATCCACAACCTACATGTGCATCAAATGGATGTGCAAACTGCCTTTCTGAATGGCATTCTTTGAGAAGAAATCTTTCTACAACAACCGAAAGGCTATATCAAACCTGGTGAAGCCCAGAAAGTATGCAAACTCCACAAGACCTTATATGGGTTAAAACGGTCACCTCATGGATGGTATGAGAGATTGCAAATCTTTCTCTTAAGCAAGGGTTTCATCAAGTCTAATGCAGATTCTAGCGTCTTCATAAGAAGACAGGGAAACTCTCATCTCATACTAGGTCTCTAGAGACCTAATATGGACCTATGTTCCAACGATATGAGCTTTCTCAATTTGATCAAAAGTGAACTCAGCAAGGAGTTCCTCATGATTGACAATGGCATTATCAAGTTTCTACTTTGCGTACAAGTTATTATCAATACAAATAACATTAGTCTTCATCAAGAAAGGTATACTATAGACATGCTAGATAAATATTAGATCCAGAATTGCAAACCTGTCGACACCCCCATGCAAACTGGCGAGAGGCTACGTTCCTCTATGTGCCCCAAGCACTCTTGTAGAAAATAGAAGAAATGAAAGATATGCCCTATAAAGGCATTGTAGGAAGTATACAACATCTAGTTCAAAATACCAAACATGATGTTGCATGTGCATGCAATCATACTGCTCAATTTCAAGCCTCACCTACGAAGCCACATTGGGTGGCTGCAAAGCGCATCCTTCAATATCTTCAAAAGACAAAGACTACAGGAATTACATACACTGGTGGTGAGGGTGTTCAAGACAAGCTCTTAGGATGGATAGACTCAGATTGGGCTGATGATCCGGACTCCAGAAAATCGACATCATGGCATGTCTTCACTCTTGCTGGCGGTCCTGATAGTTGGAAGAGCAAGAAGCAAGCTTGTTTTGCTTTAAGCTCAGCAGAAGCCGAGTATACTGCTGCTACTGTTGATGCCAAAGAAGCCGCTTGGATTGTTCAGCTTCTACAAGATCTTGGTTACCCTCACTCCGAGCCTTTTGAGATAAAATGTGATAATCAAGCTGCTATCTCACTTTCTCATGATATGCAATTTCATGATCGCTAAGAGAATATTGAATTGCGCTACCATTATTCGCCGGAGAAGGTGGAATCTCAACAGCTACTCCTATCATAAGTCCCGACGTCAGAACAAGGTGTAGATAGGCTTACGAAGCCTGTGGCACGCACTACCCTTGAGCATTGTTAACATTGCAAGATGTTGGGCTTAGCTCCAATACCTTCAGTGGTCACCCTTCCTAGATCAAGGGGGTGTGTGAATAGAGTTAATTTAACCATTAATTAATCATAGTTAGGGTTCACACCCTATGGTGAACCGTGACGTCTTATAGAAAAGGCATTCTCTTAAATAAAAAAAGAACACTCACTTAATATGTAATCAATCAATTAATTTATTATAATATCTTCTTTGAATTAGTTTCTTTGATCATGAAGGTTTACTTCACAGCTGGATGTCCTATGGGCTTGCTGGTGCCGAGGGAACTGCTGTACGTTTTCCAACCGGGCACGCTAACGCTGGCGCTATTCGTAGAGGTGCGCAGGATGGAGGAACACTGACATGGTGCCGTGATGTGCAAAGCGGTACCGAGGCGATTGGTGTGAGCCAAGGAGTCCAGCTTTCCGCATCAATTGACCTCGCTAGCACAATCACAAGTGTGACGAGCGTGGAGGTTTGGTTTGTTGTGTTTGGTTTTCGCATGGGACACTATCTTGGAAGCTGGCTTTCGAATGAGCCTACATGCACTTCGTCTGGTTTAGCGTGGAGGTTTGGTTTGTTGTGTTTGGTTTTCGCATGGGACACTACCTTGGAAGGTGGCTTTCGAATGACCCTACATGTACTTCGTCTGGTTTAGCCAATTGCACAAACTGCAGAGAGAGGTGCCCTTTCGAGAATCGCCATAGCCGTTCCTCACGTCATAGCTCTTCCGTTTTTTCATGGAATATGCCAAGGCATACTTCGTTGGAAAGAGCATCCTTGGAGGATCATGAGCCATATTTTTTCGAATTTAAAATGGAATAATTCGCTAAAAAAGGTAATAATTACTTTCTCACTATTTTCCTTAGAAAATGCCCGGACGGGCCGGTCGTTAAGGGGTTAACACTTCCTAGCACCCCATGAAGGAAGCGAACCAAGGCCGCTAAATCGAAAAAGCTTGACCGATTGTTTGTGGGTTGCCATGGCTCGGGTGGACTTCCTGGTCCAGTGCATGTATAATAAGTATGGAATACCGATCAGGTCATACGGGAGCGTGTGTGTGACTTTCTTTTTTTTGGGTGTGCGCTACAGAAATATGCCACGACATCTTTCAGATACTTCCATACAATACACGAATAATACGTGCCACATCAGCTTCTGTAGGTTCGTACGCGGGGCAAAAACTTTGTATGACACGATCATAGGCATGGTGTTCCGATTGTGTCATGCACATGTTTTCTTGTTTAGGGTTTTAAGGTTTCAATCCAATCACCACACATACATGTTAAACAGGTGGGCAAGACACACATACACAAATTTTTGTTTGCAAGTATGGCCCACGTTGGCCGAGAAACTGAACGTAAATCCTCCGCTTAGACGTGTTGCCTTCACTGTATGTGCAGTAAGGAGAGGCTAGGGGTGCAATCCCTACGTTTCAGTGTGGTTGACTACTAAGATGCTTCTGTTATGCTTGCAGTTGGATGTATGGGACAGCTTGAGACCAGAAGATGATAGTCATTTGAATTTGGCATCCACCGCTTACCACCGCCCAGACATCCAACACCTGCTCCTCATGCTGCATCTGTGCCCGCTCAGAGTGACCCTGAGTCTCTTAGGAGACGGAATATGAGGCGGATTGCTAACGCAACCGCTGACAACCCTAAAGAAATGTGGATGCCGCGTGACCAGAGATGGAATATTGCATGCCGCAATGGCGCGGCAATGCAAATGACCTAAACGCAATCCTAAACCCAAGAGAAGAAAAGTTTCTGTGTATTGTGAAATCTTTTCGCGCATCATGGGGTAGGTTGACGACATCGGGACACCGGGGGGCCGCAGCCCCGACCGATGTGGTCATGCGTGACATACCGAAATAGTTCCGCCGTATGCGGCGGCGGGACTATTTCTTTCTGTCCACAACCCTAAAAAAATGTGGATGCCGCGTGACCAGATCGGTATTCCATAGATAAGCCAATTAGAGCGTCAAAAGCTTACATTGATAAAAAGTGAATTTAGGGAGCCCGCCCGTTAGTCTCTGAAAGACTTAAAAAGAAGAGGCCAGCTGTTGTCATAGGACAAAGGCGGCGAATTTCTTCTAAGTGGATGTTCGGGTAGTTCTTAGGTTTTTGATTGGATCTGAAGAAATTAGATCCAAGTCCAGGTGACACACTTTTTGAGTCCATAGATGACTAGTGTTGCGGAACTTGCGGAGATTGTCAGAAATATAACAGAATTTTGTCACCATTGCTCGCAGGGTTTCGTGCTATGTCACAACGCTCGCTCTCAGATAGATTGAAAAACATAGATACATGTAGAGACCAGTGAAGTTGTGCGATTACATGCGACGCAAATGCGTATGGTACCACACATGGGTGGTCTACCATCACAGTATAACTTGAGACTCAACCCTCATGAGCCACATGCGGAATGGCCCCCCCATCAGCAACGTGGATTTCTGGAGGTGTCCGCGCGCTTGTAAGGTGTTCGTCCTCACAGGGTGTCACATCGGGGTCATCCTCCTCTTGTCCGCCAGAATCGGTGATTACCGCCTGCTCATGCGCCGCAGGCACTGCTTGAAGACGGGCCTGAAGTCTTGCTTGCCGACCTTGCTGGATCATTGTAACTGATTGCGCAACTCGACCGCAATTGCAGTCCAGTGCGCATTCTTCTAAATGGATGTTCGACATGAAGACATTGATAGCAACCAATAAGCTTAGCACGGTAGAATAGAAAACTTCTTCTCTGGTTTCGGCTTGGGCTATCCGCCGCAAGGCGGCGCTGGTTTAGTATATTATTATTTACAAAGAGCCGATTTGAAGAAAAATATACTACGTTGCTATTGAAATTAGGGAAAATATTTTATACCGTGTTAAAATTTCATCCTTTAAAAAAAATTAACTATTCCTCAAACGGCGCCCAAATCCATAGCCCCATACGGTATATAATCTGCTTTACAGACCAGTCATTGCTCGAGCGGTACGAGAGGGTAGTATTTTACTTAGCCCACAGTATTCGTACTAGGTCTGCCAACTGTGAGAGCAGCTGGCCTCTCTTTTGATTGCAAAAGGGACCAGCTAGGAATTCATTAGTCTTTTTGATATGCAAAGGATAATACAATGATCACTGTGAGGAACAACCTCAAAGTTCGATCGATGATTCTCTCGAGCTCTTCTGGGTTAGCATAAGGTGGCACTCTTATATCGAATCCTGTTTCTGCTTCAGAAGGCTGCAGGTGCATCACAATGACTAACTGGGATTACATACCGTAGGACATGGCGTACCAGACTTCAGGAACACTGGTTTCATTGAAACAACGTCACCCTCTGCAGCTTTCCCTGTCCTGACGAGGTTGAACTGTTCAGCTCTGTACTTGACGATGAGCTCCAGGCTCTTCTCTAAGTTTTCGATTGCAGAGTTGTCATACAGTTTTGACCCATGCCCTGGTGCCCACACCGCTTTGAGTGAGCTACTGTGGAGACCGCTCACCATGAAATACACGGTAGTTTTCGGTCGGAGATGCAAGGCAAGGGAATCTTCCTAGAATAAGGTGGGCAAAGTGGTGGTTTCTCCCTCTTGAGCGTGGTGTCAGCTACTAGGTCTGTGATGGTGGCCCGTGATTGAAGCTTCTCACTCTCTGAGTGCTCTGCAGGAGTGCAGTAGTCCTAGGCACAGCTATTCCCCTGGTCCTGCTCTTTATGTGGCAAGCAGGCATTCTAGGCAGGCTAACAGATCCTTATATAAGCTTCACGAAACGAGTGGTTCTTTTCACGTGCTTTCAGCTTTCCATCAACTAAGGAGAGGGAAGGCCCAGAACAACCAGGATCCTAGCGTGGGGAGCGTGCATGCGTGACCATGTGGAGCACCAGGTCAGCGTAGAAGCAGTGGATGCACTGGTTGAGAAGCCACAGCAGCAGAGAGTAGCATATCCCTCCAAAGAGGCCACACGCTATGTACTAGGCAAAGCAATCGGAGTTGCGAGAGCTCTTCCCACGCAACCACCTTGCTGCATTTCACACACCCACGAGCCCTGCTACTAGAGGCAAACCCTCCGAAACTAGCCACCGGTTAGTTCTGCGAGGGCGATGGCTGTTTTTCTGTCCGAAAATGGGAGGGTGCAGAAGGATTGTGGCATCCCGCGCTCAGGCATCAAGTTACGCATCTCGTTTGATTGCACATACATATCTATGTACAGATGCTGGCAGCGAGGGATGTCTACTTACAGTACAGATATGTATCTACCAAGCCCTAGCTGGTCCCTTCAGCTTCCGGTCCAGTATTGAAGAGCTGAGCCTTTTCGATCTGCCCTTGCTGGGCATACCCTGCTGCCATTGCTTTCCATGACAGCGCATCACGCTGGGACAACGAATCGAAAACCACTTGAGCATCTACCATGTTCCCACATTTCGCATACATTTGCACTAGAGCGTTGCCAACCACGATGTCTGACTCATAGCCCTCCTTGATAATTTCGGCATGGATTTCCTTGCCTGCCTGCCGGGGATCTGGTGTCAGCGATCCATGAACAAGAGCCTCTTCACTTTCTAACAGGCTAATACATGCTTGGAGTAAGCTGGGAAACGTCCAACAGTCTGGCTTCACCCCTGCCGATTGCATCTGAGAGTAGAGCTGCAAAACGATGAGGCACTGGTCCTGTTCAGCATACCCCCTGATGAGAGCATTCCAAACCCCCACGTGGGTCTTGGATGATGCATCGAACACTCTTTGTGCTTCCACCATGCTCCCACACTTTGAGTACATGTCAATTATGCTGGTGCCTACAATAAGATCGAATTCATAGCCCCTCCGGACAATCTCGGCGTGAATGTCCCTACCTTTTTGTAGGGATCTGAGTTTCAGTAACTTGCCCTCTACACATGTTGCTTCCTCCCTCACTGCGAGGCTGCTGCAGGCTTTGAGAACACTGGCAAAGACAAAATCGTCCGGGATCGTGCCTTCCTCTTGCATCTGGACATAGAGTTGCAAAGCCTTGTCACCCTGTTCTTCCTGGGAGTAGCCTGCTATCATGGTCGTCCAGGAGACCACATCATGCCGTGACATTCTGTCAAAAATTCCCTGTGCATCTACCATGCTTCCACACTTGACATACATATCCACCAATGCAGTGCCGACAAACAGATCGGATTCAAGCCCATCGCAGACGACTTCAGCATGGACCTGCTTGCCGTGCTCCAGGTCTCCTGTGCTGGCACAAGCTTGTAATATAGCAACAAAGGTGTAGGAGTTTGGCTTCACACCTTCCCGTTGCATCTTTCGGTAAAGTTCCACGGCTCGAAGACCTTCTCCACTCTTTGCATGACCTGAGATAAGTGCGGTCCAGGATATGACAGTTCGTTGCGAGAGCTTGTTGAACACCAAAAGTGCCTCAGCCAGGCATCCACATTGAGCATAGCTATTTACCAGAGCATTACCCAGATACCGGGACGAGCCAAACCCTGCGTCTTCTATCGAAGAATGCACATTTGACACATGAACTAGACTCTTCATTTTGGTGCAACCCTGTAGAAGGTGCCAGTAGCTCTCCATAGCAGCATTGATGTTTCCTTGCAGATTAATAACCTGTATATCATGCAGAGCCTCCTGTAGTCTCCCCTCTTCACAGAGTCGCCTAACTTCTTCAGCATCCTCCAAATTGAACTCGGTTCTGCAGGAGGTGCGAAGTGATCAGCTTTGAAAAGCACAGGTGAGGCCTGAGAGTTTGTTCTCACAGATTCCAATTGTTCACAGCTTGCCCGTCTTTCCACACAGCAATAGCTTAAGGACACACAGCGTTCGCACCTCATCATCACCCTGCTTGGCACCATACAAACGAGGCCTGGACTGGGCACAACGTCATCATCCTCTTTAGCCAGAACGGCTAGCTTTGTTTTTATCCAACGGGGATTGAACTTGTTGTCTATCCATAGGGCCTCAGGCTTGATCTTGTGCTTGAAGTCAGGATGCTGAGGACTCTTCTGCAAAACTACCAGTACAGGTTTTCAACACCCAGCACATGAACTTGGAATCATGAGCCACCTTATGCTCTCCATACATTGGTCAAATCGCTGAAATGCATGCAAATGCCGGTCAGGAATACCTTAATCCGTCTGTTGTCCAGCCATTGTTCAGGGTCATGAAAGAACTCCTGCCACAGCAACTTCTGCCGTTCCCTCTTCACGAGTCCTCCTATATCTGCAAGAAAACAATCCGTCGCCTAAGAAGGCAACACAAGCGCAACAGAACAGAGGCTCGCTGTCAAACATTGCCAGTTTCTCACCTAGCTCCACAGACGGTACCTTGGATAGGCCACTTGCCCTTCCTAGACCGTCTCTTTCTCCGAACTTAAGAGACTTCGGCTTCCTCTGCAGAAGCAGCACCCGTGCACAACTGAGCACTGCCAACTACACAACAACCATAAACTGAACGATCCACTCAAGACGCTCCTACCTTCCCAAACACATCCTCCGAGGTGCGGAAGCTCGCGTCCGACATTGACATTGGAACTTCCATCTCCCGAGCGGCGTCTAATCCATCAAGTTGCGAGAAGTGAGCATGGCAGGCCACCCAGAGAGATGTTTGAGCGGAATCTGTTGCGGGCGCTCTGCATGCGGATTTGGAGACGCATTGCTGATCGGGTGCCCTGAACAACACGCAGGAATGACTCACACAAAATAGAGAACCTTCCATCGATCCAATCTCGCGACACTCCTTTGATCCGCATAGAAAGCACTACGTCTTTCCTCATCGAAGAGAAAATTGAGCTCACACACATTTTCAAATGTCTGAAGACGATGCAAAAAAAGCCTCAGATATTTTGGGCTCGTACATCCACCACAAGATTCAGCTGTGCTCTTCGAGCTATGGCTGTCTGGAGGTGTTCTGGGAAGAGATCCCGTTCACCTGACTTCCTGGAATCAACGGTTGGGATCTGATAGCCCCTTCGCAAGACAGGCAGCCAATCCAAGCGGGCAAGTGGCTGGGGACGTATCTCCCAGCGAGCGCATCCAGGACCCCCCACTTTGGAAGTGCCGGGAGGTCCTCTGGCTAGACCAGTGTGACAACCCAGCTCAGGATGCGCATCTGGGTGCTCTGGATATGCAGATGGGTCGTCATCCTGACTGGCGCTTCATGGGTGATGGTCGCCCGTGCATGCCTGCAGGATACGAAATGGGATTAACGGCTGAACAGGTAAGCAAGCTATGTGAACAGGGCCGGGTTAGCGAGGCTGTCGAGGCTCTGGGAATTCTGGTGCAGACGGATAGTTGTATTTCCAACAATGTATTTTATACTGTCCTGAAGACATGTGTAGTGAAGAGGGATCTCGCTCTGGGCCGCCGCGTCCATGCTCTCTCGGTGAAAAAGGAGTTCGAGCTGGACACGTTCCTGTGCAATCACATCTTGCGAATGTATGCTTCTCATGGCAGGTTGCAGGAAGCCAAGGATGTGTTTACCGTGGTTCCAGAGCCAGATGCCTTCATGTGGTCTTCCATAATTTCTGCGCATGTTAAGCTTGGAGAAGGCAAGGAAGCCATAAGGCTGTACGATCGGATGCAAGGGTCAGGTGTGAAGCCAGATGGTCACGTGTTTGTAGCAGCCCTGCAGGCGTGTGCAAGTGGAGCTGACTTCAAATCTGGGCAACAAGTGCATGCTGATGTGTTGGCTAGTGGGCTTGAAGGGGATAAGTTTGTCTCTAGTTGCTTGGTGGATCTGTATGCAAAGTGTGGGCGCTTAGAAGACGCTCTAAGAGTGTTTGACGGGCTCCCTCAGAAAGATGTTGTGACGTGGAGTGCCATGATAGCAGGATACTCCCAGCAGGGCATGGGTCAAGAAGCCCTTGGCCTTTACAGGGATATGGAAGAGGAAGGTGTTGTTGTACCCAATTCTGTGACATTTGTGGGTGTCCTCCAAGCATGTGCCAGTGAGGGAACCCTGGGTTTGGTGAATGGGGAGGAGCTTCACGCACAAATTAGGGAACGGGGACTTGAAGACAACGTGTTTGTAGCCAACAGTCTGGTTAACATGTATGCAAAGTGTGGCAGCTTGGAAGATGCTCAGAGGCTGTTTGACGGACTTCCTCAGAAAGATGTGGTGACGTGGAATGCCATGATGGCAGGATATTCTCAGAAGGGCATGGGGCTGGAGACCCTTCATCTGTTCAGTATCATGCAACAAGAAGGCATGGCTGCGCCTACTTCTGTGACCTTTGTGTCTCTCCTGCAGGCATGTGCAAGTGTGGGCACCCCAGCTTTGGAGAAGGGGAAGCAGCTTCATGCAGAGATAAGAGAACGAGGTCTTGAAGCTGATGTGGTTGTAGCCAACAGCTTGGTGAACATGTATGCAAAGTGCGGAAGCTTAGGGGATGCATATTTTGTTTTTGATAAACTTGATCAAAAGAACGTTGTGACATGGAATGCCATGATAGCAGGGTATACCCAGCAGGGGATGGGGCAGCAAGCCCTTAGTCTCTACGTGGCTATGCACGACGAGGGAAGTGTTGTACTTGATTCTCTGACGTTCGTGTGCCTCCTGCAGGCTTGTGCAGCTGTGGGCACAGAGGCTTTGGAGAAGGGGAGGCAGCTTGATGCACAGATTAGAGAACGAGGACTTCAAGCTGACGTGGTTTTAGCCAGCAGCTTGGTAAACATGTATGCAAAGTGTGGCAGCCTAGAGGATGCCCGGGGTGTGTTTGACGGGCTTAGTCAGAAAAACGTGGTGACATGGAATGCCATGATTGCAGGATACTGCCAGCAGGCCATGGGGCAGGAAGCCCTTGGTCTTTACAGGGCTATGGAGCAAGAAGGCTTTGCTGCACCCGATTCTGTGACATTTTTGTGTCTCCTGCAGCCATGTGCAGATTTGGCAGCCTTGCATCTTGGAAGGCAGCTTCATGCCCAGATTAAAGATCAAGGACTTCAAGCCGATGTGCTTATAGCTGGTAGTTTGATAAACATGTACGGAAAATGCGGTAGCATGGTTGATGCACAGCAGGTATTTGAGACCCTGTTGGAACGAGACGTGGTCTCCTGGAATGCACTGATAGCAGGCTACATGCGACAAGGAGGGAGTGATGTGGTCTTTCACTTGTTTGACAGAATGAGAGAGGATGGCGTTCAGCCAACCGGTGCCACATTCCTTAGTGTTCTAACAGTTTGCAGTCATACTGGTCTAGTGACCAAGGGGCAAGAGTACTTTGAGGTTATGCGCAGAGACTATGGCATCAGTCCTACTGTCGAGCACTACACATGCATGGTCGATCTCCTGGGCCGTGCAGGCCTACTGGATGAGGCACTTGCGTTGGTAAGGACAATGCCTTCTCTGCCAGATGCTGCAGTTTGGCACACTCTATTGGGTGCTTGTCAAAAGTGGAGCAATGTGGAGGTGGGCCGCCATGCTTTTCATGGAGCAGTCACCATAGACTGTCAAGATCCTGCAGCATATGTGTTGATGTCGAACATATATAGAGGTGCCCAGATGTGGGAGCAGGCACAAGAGATGCAGGCGAGGAGAATGAGGATCAGGGCATGGAAGCAGCCAGGCCAGACTTGGTGGACTGACATGTACGGACTGGTGCATACGTTTTCGGTTGGAGAAAAGAAGCATCCCAGGAGTGAAGCAAGACTGCAACATCTCCTTTCCAGAATGAACAAAGAAGAATTTGTATCAAATGTGCACTGCTCGCTGTCTGGGCAGATCAAGAAGCTTGCTATTGCCCATGCCCTCTACAATACACCCGAATGCACCTCGAGACTTATGGTGAAAAATCTGCGTGTTTGCGTAGATTGTAACACTGCCACGGCCTACATCTCGAAAATCCGAATGCTGCTTTGTGCTATGGTTGAGGCCAGTCACCTGCACTAACTGTTCCAGAAGCGAACTGATGACATCACTTTGCCCAGTCCCATTGCACAATCAGAGCTGACGTGACACCTGTGTCTGTAGCTAGTGCCCCAAGTTCCTTCATCCTTCCGTCCCTGGAATCCACCTCGACCACTGCCACACAAGCACACCATTGCACAACACAAGACTTGAAAAAGAAAAATCTTCAAATCAACAGAGCGAGAATAGCAGAGCAAAAGCAAAAACAAGTGGGGCTTGCTGCAATTCAGCTATAGCTGCATCTTTGTCAGATGATGTGATCCACACCTCATACATCAAGCGGAGCACAACATTATTTTCTATAAACCATCAGCGCATCCTGTGCGCGGGCGGTGCAGTATGAAACGTGTCCTCCTGGGAGGACACACTGTGCTGTTGTCCTCGGAAGGGGGTGAAAAGATGAAGGGAATTCTTGTGAAGAGGGGTGGCTATGACCGCCCGGCTTGTGTTGTGTCCGTGCTCGTCCTCTGCTTAGTTGCCTTGCAGCTGCACCATACTGATGCCTTGAGGCACGGTGAGCAGGAGGAAGAGGCTATCGAGAGGTTCAGGTCATATCTGCAAATAGACACAGCTCATCCGAATCCTGACTACTCGAAATCAGCTGCCTTCCTGTTGGCTCAAGCGGAGTCGGTTGGTGGGTTAGAGGCAACAACGATCGAGTTTGTGAAGGGCAAGCCTGTGGTGCTGGTGACTTGGAAGGGCAAGTATCCATCCTTGCCGTCCATTCTTCTGAACTCACATGTTGATGTGGTACCTTCCGAGAAGCAGAAATGGGTGCACCATCCCTTCTCTGCTGCTCGAACAGAGCAGGGGGATGTTTTCGCACGGGGATCTCAGGACATGAAGTGCGTGGGCATGCAGTACTTGGAAGCAGTTCGGAATCTGAAACAGAGAGGGTTCAAGCCTCTACGTTCTGTTCATCTTTCGTTTGTCCCGGATGAAGAGATCGGTGGACATGATGGTGCTGAGAAGTTTGTGTCTTCACCCGAGTTCAAGAGGCTGAATGTGGGCTTCGCTCTGGATGAGGGCCTCGCATCTCCGACCGAAAACTACCGTGTGTTTAATGGTGAGCGGTCTCCATGGTGGCTCATGATCAAAGCGGTGGGGGCACCAGGGCATGGGTCAAAACTGTATGACAACTCTGCGATCGAAAACTTAGAGAAGAGCCTGGAGCTCATCGTCAAGTACAGAGCTGAACAGTTCAACCTCGTCAAGGCAGGGAAAGCTGCAGAGGGTGACGTTGTTTCAGTGAATCCAGTGTTCCTGAAGTCTGGCACGCCGTCTCCTACGGTATGCAATCCCAGTTAGTCATGTTCTGCAAAGATGCCCTGCAATTGTCCTCTTTTCAGTGGTAACGTGCTGTGACATGACTGGGGTTTTTCAGGGGTTTGTGATGAACCTGCAGCCGTCTGAAGCAGAAGCAGGATTTGATATAAGAGTGCCACCTTATGCTAACCCTGAAGAGCTCGAGAGAATCATATCAGAGGAGTGGGCACCTGCCTCGAGGAATCTTACGTTTGAGGCAAGTTTACCCGCACAGCATCTTCACAGCCATCAGCCTACTTTGCTCTGAAGCTCATCCATCTTCCTACTAGTGTTGTTGATTCCTTAACCATGATTTTGCCCTGGCAGTTCCAGCAGAAGACACCTGTGCGAGACAGACGTGGAGAGATTCCAATAACAGTCCTGGACAATTCGAATCCATGGTGGCTCTTGTTTCAGGAAGCAGTGACGAAAGCTGGCGGCAAGCTTGGCAAGCCAGAAATTTTCCCAGCTGCAACAGATTCTCGCTACGTGAGGGACGAGGGGATTCCCGCTGTTGGTTTCTCTCCCATGGCTAACACACCTATTTTGCTCCACGACCATAATGAGGTTTGCCCTGCAATTCACCCAACAGTGTGCTTGCTGTCGAAGCCTTACCTTCATCTCATCCATGGTCTTGTTGAATGACAGTTTCTGAACGTCAAGGAGTACCTCAAAGGCATTAAGGTATACGAGGAAATTATTTCACTTTTCACATCCTTCTCTCCCGAGGAGCCACATCAGGAATTCTGAGCGACATCATAGAAAGGGTCGAATTGAGAACAGTGCATGAGGAAGGGTCGAATTGAGAACAGTGCATGAGGACTTGCAGCTGTTTAGAGGGTGGACGTAGGCCTGCACAACGAGCTAAGATTACCCTGTCATGTCAAGCTCGCGTGCTGAATTTGATAACGGCGCAGACAGTAGAGTTGAGGACTTCGGAGCCAATGCACTGCGGAACTGAGGAAAATCTGCTTTCTTTGCATGTATAGGAGATGATGAACAGACTTTCTGAGACTCTAGACCGAAGGATACGTCCTAAACATGCACAAATGCACAAATTACTCTGGCAGGCCAACCAGAAAGGCTGCAGACGCTCGCACACGGCTCTTGTGTTGAGGACAGCTTTTTACATCACAAGTCGCTAGATCCGGCTGCTGGGGAATGTAGTGAGCTGTGGAGCAATGCTTCTTTGCAACGATGTGCTAGAGGCAGGTAAACACGTCCAGCGTGAATGAGACATGTCATATCTTTCCACCTTGGATCAGACATCACACCTTCATATCCTACACAAGACACTACCCTGAAACCCTAGGTGGTTTCTTGGGAGGTGGGCAACGAACCGTCGGGGGGATGAGCAACAGTAGTTGGCGGGTTCAGCGACCCAAAAGGTAGGCTCAAGTCGACCTACTACTCTACGGCTTGCCCGCTATATGTGGTCGCTTCCGAGACCGACTTGGTGTGTGGCTGGATTCTTGATTGTCTCTGCCGTATTTACACGATGACGATTATGCAACATCAGGCTTTGCTAACTCTCAATTTCCACAGGCTGGAGCTAGTCATTGTGTGTATTTGTCAGGACCTTGTCATGTGATGGAGATGGATGACACAGTTGCAGCTGGAAGTGTAGAAGGCATGCAGGAATGCCCCACCTGCGAGACATCTGTGCCTTTCGGTTGTGAACTGCATTGTCTTGGGAAGGAACATGTAAAACAAGCGCTCTTCGGTCTTCGTGGTGTTTGCATCGCTTGCTCTGTGGACCTGTACACGCCACGGGCCGTGAAACTGCATAGGGAGAATCCGAGCCACTCCAAAAGGATGAAACGCAGTTGTATCTTGCCGGGGATGGAAGTCGAGGCCCATGGATGGATCTGTTATTCATGTGCCCTGTTGTTCCCGAAGTTGCTCGGGTATGAAGTGCATCTTGCCAGCCCTTCGCACATGGCAGAAGTTGCTGTTGATACGCTGGCCCGGGTTGAGGCCCTTGTTGTCGAGTTTTCGGCGATTCCTAGTAGACCTTCGGATCCAGAGTTTGAGCCAGTCTGCAGCATGTGTGAGGAGGCCTGTGACGGGGTGGATGATTTCGTTGGCCATCTGCTGTCCGCGGAACATGTGCAGCGTCTGAGGCAGTGTTTTTGCCAAGCCTGCGGAAAGTATCTTCTCGTCTGGGAGCTAGAGGCTCACTTGCGATCGCTAGGGCATGAGCAGATGCTCGCGTCCAGAACTGCACCAGGCAACGTGGAGTCCGCGGCAGGGCATCAGGATGTGCTCGGGGGGCTGCCAGGAGGTCAGGGGCCTGCATCTTCACAACACAAGTCCCGAGGTTGGTGGACGTGCACTTGCTGTCTGATTGCTTGCAGGAGCTGGCTTGCTTTCGCTCGCCATGTACTAGACAGCGTCCATGGGGATAACACTCCTCGGGACTGGACAGTTTCGTCTCCCAATGGTTCTCGGACATCGTTTGATCCAAGAATGACATCCTCCAAGAAAGTTCTGCTGGGCCGTGAAGTCAGGCCGGGCTGTGCTTCGCAAGCGGCCGGTGACTGGAAGCGATGGACGCAGCAGCTGATGACTTATAGTGGCTGGTGCCATTTATGTGGAACCATTCTGGGCAAACCGCATCAGGTGGAACTTCATCTTGCAAGTCATCTCACCGGGCAGAGAGGCAGAACTGTCCCCCTGTGTGAGTCCGACTGCACTTCCCAGGTCCCGGCACTAAATTCACAGCAGAGGGTGGCTCACATCTTCGAATGCAGGGTCTGCTCCGTGAGCTTCTGTGATCATTTTTCCTTGACACTTCACATTGCACAACCGCAACACCGGCTACGATGCAGTGCAGCCAACCTGTCGTCGCAGTGGGTGGAATGGTGTGAAAATTGTGGAGTGCTCCGACGTGAGCCGTCATTGCAAGGCGGACACATTCAGAATGTGCGCCCAAATGCAGTCGATGAAGCAAGTGCTTCACTCAATGGCTCACCAAGAGGTACACCGGCACATAGGCCATGCGGGGATTCCTTTTGCACCAGAAGTAGCTGCTGCGCCGACCAACCTCTTGTGATCCACGTACCAGCCACCCCTCCTGGAGAAGAAGAAGAGATCCCCACCGGATCCGTGCCATGGTCTCCTGCACCGTCGCCAAGCACCATCGCAAAGAAAATGCCAGCCTTTCTCGACAAGCTTGGGCTTGGGAACCCTGCTGGAACAAGGAAACGAGGACGGGACAGCGATGATGTCTGATGCAACAATTAGGGACACAGAACCAGGTTATGTCTCCGATGCACTGTGTTTATTCCCAGGATGCATTAGGCCCCCTTGGAGACCCCCGCACAGGAAGTACATCTCAACTGGCCTGTTCCCCGGCACGAAGAACAGGAAGCCGGTCGCCCTGCGCTGGGCTGCACCTCCTTGCGAAAAAAGGCAAAGGGAGGCCTGAGCTCGCCCAGCCCCTTACAATCCTTGCACGGCAGCATTGCCACTCCCCCACATTCTTCACACAGTTTCAGCGCCCTGTGACCATTCACGCATGCAAGCAACATTGGCACACATTGCGATTCATCAATCTCCAAGGCAGTAATCCCACAGAATAGAGAGGGTGGTTCAACCTGCGCTGCGACCGGGCTATGAACAGATCAACCTTCGGGGCTGCAAATGCAGCCGCCAACAGAAAAGCTCCTACCCCGAAGCCCGCCGCCTCGCTTGATGTGATGGGCTCCATTTCACCACATTTGGCTGGAGGCGCGCGAGGGACAGGCTCCTGTAAACCTTGCCCGACAATAGGGTTAGGGTTTAAGATCCCCTCCCTTTGTGTGCTCAGAGACTGCTTCCGTTGTTGCCATCACCGCGACGGCTCGTAAGGCTTGCTAATCCGCATCGCGGACGGAATTGCCTTTCCAGCAGCTGGGGTAAGCTGCCTCCTGTCCCTACTTGCCGCCGGCGGTCTTGCTGTACTTGAACTGTGAGAGAGATGTGCTGGGGTTGCCCTAGGGGTTTAGCAGGGTTTAAGGACGGAAGTTGGTGTATGTTGTGATCTTTCCAATTCTCAGTTGCCTTGGCCTCGGCGAGCCTCAGCAGCTGGGTCTTGACAGAGTGGAATTTTCTTGGCAGGGCAGCAGGTATGTGGAGGGTGTGGAGAGCAGCACGTATTGCTTGCGTTCGAAGGTTAGTCCTCTCCGTCAATGCATTGCAATTGAGCCTCTGCGTGCATCAGTGGGCTGGCCCTTCCTGTCCTCGTGCTTAGGCATTGCTTTCTGATTGTGTTTTGGAACATCAGGCCGGCTCAGGAATGGAGGGGCAGCGTCCAAGGCAATTCTCTCGGTGGACCTCCTCCTGTTCCTGACCATTTGAATGGTAGGATGTTCACTTGCGGCGGCGGGGCCGTCCCGTCGGACCAAGGTGGGGTGCCAGCTGCTCCTACTAATAGAAGCTGCGAAGAAGCTTTGGTGCGGAAGTTTCGTGCAGGCAGCATTTTTGGGAAGCCTTCAGCCAAATGTGGCTTCTCTCATGTGCCTGCGCCGGGTCAGAGGCTGAGAGCCTTCTCGTCGGAGGCCGAGAAGAGCAGTGACGAGGTGGACAATGACGGCGACGCTGCTCAGGATTTAGACGGTGAGGATGATGACGACGCTGAGGATGCTGACGGGAAGACTACCAAAGCAGCGAATCCCTCCAGTTGGGCACTTATTTCCATGGTGAGTAAGCTTCCCAGGCGCGACAATGGTCTCGTTTCGCGCACCGTGGAGAAATGGGAGGCGTCAAGCAAGAAGAACAAACTCAATAAACCTAAGCTGATCGCGGTGGTGCGGGCAATGAAGAAGCAAGAGCGGTACACGCAGATCTTGGAGGTTAGAAAGCTGGGCGCTCATCCGTTTTTCTTGTAGTTTGCTGTTAGCGGAGTTTGTAGCTTGTGAGGGTTCAAGTAGCGTTTGCACAGCTGGTTTGTAACGTTACTGCTGCCTGTTCCTGCAGCTGGTTGATTGGTATGTGAAGAAGAACCCGAAAGAGAAGGATGGCTCGTTCCTTACTGTTCAGATAGACACCTACTCCAAGTTACGCAACACAGGTGTGGCGGAAATGACCTTCAGGAAAAGTGAAGCGGCCTTGAAGACCCCCGGTGCTTACAATGCCCTTCTGGCCGCCTATGTCTCTGCTAGTAGTACCAAAAAGGCAGAGGCCTTTTTCCAGGAAATGAAAGAGGCTGACGTCGCCAAGGCAGCCTTTCCGTTCAATCAGATGGTGATCATGTACAAGAATGAGGGATCGCCAGAGAAAGTTCCGAAAGTGTTGGAAGAGATGAAACAACGAGGCGTCAATTATGACATGTTCACATACAATATCCTCATTGATATGGAGAGCAAGGCAGGGAACATCGATAAAGTAGAGGAGCTCCATAAAGAAATGAAGGCTGAAGCCGGTGTATCTCCTGATGCTTCAACTTCTGCTGTCATAATGGTAGCCTATGCTAGAGCGGAAAGATGGGACACAGTTGGAGAATTGTTGGATGCGTTTGACAAGATGCCTGCTCGAGGGAAGCTGGTGGCTTATGACATTCTCATGAGGTCTTTTGCCAACTTAGGAAGTGTGGAGTTCGTGGAGAGGGTGTGGGAGATGGTGAAGAAAGGGCCCAGGGTACCACCACGAAGCTTTTGTACTATGATTCAGTGCTACGGGAAGTTGAACTTGGAGAGCAAAGCAGAGGAGTTGTTTGAGGAGCTGAAGAACAAGCCGGGAGGGGTCTCAATTCATGCATACAATGCTCTACTGTCTGTTTACAAGGAGAAATCGGATGATATGCAGAAGGCCGAGGAGTTAGTGGCGAAGTTGGATGCTGAAAAACAAATCAACCGAAACTCTCTGACAAACCACATACTTGTGACCAGCTATTTGCGAGGCGGGCACACAGACAAAGCCCTGAAGGTTCTGGACCATACTGCTACAAGTTCGATGCGGTCGAAGACCGTACCTTGGTATCAAACACTGGCTGTCCTCCTTGAGAGCCATGGGGAGAAAGGGGACTATAAGAACGCTGAGAAGCTCTTTGCGGAGATCAAGAGAACCTATAAGCGTGGCAGTCCAAGGGTTTACAACGCAGTTTTGCAAGCTTATGCTAATGCAGGAGAGCGTCCTGCTGGATTCGTAGAACGGATGGAAGCGGATTCTGTGAAACCGAATGAAGAGACTGAAGCTTTGCTTGTAAAGGTAGGGTTATTGAAGGAATCAAGTCAGAAGACCAAGGATGCTCAGGAATCCGCCAGTGAAGCAGTATTGTCTGCATCTTGAACAACCTGTCCGAATTCGAGTCTTCACCCAGCCTTGGCACCTTCGGGTGCCACCTTGTTGGTTGTACCACCTTTTTCCACCTGGTGGGCTTGCAGAACTGCACGGATTGAAGGGATCTGCGGGCAGCTGCGTCTTTTCGATGTGGTTTCTCGTCCGGGCTTGCGGCAGCTGGAGCTTGTGATACACAGGCAGTGAACTGAACGGGCGGGGGGTGCGAGATTGAAGACAACCTAGATTTTACTAGTTCGACCTCTGAGAAGTCTAGTGTGCATCGCAAGCACCCGAACGTGAGAAGAGTAGAGGGAATTGTTAACGTTCCTAATGTTATAATGTTTCCCGAGGCTACATCTGGCGTTCCCCTCGTCTGGACAGGCAGGTACTTGGTATAGTTTGGCGTTACTCCGAATTTCTAGGCCTTGGTAAGCACTATTAAGCGATTCTTCTAATTGCAAACTGAAGTGCTCTTCAAGTCCCATATGGCCAACAGACTTCTCAACCCATCCAACTTCTAACACCAGATCGGCAAGGGTCAGATGAGTTGTGTGTAACAAATATTCACACAAAAAGCATCGTGACCCGTCCAACCCCTAACGGAATAAAAGCAAACTTTGTTACCCAGTAATAATTGTGATTTGCTTCCAGAACCCTTGAGAAACCTGTCAGCCTGCATCTATGTGGATCTTCCAATGGCTTCAGATTGTTCAATATGCAGCCAGCCCTTTCTCTTTCTTGGGTGCCAATTGAACTTCCATTCAGTACAGGATGCAGAGCACGTGGCAGGCCGAGAAGTTCAGGGCAATGTTTCCTCAAAGCTTCCTTGGCGATGGCCTGCCCAACGCACAACATGTACATACTCTATGCAGAATGTCACTTTATGATGTGGATGATCTCTCCACGCGTGCAAGAGGGACCCAGTAAGAACCTATATCCATCCCAAGATATGCAGCAGAGAATCGGATAATCGCGGGAGCCGCCGATCGTTCGTTCTGTGCATTCGAATGGCCTGCCTGCCCTACCCTACTAGGGTTTGAGAGATTGCGGCGGGAGGCGTCCAAAGCCTGGGCTCCTGATGGAGCATGGGGCAGTCAGGGCGCCTGCGGCACGAGCAGCGCTTCACGATCCGGTCTCCCACGGGACTCCCTTTGCCGTCACAGATGGAGCACAGAAGGATTTCAGGGAGGCTGCGGAGGGCAGGCCGATCCACACCGTCGTCTCTACAAATCCGGAGGCAGGGGCACGGCGTGCAGAAGCGATCCAGCCGGGCCAGGAGGCCTCTAGAAACAGCGGTAGCAGTGGCGGAAGCTGAGGCATTGAATGTGTCGATGCTGGAGAGGGCTGCGGCTCTGTCGACGCTCCAGGGCCGGGCATTGCAGGCGCTGGAAAACGAGCCGGCCATGTCCGGGCCTCAGGTAGCTGGCACTGCCGGGGGTGCAGAGGGGGATCCTTCTCTCGAGGTCGCTGACAGGCGTGCACGCTATGTTGCAGCAGGGGTGGTGGCGAGGTTTATCATGGCCTGCTGCAGAGCGGAGAGGGCCGCCGACGTCGTGGCTAATGGATTGGTGGACTACTTCTTTCGAGCTACCAGGAAACAGAAGCTGAGCTTCAAGAGGAAGGTTTTCGGGTACTTCGTTAGGCATCCGTTTGTGAGGACCAGCGTACCTGAGCATTGGCATGTCTCTGATGAAAATTCAGGCTGAAGCTGGTGTAAGGGGCACGGTTTTCGACAAGCGGCATCTCTCTCGCACTGGGAGTCAGAGACCAGGAACAGGTCCAGAGCCAGGAATTATGGCACGAGTCCAATGTTTCTCTCCATCGCAGGTACGAATGGTCAGGTGGCGAATGCAGCCGAGTGCGCTGGTGCTGTCCACCACAGCCAGATTCGCTTATGGACTGTATGGACGCACCGAGGGTGCTTGACTGCAAAGGGGACTGGTCGCTCTTTCCTGAGCTGGGGCGGGAGGGAATGTGTCACGGTTTCATGAGGTTCGGATTCCAGTTGAATCCAGCGGTGGATATTTTCATTCTGGGTATGGCAATGAGGATAGGTCGTTAAGTCATAGGGCAGTATGTATGCAGATAGGGTACCACCTTGACGAGATCCTCCGGACGAGAGGGCCAGGCGCGTGGACTTCGGGCGTACTCTTCGACTACGGGTGCTGATCTGGGTGTTTCGCGGGCCGCACAGATCCGTGCCCTGAGAAAATTCGCGACATTTGTTAGCTTTACTTCCTATATGACTTCGATACCTACCCACCTATTTATGAGTGGTTGAAAATGCAAGTGCCTACGTTCGTAAGGGCTTTCTAGATAGGTCCTAAAACTTTTAGCTAGCCAATTCATTTCGATGAATAAATATAGAAAAGCAGTTTTATAGAATGTGTAGCACACCTCTTGTATGTACGAAATACAAATACAAGCCAAGTATATATGTTCAACTCACACACACTGATAGTAAAACATGTTACGATGTAACTATTTAATGCTTTCATTCTCTAGCCCTGGTTTTATAATAAAATGTTTTTCTTGTGGTTCAAATTTATTTTGCTCAAACTTCTTAATTCAGGTTTTGGTACGATCATATTAACGACCTAAATGAAATACATATTGGCATTCAATTGTTCATATTAACAAGCTAAATGAAATACATATTGGCATTCAATTATTCATGTTAACAAGCTAAATGAAATACATATTGGCATTCAATTGACGGTCAAAATGGATTAGGTCAAATGAACACACACGCTATAAGAACTTGGCAAGTAAGCATCTTGTGCTTAGGCTAAATGGACACGCCTTTATAAGAACTTGGCTTTTAAGCATCCTGTCCTTATATCGCTACCTAGACCTAGATGGGGTGTGATGGGGTGTGTAGCACTGCAAGCAGCAACAACAGCATCAAAAGCAAAAGGCAAATAGCAAATAGGCCTATAACTACCAGCCTTTAATGGCAGAATTTATTCTGTAATTAAGGCCTGTAATTCTGTAATAATAAATCTGGCCTGCCATTAAAGGCTGTAATTACAGACCATTAACGGCTGGCAAATAGCAAATAGGCCTCTAACTACCAGCCTTTATTTGCAGAATTTATTATTACCGATCACTGCCATATACCTATATACCTGGAGGGATTTCCGAGCAGAATTTATTATTACCGATCACTACTGCAGTGTGTCCTCCAGGAAGGCCTTGCTGGTGTAATAAGAGCTTGGTCATTTTATAAACCTCCAAAACAAAATCTAACTGGCCCATACAGAACAACTATATTCATGCAAGCTTCCGCTAGAGGGAGGGCTTGAACCTCCGACCTTGTGGTTAACAGCCACACGCTCTAACCAACTGAGCTACTCCAGCTGACAACAACTGGAGAAGTATTTATAATATAAACGTTATTGTATTCATGGTTACCCACCTTTCCCCACCTCTGGCTCATCCTCTTGACCCTTCGATGCACCTGTTCTTCTCCTCATCTCGTCTATTTTCGTTGACCAATGCTCCGTACCAGCATGGGAGCCATGCACGGTCCAAACAAAGAGCACCATCAGAAGCCGCGAAGCAGACAGCACCAGCTCTTCTGGAAACTGCTGTTCTCCAAACCTCGTGAAGGCGACACAGTCTGCCCTTTGCTGCTTCTGACAGTCGATTAACTGCTTAAGACAAGCCTTTTGAGCACGCCGCTCTGTTCTCAATGTGGCTAAAGAATAGACATCAAACTTGAAAGAGAAGTGTCTTTTGCTCCTGCAATTTGGTCAATCAGCCTCTAGGGAAGTTTTAATTTCAGTCTACTCTTAAAAATCGATTCCCAGCGTTCTCGTCCAGCTTGGGCATGGTGAAAGTCTCCGTGGCTCACACCCAGAGCTCGATGTGTATGGGATACGCTGCATCATGTCCTGTATCTTTCAGCTTTGAGCTGAGCTCCTTTACCAACTCATACTCTTCGTGGTGCATGTGGTCATCCACCATAAAGCAGTGCACCTCGTGCTTATGCTCAATCCAGCTCTGGCCGGCTGTCTTCCATGCACCTGCTCTCTCCCTCATCTCATCTATTTCCTTCGCACAATCCCACATGCCAGCGTGGGCATAGATGTTTGACATGAGGAGATACGCAGAAGCTTGAGCAGGCTCTATTGTCACAGCGCCATCGAAGGCACGCCGTCCTAGCTCTACATTGCTATGTTTCTGGCAAGCACCCAGCAGACTCAACCAGACAGGCAACGTAGGCTGCATTGGCATCTGCAAGAGCAAATCTTCTGCCTTGCTTAGCAGTCCTGCACGTCCGACAAGATCGATAACGCACACATAATGCTCCATGTCAGCGGGGATCCCATGGTCTCTGATCATGCTTTCGAAGTACTCCAAGCCTTTGTCTACAATGCCCGAATGGCTGCAAGCAGAAAGCATTGCTAGAAATGTCACCTTGTCTGGCTTCACTCCTGCTAGAAGCATGCCATCATAGCATTTCAAAGTCATATTACAATCTCCTTGACGGGCATACCCAGCCATAAGTGCAGTCCATGAAACAACATCTGGCTGTGAGAGTGAATCAAACACGGATTGAGCATTTACCATGCTTCCACATTTTCCGTAAGCATGTATCAAACTGGTCATTACCAAAAGACTCCTGCCTAGTCCGCTGTCCATAAGACTTCTGTGGGTGTGCAAACAAGCATCTAATGCTCCTGTGTTGCTGCACGCTTGTAGGACATACAGAAATGTAGACTCATTTAGGTTGAAATTTTGTTGTTGCGCTTGCCTGAATACCTGCAAAGCTTTTTCTCCCTGGCCCTGCTGAGCATATGCTGCAATCATGGCTCTTGACAAAATCGCATCCTTCACAGACAAACTGTCAAACACCTGCTGCGCATCCATGATGCTCCCACATTTTGCATACATAAGAACCAGAGTGCTAGCCACAAAGACGTCACATTCAAAACCCCATTTAGCTGCTTCACCATGAATCTCTTTTCCCTTTAACAATGACTCCACTCTTAGCTTGTGCCCATGCACAAGCGCACTTTCCTCGTTGTCGGCCAGGATACAACATGCTTGCAGAGCTGCCACGAAGGTGCGAGCATTTGGTATGACAAAGTCTTCTCGGACCTGCCTGTAGACCTGCAAGGCCTTCTCACCTTCACCCTGCTGAGTGTATGCTGCAATCAAAGCATTCCATGATACTACATCTCGCCGAGACAATCTTTCAAACACCTGTTGTGCATCCATGATGCTCCCACACTTTGCATACATAGTTACCAAAGCGTTACCAACAAATACACCTGATTCAAAGCCCCTTTCGGCAGCTTCAGCATGTACTTGCTTCCCTTTCTGCAATGACAGCACATGCAGACCTTTGCAACACAAACTTTCTTCCCTTCCTTCAATGCTGGCACATGCTTGGAGGGCACTGACAAACGTCCAAGCATTAGGACTCACACCTTCAGCCAGCATTTCTCCATAAATTTGCAGAGCCTTTTCTCCTTCATCTTGCTGAGCATATGCGGCGATCATTGCTGTCCATGACACCACATTGCGGCTGGACAAGCTTGAGAACACCTTTAGGGCATCCCCTATGCTCCCACATTTTGCGTACATGCTAACCAGGGTGCTACCGACAAACAAGTCTGTGGCAAAGCCTGACCTTACAACTTCTCCATGTACTTGCTTTGCCCTTCGCAGTGAGTCCAATTTGACGTTTCTACCATCTACAGCCGTGCCTTCCTCCTTTTCTGCAATGATGCCACATGCTTGGAGTACGCTGACAAAGGTTCGAGAATTTGGAATGACTCCTGATATTTGCATTTGAGCGTATATCTGCAAGGCATTTTCCCCTTGGTCGTGCTGCGCATAAGCTGTGATCATTGCAGTCCAGGAAACTACATTGTGATGAGATACGCTGCCAAACACCTGTTGTGCATCAAGAATGCTCCCACACTTCGCATACATACTAATCAAAATGCTACAAATAAAGACATCAGACCCAAACCCATGTCTGAGAGCAGCAGCATGAATCCTCTTGCCTTCTTCTAAATCCTCTAAGAAGCTGCACGCTTTAAGTAGACTGACAAAAGTGTACTTGTCGGGCTGGATTCCTTCCTGTTGCATCCTCTCATGACATAATAAAGCCTCATGATATTGTCCAGCGTCGATATATCCTGCAATGATCGATGTCCAGGAGTAAACAGTTCGGTGCGGTAACCGTTGAAACAGCTGAAGGCCATCGGCAAGACTTCCACAGCTCACCAGTGCCGTGACCAAAAAGTCTGCCAAAAATTTGTTGGATTCTAGTCCATGTTTCGCCAAATGAGTGTGTATCTGCCTGGCCTCGGTAAGACCCTTCGTTCTCATGCACATCTGTAACAGGCTCTTGTAAGTGTGCACCGACGGCACATTGCAATGCTGCTGGTCATTTCCGAGAAGGGCAGCCAATGCCTTATCAAGCTGTCCCTCATTACACAAGATATCCACCTCACAAGCCCTCCCAGGGGTCATTAGTGTCCCGTTGAAAGCCATGGTCCAAGCGTCTCATAGTGACTTCGTGGAGACAGGAAAAGTACACATTTCCTGCGTTGCGTGTGTCGTCGACCATCAGGCTCTGCCCATACATTCAGAGCTGCCAGCGACCATCAGAAACCATTCAGATATCCACTGCTGCCACAAAACGTGGGCTACTCTGTTCCTTCACACAGACAGTCCAGCTTTGGCCCGTTGAACGCGCTTCAATTTCTTGCTTAATTTTCGTTCTGGACTTTATCTTCTGCTGGTCTTCTGGTTCGCCCGTGGGAGGGGCCGGATGGTGCCTCCGTTTCTCTTCCCACTGACCGACATGGGTGCTCATCGTTCTCGTCATTCGTGGGTGGTAAGCCTGTCACTGCGATGCCCACAAGAAGAGTATCCCGTAACTTGATCTATTGTGGTCACATAAACGTCAGCCAAAGCCAGTCTGTGGCAAGGCTGCTATTTTCTCCAGCAAGGACAATGCTTTCAGCACTACCGGTGTCTTGAAAGAAGGGGCCTTTCGCGAAGGCACGAGGGGTTGGCGATGGTGAGGAGAGAGAGGGAGGAGAACCATTATAATTCTATGAATGGCGTAGACTGAAACGACGACCTGATGACCACCTACGGAGATCCACCATGCATCTGTGGTGATGACCAGTGCAAAAAAAATGATCCAGTGCCCATCTTGCCCTCCCCATCGGGGTGAAGAGCCGCACTGGGTCCTCCACATTTCCCCGAATGGCCAGGAATCTGTTCGACTTGGACCTACTTGAGCATGAAGCCGATCCTTGGTTGCAAAACAGGAGCCCCCTCCATACCTTGCCTCTCACTCCATGAGACGCCATCCCCGAGGTAGCTACACATTCAGCAGAGGTGTCGCACTGGCTCGATAGCTGTTGCCTGGCGCAGGATGGACGGCATTCGCTGGTAGGCAACAGCATCCGTTTGCCAGGGCTCTAATCTTTGATCTAAAGCCGGATAAAGACCTTATGGGCACAAGACGAAAGTCGTCGTCGTTACTGCTGTTGGGCCCACGATGTCTTCTCAGTACCTGGACATGGACTGTCGAAGTGTAGGGTTTGAATGGTCTTGACAGTCGGAGCAGGGAAGCAAGCAATGCAAACCGCTGACCTGGCCAGCATCGTGGACAAGGCGGTAGCAGCGCACTACAGCCTGGACGCTGGCAGAGCTGCGTCTATCGGAAGGATTACCACGCCTCAGGGCCGTGCTGCATTGGGACTTAGTATTCTCCCCAGGAGATCCCAGTGCTAGGAGCCTGGGCGGGTGACGGGGCTTGGAGCTATGAGTTTGGTCGCTTGCAGGTCGACATTATGCTGTCGTCAACTCCCGTGACAGCGAACATGCGCTCAGCGAGTGCAGCAAAGCTCATTGTGGATGCTTTGCTGCAGCGGTTTCTGCCTCTCGCTCGCCGACGAATTGATACTGCCCAGGCCCAGGTTGGATTCAAGTCTTGCGTAGCTGCATTTTGGATTTCGTGGGCGATTGGGCTCTGTCGAAGAAATTCATGTGAATTTTGCGCAGCTCACCCGTTGCTAGTGCCTTTATTTTTGAGCTATGATAACGTGCAGGATGGGCAGTATTTGCGTGCGTCGGATCCAGCTTATGAGCAGGTTCTGGATTCACTGGGCGTGGTGGCTCACCATACTCCTGTTCCTCTTCTGGAGGCTCTTCTTAAGTGGAGAGAGAGGTGAGCCAAGGCTGTCGTGAATTCTGTGCCTGGATACTGTCTGGATTACTCTTGACACTTCTCACCATCTCCTGTCCTGCAGTGAATCACCGAAAGGAGCAAGCGATGTTTCCACGTTTCAGCGGAAGGTTAGCCTCGTTAACCATCACCTCTTGACAAGATTTGTTGCCGTCAAGTCTGTGCAGCGAGAGGCTGAGGTTTTGACTTTTGAACCTACTCAGGAGCAAAAGGAAGCCTCAGGTGAAAGCACAGGGGCTGTTGTTAGGGTTTTCTTAGCGATCATGAACGAGCGTGGTTTCCTGGCATTGCTGGCTTGTGCGTTAACCACTCATCACCTTTTGTAACATGCATACCGGGCTCCTTAGGCAGCCAGTTGTCCAGTTTGGTAACAATTGTTCTGAATCCAGACATGCTGTTCTCACAGCTTGCAGTGGAATGTATCTTCTGCTCCGCTTGCATACGGTTCGTTGAGTTCTGTCCACAGGAGGTTCTCACAGGTAGGATATGGGCAGTTGGAGCTATCATTCTCTTGTGTAAACTTCACACTTACCTCCTCTGCTATTTTGCAGTTTGTTTGTTGTCTGCAGACAAGTTTGCTGTATTCTGAGTGGCTTCACAGGACCGATTGTTGTTGTGACTTGCAGAAAGATACTGGATGGGCCTTGAGGATTTCGTCTTCGACTGGTTGATCAATGCTGACAGGTGTGTACTGGCGTATGTGCGGTCTATTCTGTTTTTCCAGGTTGGAGTTGTACTGTCATAGGGTGATGACCTTTGTCTGGAAATGCAAGCAGTGTCTACAGTCATCTCCAAGGTTCAGGGGCTGTACAGATGCAGTCTTATGGGTACTTCTATGGAGCAGGAGTTTGAATATCTCCGTGGAGTCAGTTGCAGAATTGACTGGGTGCTTGGCGCTACAGGTCATGTCCAACACTGATTTATACTTCTCTTGTGGGGTTTACAGAATCGTCAGTCAGCTGGATTATCCGTCTCTTGTGGATCTCCGAGGACTTCTTCTGGATCTTGTTGCGCAGCTCCTTGGTGCCCTGTCCAAAATAAGGTATGTGCAGGAAATGCTTGAGGTTCCCTAGAGTAAGCTTAAGCTGCTTCTAAGTTCCTAACTCACTGCATCGTTGGTCTTGTTTTAGGTTTAGTTCCGTCACCGAGAGGTTCTTCACTGAACTGAATGCCCGAACACGAATGGACACGCCAATAGCAAGGAGTGAAACGATCAATATCATACATGGCATGCGGTACTTCAAGCTTGGGGTACTATTTCATTGGTCCCATGCTGCACCTTGAATCATGGGAAACACAATAGTGTGATCATCTGCATTACAGGCAGAGTGAAACTCTGACCTGGTCTGAATATCACATGCGACTTATGTTCAGGTGACAACCTTGGGCGGGTTGAATGCGTCAACTGATTTTATTGCAAAAGCAAATCCTCTGAACCGAGCGCCTACAAAGAAGAAAAGTGAGCTCCACCACGCTTTGTGCAGCATGCTTTCTAGTGTGCTTGCACCCCTAGCTGATGGGGGCAAAGGTCAATGGCCTCCTTCGGGTGTTGACCAGGCATTGACGCTCTGGTTTGAGGCCGTCTCTCGGATTCGTGTACAGCTTGTACACTGGATGGACAAGCACAGCAAACACATTTTTGTGAGTTGGAAACCTAGACTCCTAGACTGAGTTGTGAGCTGTGAGAGTTCACTTTTCACATTTTTCTTAGTGCCACATAGTGCCCAATGCTCTGAAGCCTTTTGCTTCTTTTAGTAAAAGGTCTTCAAAGTTTATGAGGAGTTATGGGAATGACACTAACTAGAACATTTTCCGAGCCACCTTATGTTTGTAGTGCAAAGCATTGGGAGCTAACCTTGTGCATCATTTGGTAGGTTGGATACCCACTTGTGACTCTTCTTCTCTGCCTTGGGGAACCTCAATATTTCAGTGCAAATCTGAGTCCCCACCTAGAAACGCTGTATAAGCTTCTGAGGGTAAGTTCATCAAATGTGTTCAACAATTTCATATCACACTATTATTACCCATTTGTCTGCTGCTCATGTGGGCTATTGTGAAACAGGAAAGAAACTTCAGATCAATGGCTTTGGAATGCCTACATCGGGTGTTGCGCTTCTATCTAAATGTCTATGCCGACAGCCAGCAGAAGAATCGTGTGTGGGTGTATCTTCATGGCATTACCACACAATTACTGGCCAACCTGAGGAAGGGGTCTCTGACGCAAGATCTGCAGCATGACAAGCTAGTTGACTTCTGTGTAACTATAGCAGAGAGCAACCTTGACTTTTGTATGAATCACATGATTTTGGAGTTTTTGCGAGCAGACAACCCTAGCGAGGCAAAGGTCATAGGCATTAGGGCCCTTCTTGCAGTGATGGCCTCTCACTCCCTGACTCAAGTTGGGTCAGACAGTGTTATACCTGAAGATAATCATGGATTAGCTGCGTCGTCTCTGTGGAGTACTGCAACGGCCTCACCAGTCTCATCATCTCCACGTCACCCTGATGCTGCTGCAGGTGTCACTGTCGCAGAGGTCGTTCCTGGCCATGATATCAGTAGATACATCCCCAAAGTGAGGGTGTGTCTGGGTTTTATTTTAAGGACTTGCAACTCCACTTTTGGGAGTGCTCTGTTAACTACATCAAAGACGGCCACAGGTAGTCATGGAAGACCTTCTCACTTTGTAAAAGTGCTGTTATTGGTTCATGCATTGTGTTTCTAAAACTTATCTCACGTGGCAGAACCTATGGGCAAGGAGAAGGCTCAGGGCTGGCTTTTATTTCAGTGGGCACTCAAGTGTGCTCCGCATCTTGTACCAGAGCAATGGAGAAACGAAGAAATGGCTGATAAGATTCCTATGTATGCTGTTAGTGTAGAGCCTGGTGTTCGTGAAGAAGCTGTTCAAGTCCTTTACAGGACAGTTCGTGATCTACCACAACTACGATTTGCTGTGATGCGAGGAATGGCAAACTTCATTCTTAGAATTCCGGATGACTACCCGCTGCTTATTAACACTTCTTTGGGCCGTTTGGTACAACTCCTTCAAGCTTGGCGGACCTGTTTACGGGAAGAGAAGCTTGTTGAAACTTTGAAACCTGAGGACTCCAGTACAAGCAGCAAGCTGTCTCGATCATCCACGGCATCTCGTCTTGAGGAGAGCACGACATTTGATCCATCAGGCATGGATGCTGTGGGCCTTATTTTCCTGTGCTCAGTGGATGTTCAGATCCGATACACTGCACTTGAACTTCTGCGGAGCGTTCGTGAACTGCAGAACGACATCACAAGGCTGACTGGCAAAGCTCAAGAGTATGCAAGGTCGCACATGGAGGTGGAACCACCCTTTGTCATAGATGTGTTTGAGGAAACAGGGGTAACTTGCTTCTCCTTCGCCTTCAGCGTATTTCTATCCATTCTGAGAGTCTGTGACCATCTATCTGTGCAGAGGAATGCTGTGGAACACAGTCCAGGGTACATTTTTCACTTATGATGCTTGGTTTCCTATTCTAGGACGATGTTGTACAACACTGTTACTGGGATTTTGGAAGGTGGTATGATTTGAGGAGGGAGTGGGACTCTGTACCCCCAGATGTTACCCTACAAGCAGTCCTCGAGGGCCCAGACAAAAGCAGATGGGCTCGATGTCTGAGCGGACTTGTGACTTATGTTGCTGACCTTTGTCCAGCTGCAATATATGGTGCAAGGTCTGTGGGGCAAATGGCTTTTCTCTGTCGATTTCTGGGGCTTTTAGATCCTGCTCTCACATTATCTGTTATCTGAGTATTATTTGGGTGTGCAGACTGGAAGTTGTGAATCGACTGGCTTTTGTCACTCCTAGTGACTTCGGTGGGAAAGCTGGAAAATCACATGAGAGTGATAGCAAATTAGACCAGTGGCATATGTACTCCATGTTTGCGTGTTCCTGTCCGCCAGAGGATACTGGCGATGGGGGTGCTCAATCAGTTAAGGAGCTGCTACGGCTGGTTTTTCCATTTCTTAGAGGTGGATCTGAGAATCAAGCTGTAAGTCACTCGCATGTGTGGCTAGTTGTATCTGCTGTTTATTTGACATTGGTTTGAAGCCTACAGTTTTGCTGAACTTGGGTGGAATGTAACAGTATGCTGCGACTCTTGCTCTGGGTCATTCCCATCTTGGAATATGTGAGACGATGTTCAGTGAGCTTAGCATATTTTTAGACGAGGTCACATTGGAAATGGAGAATCGGTCAAAGTGGAAGGTATGTCACTCTTACATCAAGAACCCTACGTCTCTGCTAGGCTTGGGGTCCATTTGCAATTGGTGAAATTCATTTGCTCCTTTGCTTCTACCTGAGGTACTGAGATTTTCCTCTGATTACAACAGAGCCAGAAAGTTCGCCGCAAAGATGTCCGTGTACATGTGGCTGATGTATATCGGATGGTTGCCGAACATGTGTGGCCTGGTACGCTGGGTCGTAAGCCTGTGCTTCGTGTCCACTTTGTCAGATTCATTGAGGACACTCTTAGGCAGGTTTCCTCATCAACACCTGAGTCTTTCCAAGACGTGCAGCCTTTGCGATATGCTTTGGCTTGTGTGTTAAGGTCGTTGTCTGTTGAGATGGTTAGATCTATATCAGAAAGGTTTGATCCTCGCACAAGGAAGCGACTGTTTGATCTGCTAGCTTCATGGTGTGATGACACAACCAGTTCTTGGAGTCAAGATGGTGTTGCTGACTACAGGCGAGAGATAGAGCGATATAAATCATCTCTGAGTGTGCGGACCAAGGACTCGCTTGAGAAGATAAGCTTAGAGAAAGATATCAATGAAAAGGTGGAAGCAATCCAGTGGGTGGCGATGAATGCTATGGCAGCCCTCCTGTATGGCCCGTACTTTGATGACAGTGTAAGGAAAATGAGTGGGCGGCTTGTTTCCTGGATTAATGGGCTTTTCCTGGAACCTGCACAAAGAATGCCCATTGGGTACTCTCCTGCTGATCCACGAATGGTGTCTCCTCATTCCAAACTTGGAGTGCCTGATGTGGTCCGTTATAGTGCAAATCGAGATAGGCATCGGGGGAGTGCTTCCCGGGTTCACTTGGCGAAGACTGCTTTGATGAATCTTCTCCGAAGCAACCTAGACCTTTTCCCTGCCTGTATTGATCAGGTACGATCTGTTCTTATTGCTGCCCGCTTGATGAAGACAGTTCTAGATGTTTTACAGTTTAGATGTGTGTCACGGTTTCTAATACAAGATGCTGGAACTTGCAGTGTTATTCATCAGATCCATCAATCGCTGATGGATATTTTACGGTTTTAGCAGAAGTTTATATGCGTCATGAGGTTCCGAAGTGTGAGATACAACGTTTGTTAAGCCTGATACTTTACAAGGTGGTTGACCAAACGAGGCAAATAAGGGATGATGCCCTGCAAATGCTGGAAACACTGTCAATGAGATCATGGGCTGACGAGGGTGAAGGAGCTGGTAGATATCATGCAACAGTTGTTGGGAGTCTCCCTGATTCTTATCAGCAGTTTCAGTACCAGTTGTCAGCTAAGCTGGCCAAAGAACACCCTGAGCTGAGCGAATGGTTATGTGAAGAAATTATGGCAAGGCAACTGGACTCTGTTGATATCATTGCACAGCATCAAGTATTAACTTGCATGGCCCCTTGGATAGAAAACCTTAATTTTGTGTCTCTTTGGGAGTCTGGATGGAGTGAACGGCTCCTGAAGAGCCTATACTATGTGACCTGGAGGCATGGTGACCAATTCCCTGATGAAATTGAGAAGCTTTGGAGCACCATTGCCAAAAAATGGCGAAATATTATTCCAGTTCTTGATTTTCTTATCTCAAAAGGTATTGAGGACTGTGATTCTACTGCATCTGCTGAAATAAGTGGGGCTTTTGCTACTTACTTTTCTGTGGCCAAACGTGTAAGTCTATATCTTGCCCGCAATTCTCCTCAGCAGACCATAGATCATCTAGTCTATGAGCTGTCTCAGCGTATGCTTGAAGATCATCCAGAGCAGTTGAAGCGGCAAGGTAATGGAGGCCTCGAACCAGATGCAGGCGTTCAGCCTCTTCAATTTTCACAGGGTCCTGCTCCATCTCAGACACAGGAACTGCAGATGCATATGTCGCCTTTGCTTGTGAGAAGCTCACTGGAAGGTCCTCTTCGAAATGTAAGTGGTAACTTAAGTTGGAGGACTGGCACAGGCCGCAGCATGTCTGGCCCTTTGAACAATATGGTTGAGCTCCATCAAGGGCAGCTACATCAAGGTCGGTCTGGCCAGCTTTTCACTGAGCTCCATCAAGCTCGTTCTGGCCAACTGTTTACTGGTTCTGGTCCTTTGATGAATATATCTGGTGTATCTGGGCCATCACATGGTGGTAGAAGTGCAACAGGAAGTATGAAAAGTCGGCACCTATCCCGTGACAGTGGTGATTATTTTGGGGAAGCGCTGGGGGTGGGCGAGGACATGCGCTCTAATACACCTGCACTGAACACAGGAGAGTTGCAAACTGCTTTGCAAACTCATCACCATTGGCTGTCTCGAGCTGATATTGCTCTGATTCTCCTTGCAGAGATAGCTTATGAGAATGACGAGGACTTTCGGGGCCACCTTCCTTTGTTGTTTCATGTTACTTTTGTGTCCATGGATAGTGCTGAGGATGTGGTTCTTGAGCATTGTCAACAACTGCTGGTGAATCTACTTTATTCTCTTGCAGGGCGACATCTTGAGCTCTATGATGTTGGGGAACATGGTGATGGTGGTGAGTACAAAGAGCAGGTTGTTAGTCTGATCAAGTACGTGCAATCAAAGAAGAGCAGCATGATGTGGGAGAATGAAGATATTACACTCACGCGCACAAGCCTTCAAAGCTCAGCTTTGTTATCTGCTTTGGTGTTGAGTGTGGTTGATGCAATATTTTTCCAGGGAGACTTACGGGAGCGATGGGGGGAGGAAGCCTTAAAGTGGGCAATGGAGTGTACTTCTCGTCATCTGGCTTGCCGGTCCCATCAGATCTATCGTGCCTTGCGCCCAAGTGTTACAAGTGATACTTGTGTGTCACTGCTGCGGTGCTTGCACAGATGTCTTTGCAACCCCACTCCACCTGTTCTGGGGTTTGTGATGGAAATACTGCTGACATTGCAGGTAATGGTAGGAATTATGGAACCGGAGAAAGTGATCCTATATCCGCAGCTGTTTTGGGGATGTGTTGCAATGTTGCACACAGACTTTGTGCACGTTTACACGCAAGTTCTAGAGCTTCTTGCCCGAGTGCTTGACAGGCTTCCGTTTCATGACCAAACTGCAGAAAACGTATTACTGTCAAACATGCCCAGGGATGAATTTGAGAGTACCCTGCCCAGTCGAGAGTTTGAGAACTTGAGTTTCAAGGGAACTGATATAGGCCGACAGTTTGGTGAAGCTGGTTTGGAAGCAGAGAAGGCACCTGCGTTTGAGGGAGTGCAGCCTCTTGTGCTCAAGGGTCTCCTTTCCAGTGTGAGTCATGCATCTGCAATTGATGTGCTATCACGCATCACTTTGCACTCCTGTGACCGTATCTTTGGGGACTCTGATACGCGATTGCTGATGCATATTGTGGGATTACTCCCCTGGCTTTGCTTACAGCTACTGAAAAAGCAAACATCTCGTATTCCAGGTTTGGATTCCCCCCTAGAACAGCAGTATCAAAAAGCCCTGTCAGTTGCAACCAACATCTCACAGTGCTGTGCCGCCAAGCACCTGGATAGCCTTGCTGCCGTGTTTGAGTCATATGCTGCTGGTCATGCGACCACAATGGAGGGGCTTCTGGACTCCGTTGCGCCCTTGCTCTGTGCAGAATGGTTTCCAGGACACTCTGCATTAGCTTTTGGTCATCTGCTAAGGCTTCTAGAGAAGGGCCCTGTAGAATATCAACGCATTATTTTGTTGATGTTGAGAGTTCTTCTACAACACACACCTGTGGATGCTGGACAGAGTCCACAGGTATATGCAGCAGTATCTCAACTTGTGGAGAGTCCTCTGTGCTGGGAAGCGCTGAATGTGTTGGAGGCCGTGCTGCAGAGTGCAAGTTCACTTGGTAGTTTCCAAGCTGATTCTTCGGAGGGATCTCACAACGAGAATGGCATTGGCAGCTCTCAGGGTCATGTGAAACGTGCAGAGGATGACAGGCCTGCAGTCACGCTGGTGTCCCAGAGCTCTTTCAAGGCAAGAAGTGGGCAACTTCAGCCCTGGGTGGTTACAGGGGTGCCTGCTCCTCCTGCAGGGGCGTCTCGTTCCTCAGCAGATGTACTGCCTTCCAGGGAAACAGCATTGCAAAATACAAAGCTGGCTCTTGGACGGGTCCTGGACACTTACGGGGCGGGAAAGAAAAGAGACTACAAGCGTCTAGTACCGTTTGTAGCAAACAGCGTCCGGCCGGTTATGGCAAGTGGCCCAAATCTGGATACGAAATGACAGCATAGAAAAGGGTGTTCTCCAGATACTAAAACGCCTTAGATTACTCCAGGTACCTTCAGCAGAATGGAGCTGTTCCTATAAAGCGTGATGAAGCTACGGTGCTCTGCACTGGTCACAACCTTAACTATCTTGAATGATCCTTCATGAGCCTGCCTGTCTCTGGTAGCAGTTCCTTGTTAAAGGTACGCAGCTCTGTGACTGTCAGGATTTTTACAGCTCCAAGTAATTGTGACCACTTTCGCAGTGGTAGTATAGTCGTCGTAGTATGCCTCTTAGGGATTAGTGCCGGGAGCCTGTGGCTCTGTTCGACTATCCTGCAGGGCAAGTTGCTATTCTTATGCAGAGCTTCTTTGGCAGCAATGCAGAGCAATATGGACGTGTGTCCAAACACCGAAGATCAAGAGAGGATGGCAGAGACACCACCTGGACAAGTGAATGCTCCAGGCTGTAAGCAGTTGATGAGGTCGTCAGCCGTAGTTGATGAGTTCGGATGCGGTAAATGCAGCAGGGATGTCCAGTCCTTAATTCAGACTTGAGACCAAGTGTCATCTGACAAGAAGTGCTGCAGTGAAGCAGGTACATGTTGCAGGCGGAAAATAGGGTGGAGCTCCTGTCAGCTGAGGTGCTGCTGGAGAGTGATTTTTGCGAGCCAAGCAGGCAGATGAACGTGTAAGCAAGGAGAGCGAGTGCAGTTCTATTATGACAACTGACTAGCACAGCAAGGGCTCTGTCAGACGTGCATTCTAGCCCGAGCATGCTCAAGTTTGGAGGCTGCTGGAGTGTAGTGAGAGCAACCGTCTTCACCCAGAGAACGGAAGGGAGTCTTCTTGCCTGGGCAGGACCTGGAAGAGACAGTCACGGACCTGTCACCTCATTCCTGATCCAAAACAAGCAAAGACCAGTGCCCTCGGTGTGGAAGGTGGAGAAGCAGATACGAACTACATGGAGATTCAAACCGCAAGCAAGGAGTGAAGGAGGAGATCCGTTCTGTCCATTCTGCCTCCCGACAATAAGCTGGATGTCTTATGTCCATTGTGTATCATTCATTACTTGAAAGCTTATCCCATGGGGACTCTCTTGGAAGCTTTGCTGACTGACCGAAGTAGTTGTCTGTGTCTTGTACGGCTTGCAATGGCGTGATGATGAGCCATCCACGGCACAGCGTGCTACCTGCAACCCGGCGTCCTGGCCGCCGTGATGGCTCGGATGGTGCTGCTGTGGCGGATAACCGCACGGCTTGCGTACGCTTGCGTATGGGTAAAGCGTCCTCATAATAGCGTGAATCCTGTTCGTTTCAGACACGCTTCTCGGCGATCGCAGTCACACATTATCAGCCGGGGCAAATAGTTGCACGAGCTTATTTCACATCACACCATGGCCATCGACCCATGATGTCCGAGCTCGCAATCAAGCAAGCAAGCAACCCATTAACGAACTAAGCAGCATTGTGACACAGATGAGAGTGAAACTGCGAGGCGTCTGCAGCAGCAACGATGTGACTGGCCGCCTGTGAGGTCCTCTCAGACACACACGGACTTCTAATCGGGGGATCCCTCATGATGGTCCGTCAGCATGACTCCATGAATCAAATGGCAAAAGAATTGTATTGCACGATGCAACTCCTACGGTGGGACATGTGGAGTTCCTCAGCATTGCGTGATCCAAGCTCACCTCTCAGCCTGGTGTATAAAAGGGATCACCTGAGGCTCTTGTATGCACCACTGCACATTGCACCGCACACCACTGCACTAGTACTAGCTAGTACACTGGCTTCGATCGATCTCGTACTCCATTGCTTTCATTCACGTTCAGCCATGGGCAGAATGAGGGGTGTAGCCGCCGGCATCGTGCTCTTGGCCAGCGTAATGCTGCTGGTAGCTGATCCCGTTCACTCGGCGATAGACTACAAGGACGCGCTCACCAAGTCCATTCTCTTCTACGAGGGCCAGCGCTCAGGGAAGCTTCCGGCTAATCAGAGAGTGACCTGGAGGAAGGACTCGGCACTGACAGACGGGGCGCTGGAGAATGTAAGACCAGCATTGATCTTTCTGAGCGTTCGAATCCCATGTCCCTCCATTCCTGCCAAGAGTTCTGAGAAGTCTTGTGTTCTGCACGATCCGTGCAGGTGGACTTGACCGGAGGCTACTACGACGCCGGGGACAATGTGAAGTTCGGGTGGCCCATGGCGCACACGGTGACCATGTTGTCATGGGGCGTGATCCAGTACGAGAGCCAACTGAAGGCTGCTGGGGAGCTGGAGAACGCTCGTGTAGCCATCAAATGGGCCACCGACTTCCTGCTCAAGGCAATCGTATCGCCCACAAAGCTGTACACGCAGGTATACATGGTGCAGTCGCTACAGTAGCGGGTGAGTTAATAAATCGATGCAGCAGGGTGTGAACATTTGGATGTCTCCGCGTGGTGATGAACAGGTCGGGGATGGAAATACTGACCACCAGTGCTGGGAGCGGCCAGAGGATATGGACACTCCTCGCACGCTGTACCACATCGATGAATCCAGCCCCGGCACCGAGCCTGCAGCAGACACTGCTGCGGCTCTGGCTGCAGCCTCCCGAGTGTTTCAGGCCACCAATCTCACCTACTCAACCCAGCTCCTGGAGAAAGCTGTTCAGGTGTGCACGTATTTACATTCGGACTTCATTCCAGATCCAGACACCCCCTTTCCTCGCATTGTGTTCACATTGTTGTTGCTGTGCTCCTAACAGACCTTATCACCCTGCAGATGTTCGCCTTTGCGAATAATTCTCGAGGATCGTACGGCCAGTCATGCCCCTTCTATTGTTCATTCTCCGGGTTCCAAGTAAGTATGACGGAGAGCCTGAACATCCAAAAAGAGAGGTGCTGATTGAGTGATGCTCATTCTCAAGTCATGGTTCATGGAAATCTTTTCACAGGACGAGTTGCTTTGGGGAGCAGCGTGGCTTTACAAGATTACGGGCAAACAAAGCTACCTGCAATTTGTAAAAGATAACGTTCAAAACAGTCAAACTATGACCGAATTCAGTTGGGATAACAAATACGCTGGAGCTCAAATTGTTTTATCCGAGGTGAGCCTATTTGATCTTCTGCAAATATCAAGTTTTTAAATTAAAAATAATTAAAATATTGTATTTAATTTTCCTTTTCTCTTTGAAAGGCATACTTTGCTGGAGATCAAGCTTTGGCGCAATTTAACACACATGCACTATCATACGTGTGTGCATATCTTCAAGGGACAGTTCCGAGAACCCCAGGTATATCAATGCTTTGTAGTATCTTAACTGCTATCTATGTCGAAAATATTTATGAATTTTAGAACTAATATCACATTTGTTCTCATTTGTAGGTGGATTTGCCTTCACCAGAGATAACAACAATGCCCAGTATACTCTTGGTGCAGCATACTTGTTAGTTGTTTACGCAGATGAGCTTACAGCTGCTAGTATTGGAAACATAACTTGCGGTGCAAACACATACGCCCCCAAGGATATCATCGCATTTTCCAAGACACAAGTAAGAACATGAAATTCTCGATATGAATTGATAATATATCAATATAACATCCTATTTTTAATAACTCATGTCATCGTATGCTGGATTGTGTAGTTGGACTACATCTTGGGCAGCAACCCACAAGGAAGATCTTACATGGCAGGATTTGGTACCAACTATCCGCAACAGGTTCACCATCGTGGAGCATCCATCCCTTCAATCACAGCTCACCCAGCAAAAGTGACATGTAGTGAAGGGTACGGTACATACTACAGTGCAACTACTCCAAATCCTAATGTGCATGTGGGGGCAATAACCGGCGGTCCTAACCAAAATGATGAATTCAACGATGTGAGATCCGACTACAATCATCTGGAACCAATTGTATACATGAATGCACCTTGCATAGGACTCATTGCAAAGATTATGAATGTGTAATATGTCACTTATGTGTCTTAGCTGCATGTTGTACATGAAAGACTGGTAAAGCTGGCAGGGTCTAATGTATATAGAAGTGTACATAGATTGAAAATTAGATACTAGATATATTTTTGTGAATAATAAATAAATTTTATTTATATATTATATATGATCATCTTCCTTTTGCATCAAATTCCATTTAAACATCCTTAAATGAGGTACTTAAGATGAGGTTCCCAGACAATAAGACCAAGTGCTGTGACAAGCAGACTTCCGTCTCCTTCATGCAAGTGGACTATAATAGACTTGTTCTCCCTCCATGCAGGACTGGTTGTAGTGGTTTATTCTGGAACAGTTAGTTTGAACATGCCTACATGTCCATTCCGCCTTCGATAAAAAATTGCGTAGCAGCGGCCATGGCGGAAGGTGGAGTGATGGGAGATCCTGGCACTGAAACAGTCCAAGGGGCACTATCCGGATCCGGTATTCCTGGACCTCTCCTCTCAGTTGGCAGATGGGCAACTGGGCTTGGGACATGGTGTGGTGGGCACCACGGGAGGCGAAGTGCAGAAGCAGCCCTGATCTGCACCGGATGCCGCCTGATGGCAGCAACTGGATGGTGTGTTGGTGCCCCAATCTGGGAGCGGAGCCCGGGCCCCGGCAAGGCAAGGGAAGGGATGGGAAGGCAAGCCGAGGGTGTGGTGAAAGTTTCCGTGCCGGCAGCCTTTGCCTGTCTCTCTCTTGCACTCTCGCTGGCCATGGACGGGGCCTTGAAATGCTCTCCCCGCCCATGTTTCACGAGGCTGCCACTGCCTTGCCTTGTGCCGCCGTCTGCCCCGGCCGATGCGCGCGCGCCGGGGGATTCCTCGCCCTCGCCTCTGCCACCCACCACTGTACAGCCCTCGGATTCACTGCTGCCTGCCTGCTTCTGAATTTCTTGTTTCTTTCTTGCCTCTTTCTCTGGTCCTGGCTGTTGTTGGTTGCGTGAATTGCACGGTGGAGTGGGGTGTTGGGTCGGGTTAGTCATGTGGTGTTGAGGAGTCACAGCGTGTGTGCGTGTGTGGGCGGCGTGCAGATCGGAGGAGGAGGAGGGGGGTCGATGCATGTCACACGCGCGTGAGCAGCGGGAGCAGCGGGGAGGGCCTGAGAGAGAGGCGTTGAGGCGGGGAGGCCGGGATGGCGCAGTCGCTGGCCCGGCTGCGGTGCATCACGGTGGACGTGACCGGCACGCTGATTGCGTACAAGGGCCAGCTGGGGGACTACTACTGCCTGGCCGCCAAGGGGGCGGGGCTGCCCTGCCCCGACTACACCCGCGTGCACGAGGGCTTCAAGCTCGCCTACAAGGACATGAGCACCAAGTTCCCCTGCTTCGGCCGCCTGGTGGACATGCCCAACATCGACTGGTGGCGGGATTGCGTCCGGGACTCCTTCATCAAGGTAGCACCATGGCCTGCTGCTGCTGCTGCTGCCGCTCTTCCTGGGGAGACGGGAAGCTGACGGGCGTGGCCTGTGGAGCAGGCAGGGTACGACTACGACGAGGACACCTTCGCCACCATCTTCAAGCGGATATACGCAGCGTTCGGGTCCGCGGCTCCCTACTCCATCTACGAGGATGCCCGGCCCTTCCTGCGCTGGGCCAGGAGCCAGGGCCTGGTGATCGGGATCATCAGCAATGCCGAGTACCGGTATAGGGACGTCATACTGCCTGCTCTGGGGCTGCACAAGGTACCTGGCCTCCCATACACATGGACTTCATGGACTGGGTGTAGTCTTGTTCTGAGCCCGATCGGATGTGCTTGCTTGCTGTTGCTTGCTGTTGTTTGCAGGGCTCGGAGTGGGACTTCGGGGTGTTCTCCGGCATCGAGGGGGTGGAAAAACCCGATCCTCGAATCTACCAGATTGCCCTTGAGAAAGCCGGAGTTGCTGCTGACCAGGCCCTGCACATAGGCGACAGCTACAACAAGGACTACCTGCCTTCGGTGGCCCTCGGTATGCACGGGCTGCTCTTAGATCGCTTCAAGTCTGGCCAGGCCAAGGAGTGGAGGAAGGCTGGGATTCCTGTCTTCCGCGACCTGGAGAGTGTGCAGGACTACATCCTCTCACGCAAAGCACAAGCTCCCTGTTCCCCTAAGCATACCATCCCTGTGGACGACACATCCAGGCCACCGGCTGCTGTAGCGGTTTAGTAGCAAACAGAGGAAGCACTAACCAAAAAATCACTCCTCACACATCAAGGGGAGAGAACAGAACCAACCCAAACCCTTTACGTTTTTGTGAAGTACTTAACACAAGCCTGTAATCATGTAGCTAGTACTTAAACTCACACTTGCAACATGGAAGACTGAAAACTACTTCTTGAGCACACCAGATGTGGAGGAGGTCTTGGTGAGCTCGAGCTTCAGTTCTGGACATGATTCTAAACTTTTGAGAGTTTCGAGTCTGCATCTCCCTTCTTCAAGGGTCCCAAATGCGTCTCCATATTTGGACGACACTTGGGAGGTGAAGAACTGGGTTCCGAAAGCTGAGAGTTTTGGGTATAGGTACACAATGCATATGCATATGCCTTCAAGGGTGTCAAAGTGGTCTTCATACAAACATGTGCGATGGATGCCCTGTATTCCATGAAAGACAGAATGAACTTAGGATTTGTATTATCTTTCTCATATATTTTAGCTTTAAAAGCCTATAATATACCATGTTGTTTAAGGAACCGATACAAAATTCTTAGGAGAGAGGTAGGTAGGTACATAGAGAGCAACAAAAAATCGTTGGAATCATCTTTATGGTGGGGATTTAAGCATTATTTTAAGAAAATATTACGTAAGAATGTGTGGTATGGACTCCTGGGAACCAAACAAGTGTTGCAAATTGAGACATTGAAAGCTAGCTAGTCTGATCTTTAACTCAGCGGTTTCTTAACTTCTCATTGTCAAGCTCTGCGGTGAGCGTCATCTGAGCTTTTATCTTTTGTTTTTGCGCAGTGCTGCTTGGGTTCCTTCCCTTCCGTCCTCTTCCGCCTGCTGTCTCGTCTCGTCTCGTCTCGTCTTTGTCCTCTTTTTTTTCTCTTCCCCCGGGCTCTGTCGCTGTCGCTCTCCGTCTCCGCCATAGCCTCTCCTCTCTCGGCATCCAATCCGAGCGGAAGCTGCTCCTAACGTCCCCCGCGCAACTCAGCGAAGCCTCGGGCTGCGCTGCGCTTCTTGACGGCCGGCCGCCTTGCTCATGTGCGCCCGCGCTCCCTCACAGAGCTTCCCCCCGTAGCAGCGTCCTCGTGTCAGGCCTCGGGCGTGCCTGCCTTGCTGCGTGCGGCTGCTGCGGAAAGGTGCCTTCGGCGGTGGATGGTGAGTTGCTTTGTACCGCGCTGGATGCGTGCTGCGTTTGCTCACACCTCACGGAATCTATCTAGATGCCAGGCGGCAAGCACGGCCTTATTGCTGGGTCGCAGCTGCGGGAATTAGGTGTAATTGCCGCCAATTGCAGCGGTGGAGGCTGATTGTTTCTTGAACTGCGCCCTGAGGCTGCTTGGACTTGGATTTGATTGTCGGTGAGCACCGTCTTTAGTGCCGCCTGGCTGTTGTTGAGGAACCCGAGTTTGATACTCGGTGGATATTTGGCTACCAATTCGGTAGCGGCCTCTATGTCTTACCTACGGAACACGCTGGCCCTGATCCTGGATATGTGACAAAGAGTGTTGTAGGGGAAAGAGGTGGAGAGTGTGGTAGGGGAAAGAGGTGGTTTGGTCTTGGAGAAGGCGATGCAAAGATGACTTCTCGTGCATTGTCTGGCTTGTGCTTGACTGCGAGCTCTATCCAGAGTGTGTGTGTGTACCGGAGTCTTCGAGTGTGCGCATTAGGTTATTTTCTCAGCTGTTGTCCTGCAATGATGCAGGTTGGTGCACCTATGTAAAGAATTGTACCCCCTGAGGCGAGGCCGTTTGGCAATGCTGGAGCAGAGCGAGGATGAGATTGATATTAAGCTTCGGCCACCGTCTATCGACAAGTCTCCTGCTTCCTTTGAGAAAGATGCTGTGAATCGAGTTGTCTACAAACTCGTTAGGGTATGCCATCTCTTCTATGCTTCGCTAGCGTGGTGGATCCTTGTCAAAAGCTTGTGATTTGGAACGTTGAAAGTTTACAAGATGGCTACGGCGACTCCGGTGCCAGGTTTGTGGTGTGCATCTCATGTGCACTCGTGGTGTGGCCCCTGGACAGCTTACCGCATAGGTTCCCCCGGTTGCTTTTCTCCTTTTGACTGCCAGTAGGGAAAGTGAGATGTTCGTGGCTTCTAACCTCTGTGCGTCCAGGTTGGGGATGACGGATCTGTATTGCCGGCTACGGAAGATGAAGTCATGCAAGTGCAGTCCTTGGTAGGTGGGGAGTCAGTTCTCGAACCATCGGATGCTGATGCCAGTGATGCCAATGAATATGAAGCTGAGGATGAGGGCAGTGAAGACGAGCAGGACTCCAATGCAGATGAGAATGATGAGAAGGAGACTGCTTGTAAGTGTCGTTCTCAGTTGCGGATTGTCCTGTGAGCTGTGTCCGCATGTTTTGTGACTGTGCTCCACTTTTTTGAGTTCTAGACTGCAGGTGCTGTTGCAGACCTTTCTATTGCATCAAGTTGCATTTTTGCATCATAATCTATGGAAGCCTATGTTTTTGTTTATGTTCGTTCTAGTCTGCGTGTATGGCTGAGGAGAAGCCTGTCCAAGATACAGACTTTCATGTGTCAGGGAACTGACTCTGCTTGGTTCGATGTTCCTTACAGCTTTTTCAGAGCCTGAAGATGTTGAAGTTAAAAGGAAGAAATTACTGGCCCATTTACAGGTACTCGTTGATGAATAAGCAGTTCGTGAGTCATGTGGACAGTCCCCTTCGCAAGGACTGTTTCTGTTTCGTTAATTGCATCTTACTGAAAGATGTTCACCTGTTTCCTGCAGGTTCTGGACACGGTCTTGTTGGAAGTGAAGGCTGAAGAAGAACAGCGGATAGGATTGGAGGGATTGGGTGATGGTGTTGGGCAGGAAAGTCCATTCCTTTTAGTCAACTATGGAAGTGGAGAATATAAACGGCAACGGAGACCTAATCCTAAGTACACTGATTCAGGGGATGAGTTTTCCATTCCTGCAAATACACGTGTTGCTTGCGGAGAGATCGTGGTTACCCCTGCTCTCCCTGAAAAGCAGTCTCCTCAGGCTTCTGTGAATCCTGGCAGCTATGGGAGCGCACCAGGTATGTCATTGAGATCCTTTCGGTCATCAAGCCACAGAACAAGGATGACAAGGGTATTGCCACCGTATTCTAAGCTTGATGGCTCTGGGGCTGCTGCTGCTGCTGCCATAAAGAGCAGTCTGGATAATTTGTCAATCAGAGAGTTACATGCAACGTTTCGCAAGACTTTCAACAGGGAAACTTCTGTGAAGGATAAGCTCTGGCTGAAAAGGCAGATTGCCATGGGATTGCACAATCATGCTGAAGCAACTGAAAGTGGCGCAAACTTGGTTGACACTTCACGGGATGTCAACATGAAGGTCAGGTTGGAGAAATTCTCATCAGCAGAAGTCCCCCTTCCTACCGCTGGGCCTCCAAATGGAAGAGCAGGAGCATCTGACTTTGCTGATGGGGCTCATGCTCTTGGAATTGGATCTCTTGATGGAAATGAGCCTGAAAACAAGCGGCCGATCCGTAAAACAGTCCCCCTCTCAGTCGTATCGCCGACTGGACCACTGGACGCATCTACAACGGCAGGACTGGGGTCATCTGTGGATGCAAACTCTATGTTTAGTCAAGTTGATAACAACTCTGGTCTCTCGGGGCAGTCAGGAGGGAAGAGACAGCGAAAACCGAACAGGCGCTACATAGAGGATGAGACGGAAGATTTGGCAGCTTTTTTGAATGGCAACAGGCCAGGTTCAGGATTCAGTGAGCTAGTTCCTGGACAGGGAATGGTGAAGCCCTCTGTCAGACCATGGAGTATTTCTGACGGGCCGGCTGATAGCACACGACAGAGTTCGCTCAGAAGTTCCTCACTTGCTCGAGGGAGTCCCTTGGTTCCCCAAGTGCCTAACGCCAAGCATAGTAACAATGCCGTTGTACGTGTCCTTGTTCCTGTATGTCAATTAGATATTGAGTAAGTGCTTTGTTGCAGCATTTCTATTTAGTGTGGCAAATATGTGTCAAGTTGACTTTGGATTTTGCAACTTATGAAGTTACTGATGCATTAGAAACGAAAGGTTGAGGATAGGGCTGCAAAACTTGTCAAGATGGCACACTCTGTTCGAGCAGCTCGACAGGAGGCTGACAACACTGTGCGTAAGGTGAAATTTCGAGTTCCACCAGCTTCTGGACAGGATGAGGTAATTTCATGTTTTTGTATGAGCAGATGTGTATCTCAGGGTACCACATTGTTACTAAATCTGTTACATTTGGCTGAAGTGGTTGGCGGTAGAGTTATATTCCAATTGTCAATCTTCCACTTTAGTTTCCTTTTTATTTTCCCTGGCAGTCCCTAGTGAACATCCTTATTTGGTGAAACATGACATGTTTCAGGACGATCTGTCAGAATTTAATGGCCTGGAAGAGGATCAAGTGACCTGCTTGTTGCCGACGGCCTCAGACAACAGGCCTGATGATATGCAGGATCTTCTCATGTCAGACAACCGACATGAGGAGGCAAATGAACCAGTTGCGACTGTTCCAACTGCAAATGGAGGGACAAGAAGGAAGCATCATCGGCCATGGACTCCGCGTGAAGTCATGACTCTTGTTGAAGGTGTGGCCCGGTGTGGTGGTGGGAAGTGGGCAGACATAAAGAAGCTGGCCTTCGCTACTGCAGGCCATCGAACTGCAGTGGATTTGAAGGTATGTCTGTGAACATGTATTCTTGGGGAGGTTGGGCCGTTGCAAGTATAGTAACAAGGACAGTAAGTCAACAAGAGTTAGCTGTTTTGTGCGTGGGAATCAACAGATGTATGCAGTTGTCCTTGTCATCACAGCTAAGAGCTCACTGTGTTGATTGTACTTGCATGGTTACTGTCAGGACAAGTGGCGGAATCTTCTAAGAGCAAGCCGGGTCCAGCTTCACCCTCCCAAGCAGGTTGGTCCTGTCATTTGCTTCCATCTAGGCATACTTTCCAGATGTGCTCTTGGCTTCCCTGTATCTCTAGGGAAAGGTTTTAGGTTGGTCTGCTGAATATGTTGTGTCTGTAGCAGGGGGAAAGAAAGAAGCAGTTTACTGCATCAATTCCAGCGCCCATTCTTGCTCGAGTTCGAGAACTTGCTGCACTTCAAAACCAAGCCAGTGCAACTGTCAGCAGTGGCACAAGTCGCAGTGGCCGGGCTGTACATAGGAAATAGATATAACTTTATTAGAGGACGCTGTGCTAACTTCTGCTTGACGAGTCTTCTATGATAAAGTACCTGATATGTGATATCAGCAGAAACAGAGGGGGAGAACAGGGTGAAAAGTGTCCCTTCAGTATGAAGCCATCCTTGGATGCGGTTTGCACATGGAGCAAGGAATCGGTGATGGCCGAATCATATTTGTTGGGTTTATCAAACCTAGTTCTCTTGAAAGGTGATGCTGCTGGAGTGGCTCTTCCAACAGGCTTTATCGCCTTTGATGTGGTTGGCAAGTTTTTTAGCAGGTGGATCGCACATAGCGTCTAGCAAGCTTGGGGATTGCTGCCAGCCATTTCTTCTAGGTCAGCATACTGGTTGGAAGGTCTGGTCACCAGTGAGTGGAATGTTGGAGGCTCGCAGTCTTGCTTTCTCTTTACCAAGCTTTGTGTAAGGGAATTCATGGTGCCCATCCTGTTTACACATTTAATGTATGTATCTATGTATCTTCAAGAAATGCAACTGTCTGCATTTGCCAGAAGAGGCGCTTGTTGCGGATATTGCCCTCCTGCTCTCTCTCCGTCCTGTAAAGCCTTGACAGGAGAGCACGTGGGCATTTGAATGTTGGTGCATGAATCTTGCTCTCCAGCCATCCAGCCATACATGCCACTTCCCCTGACCAGGGTGCTTGACTTCAGTTGAATACTGATATGTGGACCTGTGAATGACATGGCAGACAAAGGGGCATTTAGTGAAGACGAAGGATGCCTTATCAGATACCACACCGGGCCACCACCTACAGAGTATCCACGCGTCTGGGGTTGCGCTTCTGGATAAGGATATCTTGGAGCTTGTGACTGTTCTGCCGAGCTAGAAGCTTTACGCGGTGAAGTGCAGACAGGAGGGACCGTGTAATGCTAGCACAAATTCGGCCTCCACGGGCATTAAATCAAGCTCCAGGACCTTGCACTTAAATGAACGACGTGGATCACAACCGTTACTGGAAACTACCGGCCATTTCTCTTCACGAGCCTGTAAGTGTGCGGGATAGGAGATACCTCACATACATGGTGCTTGCCCCGCTTGGAATGTGGGCATGATGTTGCCATTGGTTACAAATGCTGTACGTTGGCCACAATACGGACACCTTTCTAAGTGCATGCACCTCTTCTGTGAAGCCCCTGTGCAGTGACTTGGGAGTTGCTTGATACATGCCGTCTTTTCACCCGCACAAACCATTTAATCAGTGATGTTGGACTGCAAATGGTATTCCAGTTGGACGGAGGTCCGCGACCATACGTCTTCCCTGGAGCGCCAGAATGAGATGAAGCAGCCAAACATAACGTGCCAGGCCAGGCACAAAGTTAGTGCGTGCTCTCGGTGCTGGGTGCTCGGTGCTCGGTGCTTCGTCCTCGGTGCAGTGCGTGTGTGGCATCTTTCCGGGGGCCCGAGGAATCGAGATGCTGAATCAGGACAGAATCGTTGGGGCCCAATTTGTCATGCTTGCACCAGCTTTTGAGGTGAAGTGCTAGAACTGCGAAGTACTACTATCCGCAACACCCCTCCTCGCAATCTACGTACAAGTAGACAAGCACAAATTCGTAGACCGAAGCAGCGCTGTACTGCAGGCTCAGGGCTCAGGGCTCAGGGCTCAGGGCTCAGGGCTCAGGGCTCAGGGCTCAGCTCAGGGCTCAGGGCTCAGGGCTCAGGGCTCAGGGCTCAGGTGCTCAGGTGCTCAGGTGCTCAGGTGCTCAGGTGCTCAGGTGCTCAGGTGCTCAGGTGCTCAGGTCTCAGGTCTCAGGGCTCAGGGCTCAGGGCTCAGGGCTCAGGGCACGCAGCTCAGGGCTCAGGCTCAGGGCTCAGGGCTGGGGCTCAGGGCTTGGGGCTCGATCTCAGGAGTTACAATGACATCCAAACTTGAGTTCACTGAAACTCCACAAATAAGGGATGGGTGCTTTATAACTATCCATCCCAGTTTCATAGAAGAAGAAGTGTATTCTAGTTTACTTTGATATAAGTGCTTGGATGGGTGCTATCCATTCCAGTTTCAAGAAAAAATATATTTTATGCCACTTGGATGGAATTTGTCATGGGACTTGGTACATACCTTTTTATACCATGGTGTGCTTGAGCTACTTGCACCAAGGGCATCCACTTCCTTTTGGCACCCCGTCTAAGTACCTATCTAAGCACAAGATGCTAAATAACAGCTTTCTTATAAATGTGTGTATATTTGGCCCAAGCCATTTGTATAAACATCCTGCTCTCGTCCCGTAGCATGCGAGGCCCCCTACTGCGGAACCACAAGCATGTTTTTTGCACCCTGTAGGTTACTCTAGATGAAATCCCAATGTAGGACTTTGATGTATACTTTAAAATATTTATAAAGTCTTCAAATTTGTTAAAAGAAGAAGAGGTTATATATCTAGCCGAGGAACTCAGAGTGGCCTATTTCCGGAAATTCACTCACGATGTACGCCCGAACCAGCAATAATATTTACTCACGATGTACATGTACGCCCGAACCAAGTAATATTTACTCATGATGTATGCCCGAACTAGCACTAATTTATCTAACCGTGGCATGCCATTACACATGAATATGGGGCTCGCTACACACTTTCAAGCCCCAAAAATTTGGGTATGTGATGGTTTTACATATAAGTTTTACCATTATGAAAGTTTTTTCACTATTAAAAAATTGATGGTTTTACATACATAGGTACACATAACATATAGCTGTTGTCCAAGCATTCTTGGCAGGATACCAAATCAGCATCGACTCCTTTTAAGGTTGTTATGTGCGAAACCATCTTGTAATACAAATGTAAACTTTTTACCTTACACTTTTTATGAGACCATCTCTAAGTACAAACATAATCATAGTAATACAAATACAATTTCTCATGTGAAGTTCTTATGTACCAAACCACTTGCAATTAAATACAATAATATATATCTTGTATCACATAACCTCAGGTGTAATCAATTCAATACCACCTTGTGATCCAAATATAACTATGATAGCATGGACAGTGTAGTATAGCTATGAATATATTCGTTCTGTAATAGAGGGTGTGTGGCAACCCTTTCCTTACTGGCTCAATCATTTTTATGTAAGTCATTAGGTGAAGCATATTTGATTCTTCAAAATGGGTATTGAAATAATTAATTTGTAATTAAATATTCTTTAGTAAAAAATGAAGATAAGTAACATTTTTTCTAGCAATGGGTGCTCCTTGTGTTGCTCTTTCTTGCTCCGACCCTTGGGGTCTCCATATGATGTCCTTTGGTAGATGGGCTCATTCAATCTCTCCCCCTTAATAAAGTCTTCTCTTACTTTCGGCAAGGCAGGGATGTACATAGATAACGACAACAACAAACATAACATAAACTAGATGGATAAAGACAACAACAAACATATCAGAAATTAGATGGATAAAGACAATAACAAACACTATCAGAAATGAGAGCTCAAGGACTCTGGGCTTAGAAGTTGTAAGCGTTCTTGTTCTCATTTTGCTTAGGCATTCTGGTTCTATACCCTTGTTGCCAACAATCCCAGCCCCTATAGAAGTATCTTTAATTCTCGTTCTCAGCTTAGGCATTCTCGTTCTATGCCCTTGTTGCCAACAAGCCCAGCCTCTATAGAAGTATCTTTAATTCTCGTTCTCATTCTGCTTAGGCATTCTCGTTCTATACCCTTATTGCCAACCAGCCCAGCCTCTATAGAAGTATCTTTAATTTGTTATGTATCTTTAATTTGTTATGTTCCCTCGTTTCCATAAGCTTAGCCCACCCTGCGGCCTACATAGGTATCTTTGGCTCGTTTTGAATTCCCTTGCTCAGCCACTACATAAGTATTGCAATTGCTGTATTAAGTGCCGTTATTGGTTTAGACTGTGAGTGGTATATTGATTTTTGTGCATCCCAACATATGAGTGGTAGAGGAGATTTGGTTTTCAACTTTCAACCCCTAAAGGACGAAGCCTGTTTCCATGGTTTTAGGCTGAATTTCAGCTACGTATGCATATCAAAATATAGAAAAATTGTGTGACCCTCTTTTCACTCCTGCAGTAACCATGATGCAAGAGTTGGGTCATCATCCGTGTAGCCTTGGTTTAGGACATCTTTTAGGAATCTCGCCTCCATATCCATCCTTGGGCATGGAGATTGGTGTCCGCTTTTCCTGCTCCAAAAATCCACATGTTCCCCTTAATGTCAGGCACATCTGCTCAAAGGTATGAGACGAAGAAGAACCGGTATAGAAAAAATCCCACACCCCAAATCGCACCCACTCCCACTCAATTCGAGTAGGTTCGTCGTTTCGGGGTTAAATCTCGATCCGATGGGCAGCGAGTTGAGCAGATACTCCATGGCCGGCAAGAGAATTTCCGGGAGCCTTCGCTCGCCCCCAAGTTATCCCCAAGTCGGCGGGGCTTGGTGGAACGAGTGATGTCGAAGCCTCCAGAAAGGCTTCGACGAGCGCTGCGAAATGAGGCCTGAATTGGGGGCAGTAGTCCACACAGGCCGGTCGTGAGTTGATTCACCGTCACGTAAAAGGTGCTGCCTGCAGACGTTTTAGGGCTCAACCGAGACGTGCCCATCCGTCCCGACTCGAGAAGCGCGGAAATAGTTTTCGATATGAAAGCATGAACGGGTGCGGGCTCGCTTTGCCTGCCTTTCGTGTCCTACCTTAAGGCCATGTCCTTCGTCGACGCACGCGATCCCCGCAACAGAACGCTACGCCTGCCGGTGGCTTGCGAGCTCTTGTGAATTTCAGGGAGCACAGCTGCAGCCCGCGGTTAGCTTCCTCATACCGCCGGTGTGCCCATTCTTGTTTTGGATGTCATGAGCTCGTCTGTCCGACGGCTGTCCAGCTTATTGCGGTTAGGACATTGAGTTGCGGTTGAGCTAGGTGAGGGGATTCGTGTGAGCGTCCCTGTTCGTCCAAGAAGCAATTCCTGAGCTTTGCTCACCTTCGCCCGGCTTAGATGAGATTGATGGAGTGGACTGGATTCCGTTGTCTGATCTGATCTGGCCCGCTTCCCGCTTGGCAATTACGCAAGCTTGGATCGGAGTCTCGCAGTGTTGCGGAATTTTCGGTGCCTTGGCGTGAGTAGTGGATAAGGCAAAGAGGGGCGGGATTTTGAGTGCATTGAGGACAGGATTGTCTGTTTGGATTGCGCGAGTAGATTTTGCTTCTGTATCTCTCTTTGCGAAAGGTAGGGGCGCACGGTTCTCACGCGGCGTGCGTCATCTTCTAAGGGAGAAGACATCATGATTTCCTCTCTGGCTGCTATCTTAAGATTGAGCGCATGATGTTTTCTCTCCACTGTGGACGGCCGCTTCTAGGATCGGAGACGCCGTTGACAATTCTGGTTTGCGGTATCGTGTTCTGGAGGATGATTCTTACTCTTGCAGTCGACTCTTTGCAGAAGGAATTTCCCTGACGTGAATTTTGCGGGGTGGGGGAGCTGGTCAGAACTTCCTTTCAGCTGCGGGCAAATCCAAGGATGGCTTTAGGGAGTCATGCGGTTGACTTTGCTATAGGACGAGACAAGTCTCTCCAGCGAGACAGGTCTGGAAGATCACTCGGACAGATTCGTGCAGATGGCGCGGAGATGGTGCCACTCTTTGCTACTCCGCGATACCCCTCCATGCCTCGGTTTTCGGGGCCACCTCCGCATGCTGACATTGAGGCCTCCGAACAGTGCATAGTGACTTTCAAGGTCACAGGAATGGAATGCGCTGCTTGTGCTAGTTCCATAGAGAAAGCGGTGAAGCGGCTTCCAGGAATCGAGGATGCCACGGTTGCAGTGTTGCAAGACAAAGCTCAAGTCATCTACCACCCCGCTTTTGTACAGGTGAGCAGCCAGCGGGATGGCTTGTAGAGGTTAGCTTTCTCGGAAGCACTTGATAATGGGGCACTTCTGGAGTTAGATGGCGTAGATTCATCTGTGTTTTGGCCAATGGTGTGGCTTGATGTGGTCCCGTGCATTGAAGTAATGGCTTGTGATGTCATTCTAACTTCGTTTGCCCTTTGGCATCACAGGAAGAGACGATACGGGAGGCAATCGAAGATGCTGGATTTGGGGCAACCGTTATTGAGGATGGTCAAGGTCAAGTTGGAGTTACTGTTTGTCGTGTTCGAATTGTAGGAATGACATGTACCTCCTGCTCAACTGCAATTGAAAGTGGTCTGAAAAAGGCACCAGGAGTTAAAAGAGCTGCCGTTGCTCTTGCACTGGAACAGGCGGAAATTCATTATGACTCAAGGCTCACTGACGTGAAACAGCTAATTGACATGATTGATGATCTTGGATTCGAGGCCGAGCTTATCAGCGCTGGGGAGGAAAGAAATCAGATTCAGCTGAAACTGGAGGGTGTTCATTCTCAAGATGCGATTAAGGTCATTGAGGTATCACTGCAAGCACTGCAGGGCGTGAAGTCAGTTGAGATAAATGAGAATGGGGAGAACTTGGTGATCTCGTATGATCCAGACCAAACTGGGCCTAGGTGCTTCATCGAAATCATCGAACAAACTGGTCCTATTCCTGCTATGTACAAGGCCAGCTTGTATACGAAACCAGGACATGGGGGCCCTGATCGGAGCAAGGAAATAAGGCATTACTGGACGGATTTCCTTTGGAGCTGTGTCTTCACAGTTCCTGTTGTTCTTCTTATGGTGTTTATGAATATTCCTGTACTTGATCATGGCCTGGATAAGAAGGTGGTCAACATGTTAAACATTGGAGAGATTCTGAGGTGGTTTTTGTCTACCCCCGTTCAGTTTATAATTGGGCGACGATTCTATGTGGGAGCCTACAAATCACTCCGCCATGGATCTGCGAACATGGATGTGCTGATCGCCCTTGGTACAAATGCTGCTTATTTCTATTCTGTCTATGCTGTTCTTCGTGCAGCAACCTCTCAAACTTTCAAGGGCACTGATTTTTTTGAGACTAGTGCCATGCTTATTTCCTTCATACTGCTTGGGAAGTACTTGGAGATTCTTGCCAAGGGGAAAACCTCAGAAGCAATAGCGAAGTTGATGGATCTTGCTCCAAATACAGCAACCTTAGTCACCCTGGATGAGAGTGGAGCTGTTCTGTCTCAACGAGAAATCAGCTCAGAGCTTATACAACGCAATGACATCATCAAAGTTGTACCAGGGGCGAAGGTTCCCACTGATGGTGTTGTGGTGGCTGGCCAGAGTCATGTAAATGAGAGTATGCTGACAGGAGAACCAAGGCCAGTGCAGAAGGTGGTTGGTGACAAGGTTATAGGCGGTACTATGAACGAGAACGGGGTGCTTCTTTTAAGGGCCACCCATGTTGGTTCAGAGACAGCTTTATCACAGATAGTGAGGTTGGTGGAGGCAGCGCAGATGGCGAAGGCACCGGTGCAGAAGCTTGCAGATCGAATCTCGAAATATTTTGTACCTCTGGTAAGCATGATTTGCCAAAAAATATTCATTTCATGTTTCTGCATCAGTGTACGACGTGATCTGTTGAAGTCTCTGCAGCAGACAGGGCATCGTTGTGTTTGCTTAAAGTTGATAAAATAGGAACTAACGAAGCTATCCTTGTGGTGAAGGTGGTAGTGGCTGCATTCTTCACGTGGCTGGGTTGGTATGTAGCTGGGAAGGCTGGCTCTTACCCAAAGTCTTGGATCCCATCGTCTATGGATGAGTTTGAGCTGGCACTTCAATACGGAATCTCGGTATTGGTCATTGCGTGCCCGTGTGCATTAGGTTTGGCTACACCAACTGCTGTGATGGTCGCCACAGGGAAGGGCGCCGCACAGGGTGTCCTTATTAAAGGTGGAACTGCCTTAGAAGGTGCACACAAGGTGCGTACCACAATTATAGTCTGGTGTATCCGTCGGTTACATTAGAATGCCTGAAGTCCTTTTGCTGCAAAGTGGCTGCAGGCTGGTAACAGAGTGCATCGAAATCGTGGTCTGTAGGTGCAATGCATCGTGTTTGACAAAACCGGAACTTTGACAGAAGGCAAACCGGTGGTGGTAGGCACAAAGCTATTCAAGAATATTGCGCTGACAATGTTTTATGAGACAGTAGCTTCTGCTGAGGTATGTGCTCCACGATCCTTTCTATTTCAACTCTAGTGAAAGGATGTCTGTAGCTGGATTGCTTTGGCTTCATCTTCGCTCTTCATGACCCTGGTTGTAATTTCTTCCCCGTTTCAGTCAAATAGTGAACATCCTTTAGCCAAAGCGATTGTGGCGTACTCCAAGGCACTCCTTAAAGAGGTCGGCTCAGACGTGGTAGCGCAAGTGGAGGCGGCCGGATTTGAGAATGTGCCGGGGCAAGGCGTGCGGTCCACGGTATCTGGGAAAGAAGTGTTGGTGGGGAACCGCAGATTCATATCAGAGGCTGGCATTGATGTCACGTTTTACGCCGATGATTTTCTACAAGAAACGGAGGCGCTGGCCAGAACCGGTGTGCTGGTTGCAATTAACAAAGAACTTGTTGGAGCCATAGCGATCTCAGATCCTGTCAAGCCAGAAGCTCCTGCTGTCGTTAGCATTCTCAAATCTATGGGTGTCAGAGTTCATATGGTGACAGGAGATAACTGGGGAACCGCAAATGCCGTGGCCAGAGAGGTTGGGATAACCAATGTCATGGCTGAAGTACAACCAGGTGGAAAAGCTGACAGAGTGAAGGAATTGCAGGTAATATACAGTGACTGGCTCGTGGGTGTTGCCGCATGCTTGTCCCGAGACTGGTTCCTGGGCTTTTGCCGCATGCTTGTCCGGAACTGCTTGATAATGTTCATTTTTGTCTGTGTACAGTCCCAAGGCCTCACTGTCGCCATGGTGGGTGATGGTATCAATGATTCTCCCGCACTGGTCAGTGCCGATGTGGGATTGGCAATAGGAGCTGGTACCGATATTGCTATCGAGGCAGCGGATATCGTTCTAATGCGGAGCAGTTTGGAGGACGTTATAACAGCTATTGACTTGTCGCGCAAAACATTCAGGCGAATCAGGCTGAACTATGTGTGGGCATTGGGCTACAATGTGCTTGGTATCCCTCTGGCTTCTGGCGCGTTGTACCCTTTCACAAGATTCCGTCTTCCACCGTGGGTTGCAGGATTAGCCATGGCTTTGTCATCCGTCAGCGTCGTGTGCTCTTCTCTGTTGCTTAGATCCTATCGGAGGCCAAGAAGCTTGGACAGAATCCATTTTGTGGCAACCTTCCCATCACCTTCGGTTCTCCTAAGTTGAGCCATTTTGGAAGGTCACCTTGGGGAGATGTATGTTTGTATTTAGGTTTTCTGGGTTGAGTCAATTGGCAGGCCACCTTGGGGAGATGTACGGTCATATGTATGCATAGTGTATATTATCGCCCAATCGTGTTTCCACAACGATTCCGACGTCCTCAAGTGCATACGAGGAAACTTTCTACCAGCTTTTAGCATGCGTCTGGGATGTTTCCAAGGATTTCCGAAAAAAGGTCGATTGGACCAAAGTGGTAACCAGTTTTTGGGGACAATTTCAATCGTCATCGTAAAATTCATCTTGAAAACGAATCGCCTTGATTTGCACCGACTTTGTCTTCAAGAAAGGTGAAAATGCTCTAAGAACGGAAATCTTCAGATTTGATGTATTTGCTTTGTGAAGTCTTCAAATTTGATGTATTTGCTTTGTGCGTGTGAGAGAACGTTCGGGCTACTGTGTTCGGTGTGTTTTATTTTCTCAAACCGCGGGTGTGCCTATCTATAACTGCTCTATACAAAAGGTGAACTTACTTAGGATAATTGATTACTTGAAAGGCGCACTTTGTATGTGATTTGTGTTCTTGCCTTTATGTTCTGTTTTTCATCTACGCACGTGGTCCTCGCAACATAACATTGCTTCTCCAACCAGCCAAGGAGCTCTTGTGAACAACATAATATTGCTTCTTCAACCAGCTAGCGAGCTCTTGAGAACAGTTTGAGCCCGGCCGTAGCTAGGACCCTAGTGGACCGGGTAGTTCAAGCTTAGCTTTGAGCAAAATGAAAATTGAACCACATCAATTCTATCTCATATCTGTCATGCCGTGTGATACTAATCTCTGCACTTGGGTTTAGTGTTTGATTAGCATTAATTAATCTAATTACTTATCTGTAAGTAAGTAATTAGTGTTAATTAATCTAAGGTGCTTATGCTAATTAAGCATTGACTAATACTAATTAATCTAATGTGCTTATGTTAATTAAACATGGTTAGCAATAGCTAAGTGGATAAGCTCAAGTAATATGCTTTGGCATATTCCTTGCATATTATAGTGTATTCTTAGGATACAATAGCTAAGTGGATAAGCTCAAGTAATATGCTTTGGCATATTTCTTGTATATTATAGTATTCTTAGGATATTTCTGGCATATGCTGATGCCAATAGGATATCTTAGGAATATGCCGATGCTAGGGTCTAGTATATATAGACCCTTCCATTGAGGACAAGCTCAGGTCATAGCTTGTCCTCTAGATATCTGTCTGTGAGGCGTTGTGAGGAGGCCAAAGCTATGACTCAGGAGCGATGTGTGAGGAATTTGCATGTTGTTCTCGTGGGGAGAGTGTGTTTGTGCCACGACATGCGAGCTACTCCCTCTTGTTGTTTTATTGGTTGCACCTATATATATCTACATATTAGATTTGTTTGCTTGGTTGTTGGTCGAGGAAGTGCTTATATGAATTCAAGTGCTTACCTCGTGCGACATATCTCTACAAACTACAGTCAGACCCTTTTAATTGGGAACAATTAGGAGTAGCAAAAATCGTCCCATTTAGAGGGGTTCCCGTTTAGGCATTTTCATCTTTTTTTTAAATAAAAATATTTAAAAAATCAAAAAACCTTTAAATCAAAAATTCGAAAGAGCTTAAAAGCTTCCAAAAAATCCAAAATGCTCCCTCATAGTACATAGCTGCCAACCTAATTCTAGTTTGCCGGGTTAAAATAATCATCGATCCTTGATCGATGCTGAGTTGCTTTCATCCAATGACTAGCAATATGTTTTTCCAACTGAGAATGCAACTTCAAAGCATCAAGAGTGTTATGTGGCATCTCTTCTAAAAACATCTTCGCTATCCTCATAGCATTATCTACAGCATGCTTTGTCATACGCGGTCTTGGAGCTATGGTCTCCACTGACGCTGTATCATTCTCCTCACCCTCCTCCTTGACAGGTGGAGGGATTAATGCTTGCCATATTTCGTCCTCTGTAGGAATATACGTAGTCTCCAATCCTTCATCCTCCTCAAAGTTCAGATACTCTTCAGCTGTCATCGTTGGATATCCAACATCAGCAATTCCTGTCATATCCTCAGATGTTAATAATGCTAAGCTTCACATGGACTGTTGTAGCTCTTCTACCTGCGTTTCCAACGAATTAGAGTGATTTTGAGGATCCGACAATGGATCCTCTGGATCATATGGTGCGCTGTTTAGATCCAAAGACTCACGGAACCGAGCATCTTGTGCATGCAATTCCGCATCCAAAGTGCTATGCCTCCAACAATTGCGTATGGTATGAGGACTCACAAATGAAGTCCAAGCTTTTACCAGCATAACCACTGCTTGATATACATCGATAGTTGTAGCCGCATTGTCTATGATCTGTTTGCATTGGTACGAAATCATCAACTTGCGATCGAGCCTTGAAAGAACGGATGATCCTCGTCCAAAGGTTGATATACGCTTGTCCATTGGGTGGAAAGAAAACCACCTTTGTAACTTAATTGAGTGCATTACCAAACCGATGCCGGACAATTATCCACTATAAGTAACACTCTAGTCCGCCCTGATGCAACCATCCTCTGGTCAAAATCTAGCAAAAACTTCTCAAACAATTCTATTGTCATCCATGCCTTTTGGTTTGCAGACCAGATAATATTCAAATTCTCGGGATTTTGAACATTCCTGACGGAAAAAGCACGAGGCCTAAGATATCTGTTAATCACAAAAGGTGGCAACTTGCAAGATCCATCAACATTTGTTGTCTGTCCAGTTGTCAACCGGTCCTTAAACTGCTTCCGTCCTGCATCACGCATTGTTGCAAGTGTCCTGTTCGGCGGTGCTCTGAAGAAAAGACCAATCTCATCCATATTAAAAATATTTGCAGCTCCATAATCAAGAACTTAAAGTTGCAGCTCTCTAATAGCTGCCTTCACTGCTTCTGTATTGTCAACACTCCCTGCCTCTCCATGTCTGACAACTGATTTAAAATTATACCTTTTCTTCCAGTGAGCAACCCAACCTCTATGGTATGTCATTTTGGTCTCTCATCTTGAGAATCCTCTCGTGAATTTGGAAGCCATCTCACGAAGAAAGTCATCAAATTGTGGCACCTTGAGCTTGGATTGCAAGAGCCCAAGCGTGTCTGCGTGGTCAACTTTGTGGGCATCTGATGGTCTATCCTCATTCACCGCCATATTAGTTGTTGGACCAATGGCGAGGTCCAACCATTGTCTTTGTCATTCACAATCCTAGACAATGCACTTTTAGAAGCTGCTATTGAAAACTTCTCTATTGTCCATCTAGTCAACTCCTTAAGTGTGCAAGAGTGTTGGACATAATATTCGCAAACCTCTTTCTTTTGTTGCTTTGTTAGGGTAGCATGCTTACGCGGCGGCTTGGGTGGCATTGTTCCTACACGTCAAAGAGAATGGGTAAGGAACACATACAAAATATCTCACAACAAGACAACAACTTACAACACCATAACACAACTTACAACACCATAAGACAACTTGTACAATGAAACAACTTATGTACTAGGAACAATGCTTCTGATCACAAAGCATAGTGTACAGAACTAAGTAGTTCTGTACACTATGCTTTGTGATCAGCTTGTTGCTCCCTCTGTGCAATCAATAAGAGCAAGCTCACATAAATCAAGCTCAAACCTGTTAAACGTGATGGATGCGAAAACCAGGGAACAAACCCTTCCAAATGAGCAGTTGGGCTCAAGGCAGGTCCTGCAGGTCCTAAGCAAAGCACATGACCTAAGGGTAGCACTCACAGTGAATCTTAAACCGCAGGGAATCTAAAACTATAAGGAAAACCCACCTGACATTGCACCTGTCTCCGGTTCTACATCCTCCGCTCCGGGAACAGCATGGTTTCCGTCCTCCTCAGCCGCAGCTATGACATCAACCTCCTCTTCGGGAATACATTCTTGCTCACGCTCCCGTGCATGCAAGTCCTCATTTGGGTCTTGCTCTCCACCGGCCACCTCTCATCACGGTGTCCTCGAGTCCGAGGACACCGCCCCAACATGCCTTCTTGCCCTTCCCCTTGCTCTGTGACCTCGTCATAGGGCCATGTGATCCAGGGGTCTCCTTCTCCTTGTGCACTTTCTTATCCTTCTCCATGTCCTCACATTTCTTGTGCTTGGAGGCCTTTACCTCATTAGTTTTACGTATAGGCCAACCCAGACCGGCAACTTTTTCTCAACAAGGATGCCAATGGCCATCAACCTAGGGATCTTCCGCCTCAAGATTAACTCGCTTGTCAGATATCTTGAAAACCAAGTCGCCGATGTTTCTCCACTCCTTGTCCGTGCTTATCCGATCCCTTCCACCCATAAGCATCATTACATTCTGTTACCCCAAACGGAGGGTAAGCACGCCGCCCACCGCCTCCCTCAAACCTTGCTGCAACTTGCTTTGGCGAACATCCACTCCTTCCACCCGCAAGTTGTAGTCTCCTTCATGCCAAGACCAGCGAACGCCCACTTTGGCACCGCCTCCAAGGCTCGACTCACACGTGAGCGCTCAACATGTTTTTGAGGGCACGCTTTTGATTCCTTGAGATGCCTAATGTCTCCTCCTCATCGAGGAAGCCATGTCACTCCAACACTGAGCACCTCGGCACCACTCAGATACACATGTGCACACATTTGCATTAAGCAGCTCAAGTTCTTGACGGCACACACAAGGAATGATCAAAGGCTGCACCTCGGCACCACTCAAGGCCGGCACCCTCACCGCCCGGCCTCACGGCCCAGAACACGCACATGTGCACACAAGACGCCATGGCTCAAGTTCTTCACCAAAGATCAAGACACAAGGAGAAGCCGCATCGGCACCACTCCAACAAAATCACAATGCCACCACCTCACAAGCCTAGCACACATGTGCACATGTGCACAAGAGCATTATTCAGGCTCAAGTCCTTCAACGTAACATTGCACACAAGGAATGATCAAAGGAGCACCTCGGCACCCACTAGAGCACCCTCACGGCCCTAGAGCATGCACATGTCCACAAGACCGTTAAGCGGCTCAAGTTCTTGATGACACCACAGACAATGAGAAGCCGCCGTCGGCACCACTCAAGGCCAGCACCCTCACGCGCACAACATCTCACGGCCCGGATCCACGCATGTGCACACACAAGAGCATTACTCGGGGCTCAAGTCCTTCTGTGACATTGAACACGGAATGATCAAAGGCTGCACACCGGAGCACCCTCACACGCCCGGCCTCACACCTAGAGCATGCACATGTCCACAATAGCCGGCTCAAGTTCTTCAGTGACACCACAGACAAGGAGAAGCCGCACGTCGGCACCCACTCCAAGGCCAGCACCCTCACGCGCACAACATCTCACAGCCCCAGACCCTGCACATGTGCACACAAGAGCATTACTCAGGCTCAAGTCCTTCACTGTGACATTGAACACAAGGAATGATCAAAGGAGCTGCACCTCGGCACCCACTGGAGCACCCTCACACGCCCAGCACCTCACAGCCCTAGAGCATGCACATGTCCACACAAGACCGTTAAGCCGGCTCAAGTTCTTCAGTGACACCACAGACAATGAGAAGCCGCACGTCGGCACCCACTCCAAGGCCAAGACCTCACGCCAAGACAACATCTCACGGCCCGGACCACGCACATGTGCACACAAGAGCATTACGAGGCTCAAGTCCTTCAACGTAACATTGCACACAAGGAATGATCAAAGGCGCACCTCGGCACCCACTAGAGCACCCTCACGGCCCTAGAGCATGCACATGTCCACAAGACCGTTAAGCGGCTCAAGTTCTTGATGACACCACAGACAATGAGAAGCCGCCGTCGGCACCACTCAAGGCCAGCACCCTCACGCGCACAACATCTCACGGCCCGGATCCACGCATGTGCACACACAAGAGCATTACTCGGGGCTCAAGTCCTTCTGTGACATTGAACACGGAATGATCAAAGGCTGCACACCGGAGCACCCTCACACGCCCGGCCTCACACCTAGAGCATGCACATGTCCACAAGACCGTTAAGCGGCTCAAGTTCTTGAGGACACCATAGACAAGGAGAAGCCGCACGCCCACCCACTCCAAGGCCAAGACCTCACGCGCACAACATCTCACGGCCCGGATCCACGCATGTGCACACAAGAGCATTACAGCTCAAGTCCTTCACCGTGACATTGAACACACGGAATGATCAAAGGCACCTCGGCACCCACTAGAGCACCCTCACACGCCCAAAGACCTCACCTAGAGCATGCACATGTCCACACAAGACCGCGGCTCAAGTTCTTGATGACACCAGACAATGAGAAGCCGCACGCCACACCCACTCCAAGGCCAAGACCTCACGCCAAGACAAAGATCTCACCTCCCTCGCACATGTGCACACAAGAGCATTATTCAGGCTCAAGTCCTTCACGTGACATTGAACACACGGAATGATCAAAGGAGCCGCAGCATGATGGAGCACCCTCACACGCCCAAAGACCTCACGCCCTAGAGCATGCACATGTCCACACAAGACCGCGGCTCAAGTTCTTCAAAATGACACCACAGACAATGAGAAGCCGCACGCCCACCCACTCCAAGGCCAGCACCCTCACGCTCGGCATCTCACGGCCCGGACCACATGTGCACACACAAGAGCATTAGGCTCAAGTCCTTCACGTGACATTGAACACAAGGAATGATCAAAGGAGCCGCACTCGCACCCATCGGAGCACCCTCACACGCCCAGCGACCTCACGCCCTAGAGCATGCACATGTCCACACAAGACCGTTAAGCGGCTCAAGTTCTTCAAGTTGACACCACAGACAATGAGAAGCCGCACGTCGGCACCCACTCCAAGGCCAGCACCCTCACGCGCACAGCATCTCACAGCCCCAGACCCTGCACATGTGCACACAAGAGCGTAAAGCAAGCCTCAGAAGCCGCAAAACACTGATTGCCACACACAAGGCACATTACCTTCAAAATCGCACAAACAAAAGCTGCTGATTCCGGCCGCGGCTCGATCTTGCATGTGGGGCAGCGTTACGAAGGAAGGGAGGGCTCCTATAAGAAGCCCCACATAGCTCACAATGCGGCACAAAGGGTTGATTACAACAACGAGCTCGAGCACGCAAACTTTTGAGCCCATGGTGTGTCGGTCGGCGGATGTGGGCGAGCAAGTCACGAGAGGGTGCATCAGATCTCGAGGCGGGCGAAGGATCAACTCAACTAGAGCCATGATGGCAATAGCGAGAGTGCCACGCCAGAAGGTAAGGCGGTTGACTTACCACCGGATAAAAGCAGATCTGAGTAAAAGTAAAAGTAAGTTAAAGTAAATAATAGCAAACGTAAAAGTATATAAAAGTGAAACTAACATATATTGAAATATTATTTTAATGAAAACTTAAAGTCACCCTCTCACATCAGGTGTCATTTTGACCTCAAAAGCTCGGTCCCGGTCGGCATGTGTTAAAAATAACATGGACCGGAGGTTCTTGAGTCAGTCCACACCTCGGTCCCAAAGATAGGGACCGAGGTTCATAAAGGTCCGTTTAAAATTAATAAATTACTTAATTTTATATCAAAGGATTTATATTTATTATGGACACATGGACCCATTTTATAATTGGTATGGTCATAAAGACGCTTACCATGGATCTATGGGCTATGTTAGGGGTTTATTATATTTAGTGACCAAGGGTGCATAAAAAGCGGTCTGCTAGTCAGATGGCGTAGTAAGGCGGTCCGGGGACCGAGCTAGTACTCGGTCAAAATGACACCCTGCTCACATCTCTCTATTCTTTTTAAAGTAACCAAGTGTACCAAGCCATATGGTACTAAAGTGTACCACCAAACCATGCTACCACCCTACTACATATATAGGCCCAATCTCGATGACTGTCTATGTTTTATGATATAATCTCGATAGCCTTTAACTTGACATAATCTCAATAACTCATGATTTAATCTCGATAAGACGATTTCCTCAATTTTTTTTATTTTTTTTAATATGTATTTTCCCTTTTACAGAGGTGTACTTGCATTGAATGTCTGGGAGACATGTTCCCATTTACAAATTAGAGGGGTTTCCCATTTAGCATGTAGCACATTCAAGGGAGTAAGCCCGGGCGTCCCATTTAAAGGGGGTTCCCATTTATAGGGTCCCAAGTAGAGGGGTTTGACTGTACCGAACCATGGTTGCTTACCTACCATATACGAACAAGAACTTGTATCCAAGTATGGGCTCGGAAGTCGGAATCAAAACCTTGTATTTTTACCAATTTTGACATGAAAACTTGTCTTAAGATTAAAACTCATAAATTGTAAAAATACTTTTTAATATTAAGAAAATCATAATAGTTAATTATCTTTTAATTTTTAAATATTTTATTAATTTTACCCTTTTATATTTTAATATTTCCTCCGATTTCATTTTGGTCTTGGGAGAAGAATAATGAAGTGCAGAGCTATGTCAGGAATCCACAAAGGATTGATGCATGGACCTGAAAGAAAGAACTCAATCACAATCAATCATATGTCCCGGGCTCTAACAAGGTGAGTTCATATTTATCATTCATATGGTTCACGCCATTCTGGTGGCGTGAAAGTGGGATTTTGCGTCGCAGGTTGACTCTTCATGGAATGCAGCGCAATTTATTCACAATGTGCTCAAGTTTGCTACATCACGGGCCTCCCAACGGCATCCCGCTTGCAGACGCCTTGGTCCTCTTGCAGGCTATTCATCGTGCACTCGCATTGGTATGTCGCCGTGTGTTAGCCCCAACACCAACACGGGTATTACGTTTTCAATTTGATGTCTTCGAGTGTCTTAGGCCCAACACCAACACGAGTGTTACTTTTTCAGTTTGATGTCTCCAAGTGTCTTAGGCCCAACACCAACACATGTGTTACTTTTTCAGTTTGATGTCTCCGAGTGTCTAAGGAAGATCAGTGGACTTGTGTCAGCTGCCACATAAAGGGAGATAGGGAAGCGGGTCAGGTTTGATACTCTATTACAACCTTTGCTTAACTCCAGAACGACGAAGGTATTCAAGTTGAGATACTCTACTACGGCCTTTGCTTAAATCCAAAAAGATGGAGGTATTCAAGTTGAGACGCTTGATCGTAAGAAACTCATACAAATGGACACACATTTATAAGAACGTCGTGATTAAGCATTCTGCACTTAGATCCGTACTTAGATGGGGTGCCTAAAGAGAGTGGATGCCCTTAGTGCAAGTAGCTTAGGCACACCATGGTACAAGTTGTTAAGTACCAAGTCCCATGACGGAAATCCGTCTTTAGTGGACTTAAATAAAATTCTTCTTTTTCTTCTTCTTCCATTTCTATCATCATAGCTTCTTCAATTGTTATTAGATTCAAGCATGTTTTAGATCGTTGGATATAGATTTGGCTAGAGAGCCTTGGTTATAATTTTTTGAATTTTAAAAATTAAAAATAACTAAAAATTAATTTTTCTAAATTAATTGTTTAAAAATAGTCCAAAAATGGGCATGGTTCTGGGGTTAAGTTACAAAGAAAAATTTGTACGTAGGGCCTAGAAGTTATTGGAAGCCAGTACGGAGGAAGACTTCTGTACCGAGACCCCACCAAATTTGATGGAATTTTGATTTTCTTCATATGTAATCATTTCAACACGTTGTTGCTATTAATTTGACCTGTTTTAGCACAAAAACAAATTGTGCCCTTCCTAACCTCCATAACTTTGGTTGGAACCCACCTATGCATTAGGGTCCTTAGATTCCTCATTCTACTAGCGGTTTTTCTTGTTGTAATTAAGTATTTTTTAAGAATTATGGCTTACAAAAATTTGATACTTATTTTTGTGTAATATTTTCTAATATAATTAAATCTTCTAAGCAGTTCCTTAGATGAGTGGATATTTTGTGTTATAGACATTAATGAATGATCTTATCTACATCGAGTATGAAAAGGAAACCTTTGGAGGGTTCCGTAAATTGCAGTAGGTATAGACGGAAAGGCATAAGATGGTTGCCCACCGTGTTGCCTACTCGGGCAACTCGACAATGATATGCTCCATGATAATGTCTCGGGTAAGGTCCGTGCTGCCTATTCGAGCGAATTAACAATGATATGCTCCATTGCCTCATATGACTTAACAATGATATGCTCCATTGCCTCGGATGACTTAACAATGATATGCTCCATTGCCTCAGATGACTTAACAATGATATGCTCCATTGCCTCGGATGACTTAACAATGATATGCTCTATGGCAATGTCTCAGGTAAGGTCTCTAACAGCAACAACATCACCTTGAACTAAGAATAGATTTGCCTTCAAAAAATGACTTGTACGATAGTCGCTTATGTAACCTCATCACCTTGAACTCAGAATAAATCTGGCCTCAGAGAACGACATGTTCGCAACCATACGATCGCTATTTCTAGGCCAAATATTTGCATTTCTGACAATTCCAGATATGACATCCCTCATGGTATGGTAGGTGGTGATACACTGCCCCTTGTAGGACAACGATCCATATGCAACACAGATGCATCAAGGACAAAGCCGCAGCTACAGGAACGACGAGAAGGCAGCCGAGGAGGAGTTGGTAAAGGAACGCGATAGAAAAAATCATTTGGTCTAAGCCATTTGGACCCACATAGAGGATCATGGATATGGTCCCGCGGGTTATATCTAAACATTGTCTAGGTAGAAAGAGGTTTCTCCGGCAAAAAGGGGTTATGGCTAAAATCCCGTCTTTTTTTGGGCGAAAACACGTATTCGGTATTTTTTAGGCTTTTTTTGAGGGTGTTTGCTAATTTAAATGTGGTGTTTGAACCCGCAGTGCTACACCCTACATGCTCATTTGATCATAATGTGCCTAATCTATGGATGGGCACCGCGATTTTGAAGGGGTAAGATAATCAGAATCGTCAGTTACACGCTATTTCTGCATGTCTACCGTTCATGCCATGCAAGCATTTCTATTAGAAAACGGAAGGAATGAGATGAGTGCGCAAACAAGTTTGCGCCCTCAACTTGGCAGTTTGCAAGCTTGTTTGCACACAATGAGCCAGGTTGGCAAACCGGGGGCAAGAAGTCCTTGATGCACGCATCTGGGGGCAAGAAGTCCCTGGTGCGCGTGCCTGGGGGCAAGAAATCTCTAGTGCGCGCACAACCTCGGGGCAAGAAGTCTCTAGTGTGTGCACAACCTAGGGGCAAGAAGTCCCTAATGCGCACAAAACCTCGGGGCAAGAAGTCCGTATTGCGCGTACAACCTAGGGGCAAGAAGTTCCTAGTCCGCACACTTGTGCGCGCACCTGGAGGTAAGGGGGCCCTGGTGCGCACACCTGGGGTCAAGAAGGCGCGTATGGGTTCATGGTGGACCTTAGCGCATTCCCAGAAGGTTCAATCCTAGCCAAAATGAGCAAAAAATTCAAAATAATACAAAAAAAACTCAAAAAAAAATGCGATCTTTGGCGTCAAGTGCGCGCACTTGCCCTAAAATTTTGGCATTTTTGCGCTTTTCCAGTATTTTTGTTGTTTTAAAGGGTTTTTTCACCGTTTTCAAATCCTTTTTGTCCACCTCGCTAATCTGAATATCTCCTCATCTTGGTTTAGCCCTCATCTTTTTTCTAATGATCAAAACTTTGAACTAGTAGTAAGAACCTTTTCCATCTTTTGAATCTTGAGACGTTTGGCATGGGCCTAGCTCCAAGTGTAGATCATACCAATCTCATTCTCGCACTGCACATGGATCAAGAGCATCAGGTCAACAAAGATATTTTTGTCCCAATGTCCTCAAAATGGCCATTTTCAGTACAGATTTTTCAACGGGGAAGTCCATATGCAAAAAAGGATTACCAAAAAAAGCCCTTTCTACCCATACTAGAGTCTTGCGGGTAGGACGCCAACCGCTTAGGGACATCCAGTTGCGGTTGATCTCCATGCCGTTTGAGAAGTTTCAGCAACCTGTCCTTTGTAAAAGCAAGTCCCAAGGTGTGCTCACCTTTGCCCTGCTTGGATGAAATTGAACAGAAGTGCATGATTCGGGTTTCGTCGACTGATCTGATCTGCCTCGATTGGCAATCACGCAAGCTTAGAGACTGTCCGGAATTTTGAGTGCACGGCTGACTAGTAGTGGATAAGACAAGAGGAACGGGATTCTGAATGGGTTGACGAGAGGATTTTTTGTTTGAATTGAGCGAGTAGCAAGAGAGCATGGTTCCCTCTAGTTGCTATCCAACGCATCGAGCGCATGATGCTTCTGCTCCGCTGTGCATGGCCGACTCTAGGATCGGACACGCCTTGGAGAAAATAATGCCGATGAATTCTAGTTTGTGATCGCATGTTCTGGAGGATGATTCTTACTCTTGCTATTGACTCATTGCAGAAGGAACTCCCCTGACATCACTACAACAATACATTCCCACTTAACACGTATTTATTCACGCCTAATTGATGAATTCGAGGCAGGATATGTGTGCTCTGGTAGTTTTCGGTATCATTCGCACGTCTTAGTGAGAACATGAGACTCGCGGGGAATGACACAAGAACCCTTCCTCGCCCGAACGCCTTAACCCGTGGTCCGTGCTTTCAATACCCATCCGCCTTGGACCCGGTGGTGGGCTCCGTCCCCGGATGGGTGGCGGCCGCGGCGACCCCACCGCATCAACTCGGAGGAGGGCGGCGTGCGTTGGAGAAAAGCCCTGACCACCCCCTTTACACGTTTTCGTCGTGCGCTTTACTCACACAATGGAGCGGCTCCATGTGTCCCCGACCACGGGCTCACCCGTACATGGTTAGAAAGCGTGGGAACGTTAGTTCAAGGTTCATTTTTAGTTTCCCACATTCGTCGTACCCTCATGCAATCGGGGCTTGCATAGCACGCTCCGGTCGAGTCGGGTTTGTAGATTCGATTAATCACAGAAGTTTCACATGCGCCGGGCTCGGTCAGTGAGCATGGCACTTATGCTTCCTTTCCATTCAGTTTGAAAAGAGAAAATCCATGGTCTGGTCCTACACTAATGAAGTTTGGGCACTGTACTTAGCACCACAGAATCGCGGCAAAAAAAATGCCCCAAAATTCCACATAACCGGGGCCCTCTAAATTTTCCAACAGCCCGAAATGGGTCCATGTGTATCAAAAAACTCGCTCTACTTGTAGCGCGACCTTGGAATGGGATGGACATCCCTCTTTGCCCGCTTCTCTTTGCAGCTTGTTCCATCGCTCACGGTCTGGGCTGGCCTCTTCTTGCTTTGTGAATCCGGCTGCTGCCGGGCTCTTGGCTTTGATGATGCCTAGCTGCGTTTGCCAAGTTCCTCCGCACCAGCGATCCCGGATGCCTGCAACCTCCCCTGCATTGAAAACAAATGTACCTGCCTGCAGCACACATGTACATATTATCATCCAATAGCTGACCTCGCTGATTCTGACTGACGATATCCTGCGTCTCTTCCCCACTACCAGACCAAAAGGCTCTACCATTGGTTCCAGCTGCGAGGAGAGCACACAATCCACATTGCATGGGCCCGGACTGTCGTTCCCATTTACCTCTGTCCCAGGAACTTGCACTACCACATCCTTGGATGCTGCCAAGCCACACATAGTAGGTAAGTGACATCACAAGGCACTTACTGAAACGACTGCGCCATGTCCAATATTGTCCACATGAACAGACAAAAGATTTTCCGCTTGCCTGCACCAACATCTGCCGTGACCTGCACATTCCAAAAATCCTCCATTATTGTCATTTACGGAGTGCATCACAGCCCACCGAGCCCCCTACTTCGATGGCATCCTCCCCCACTTCGCCACAAATGCCATTCGGATGGCCCTTCGCGCCTCGGCGCCCGAATGGATTAGTACCTGTTGTGCCGTGCTTCACACGTCGAGCATCCACAGCCTTCTTCTGTTGGGGCACTAGCCACACCCCTTTCCCTCGAGCTAGCTCTTGCACTCCAGCCTCCATTGCCTTACTCCACTCTGAGAAAACCACATTCCCAGGCCGCAGGTGTCTCTCGTAATCGCCCTTATTCCTTACCTGCTTTGCTGCCTCCTTGACCCGTGTCCTTACAAAATAGTTGCGCGAGCGCAGGCAAGCAAAAAATTTCTTCCGTATGAAATCCAAGTTCTTGATGTGAGGAAACTCCCCTGCCACCAAGTCCATCAGCCGAGTCCGCAATTGCACGTCTTGTGCTCTCCAACTGTGCCCCATTTTCATCCATATGATGACCACCTCATGAACGCGTTTAACAAATGCATCCTTGTCATCCTCTCTTCCTCATCCAAACATTCCCCAGCCGGTACCGTGATCGTGACCTCCACCTTGATTGGTGAGACCTTGTCCTTCCCGTGGAGGAGTGCAACTCTTTCAATGCTTCTGATAACATAACCCCGTTCAAACGCTTCAAAACCTCTGATTCTTGGTCCATGACCGTGGAATCGGCGGGCTCCCCCTCGGCAGCGGCCATGCGGCGGTGCCATAATGGGAGGAAACGATGCTGCATTCTCAAGTCCTCCTTCGCCTGGACTTGCTCCAAGGAAGGCAACCCATCCTCTAAGTCTTCCTCCAAGGGAGGCAGACCCCCGGTCTCCTCCTCGCTCCCATATCTGCAGCCGTCATCCTCCAATTGCACCTCCTCAAGCGTCCCCTCCTCTCTTTCGCTCCACATAGCCATCTTGGTTGTGCTCGAGGTGTTAAATCTGCATGGAGCTGCAAATACAGCTGCTTGCAGCTCAGCAGATCGATGAAGGCAAAAAAGTGCCGAAATGCGGCAAAATCAAGCACCTTTGATGCAAGGTGTTAAATTAAACCATGGACAGAAAACACAGCAGAGGAAAAATGTAAACTGTAATTGTCAGGATTGAGTAATAGTAATAAAATTGTTTGAGTGTATGCCTTATATGCATGTTATATGTGTCCCTTCATTATGTGACCTTTGGACTAACTAACTAAGCATAACGTAACTAGCTTAAACCCTAAGCGAGGGCAGCTTATGCTCTAACACCCTCCCTTAAGCTGCACGAGCTTAGGAGAGGAAATCACGACGGTCACAAGGAGCAGCCAGTCGAGCGTAAGCATTTACGCTCGAGCTACCAACATTGAGTACGCCAGCTCGCGGTCATGACTACAAACGTTGCTTCAATCATAGCTGCGCTCCTGTCTCTCGCTTATGCCTGTGTGCTAGGGTTTCTGATCCTAGTTTCCACAATGAAGTCTAGAAGCAAAGCCAAAGCTGTAAACGCAGGTGGAAAGGTGAAGGGAACAAAGAAAAAGAAAACAGGGAAGCAGAAGGCAGAGGATTGGGAAGAGCGCCATCTGCTGGGCACGAGCATCAGCCTTGGAGGATGGAAGGTCTGCCTAAATGTGAGTCTCTACTGGAGCAAGCCGTTCACTGCAAAGGTTGGGCATTCGGTCCAGCCAGAAAACGTGAGTGACGGAGACGAGCTATTAAAGCCACTGCTAGAGGCGGAAAAACTCCTCCAGCAGCTAAAAAGGGAGCAAGAGTGGATGAGGGCAACAGAGGGCAGCAACCAGGTGATTAGAACTGCGTTGAGCTTCATCCACCTGCTGTTGTATCCACCTGTTGTTTGAAAAACCAGATGTGCTAACCCTCCCTATCATCATACTGTAGGACAACTGAGGACATAGGGCCACACCCATAAGCACTCCTGCAAGCTATAGCGCAGGTTTAAAATAGGCCTGATAGTCAATAAGACCAAGACCTCTCATATGTTTGATATGCTTTTCCTTAGGCAAGGCTTTAGTTAGGATGTCCGCTGTGTTATCATCTGTAGGGACATAGAGGATTTTAACGATTCCCCTCTCAGTGGCATCTCTAATGTAATGGTGATGGATCTCTATGTGTTTGGTACGAGCATGGAAGCGAGGATTGGCAACCAGAGCTATGGCAGATTGGTTATCACAGAAAAGGTGAGTGGGTCCTGTTTGTGTTTCCCCAATATCCTGTAGAAAAGACCGTTCCCATTCTACCTCTTTGGTTGCATCCGTGAGAGACTTATACTCAGCTTCGGTGCTTGACAGGGCAATGCTCGTCTGCTTCTTGCAACTCCAGTTCACTGCTGCTTGAGAAAGGAGAAAAGCATATGTCGATAAGCTCTTTCGTGAGTCATTGTCCGAAACCCAGTCAGCGTAAGCAAATCCTTGCAAAGTTAAGTGTCCTAGACCACTGCGCCTATAACATAAGCCTGTATGATGAGTGCCTTTTAGGTATCAAAAGATATGCTTCACAGCTGTCCAGTGTACACGGCCAGGGTGCTCAAGAAATTGGGAGACTGTGCTAACTGAGTGCTAAATATCTGGACGTGTCCACATGCTAACAAAGATCAAATTGCCAACAGCATGGCGATAGGGGATATCATGCATGTCCAGCTTGTCGGCATCAGTGATGGCACATTCATATCTGGTAAGTTTGATTCCCATAGCACCTGGAGTGGTCGCTGGATGTGCTTGACCCATGTTGAACCTGTGGAGAATTTCAGCAATATACTTATGTTGGTGAATGATGAGTAGGCCCTCGGAACGAACCCTCAACACTTGTATTCCAAGACAGAATAGAAGATCTCCACTGTCAGTCATTTCAAAGGTATGTTTTAACATGTTCTTGACTTGTGATAATAGGGCAGTGTTATTCGCAGCAAGGATAACGTCGTCAACATAAAGGGCAAGAATTACGTAATCAGAATCGTCCTTGAAGACATAGACATTAGAGTCTGCAGGACATTGGCGAAAGCCTAAGGTCTTGAGAGCCTTGTCACATCTTTTATACCAGCGTTGTGCACTTTGCTTCAGACCATATAAACACTTGATAAGTTGACATACATAATCTGGATGTGCAGGATCTTCATAGCCTTAAGGCTGTTCCATGTACAATTCTTCCTCGAGAACACCATGTAAGAAGGCTGTACAAATGTCCATTTGCTGCAACTCCAAGTCATATTCAGCAGCAAGAGCAAAGATAAGGTGGAGGGACTGAGCACGAACGACTGGAGAAAAAGTCTCTTTATAGTCCAGTCCAGCAACTTGTGTGAAACCACGGGCACAAAGTCGTGCCTTGTATCTTGCAATTTGACCTTCTGCATTCAGTTTGTGTTTGAATACCCACTTGCACGTAATCGGCTTCCGATTTGCAAGGCGAGGAACTAAACGCCAAGTTCCATTCTTGAGAAGGCTGTTATATTCATCATCTACTGCATATTTCCATTTCTCTTTATGGACCGGTGAAACCTTAATGATAGTTACGGTGAGCTCTGATGGAGGAGATATAGCAGCTCCTGCAGAATGCCGGAAGTTGATTGCCTCGTATCGGGGCTCCTTCCAGTCTGAAGGTAGAGGTCTGTGGCGAGATGACCTTCGAAGGCCATCATCCTCATGAGGACTTACAGTCATAGGTGTTGTTGGGATAAATTCCATTGGTCCATCTGGTCTAGGTAAGTCATCTTGTAATGCAGCAACATCATCGTGTACCGGTTGGTTCAGGTCTTGGTCTAAAGTGGATTCAGCTGCTGCAGATGCTGGTGGTGTGTCAAGTGTAATATTGTCATCAACAATTGGCAGAGATGGTGGTTCAAGGTGAACATCAAAATTAGCATCCATATCATCTGGTAGATGCTGGCCAGCTGAGCCCTCAGGCGTATGGGGACAACCATCAGCATCTTCAGGATACAATGAGAGAAGTCCTGTGGAGTCATCAGAAATACTGTCTGCCTCTTGAGGGGTTATTATCTCCTTTGTGCCAACAGGTTGCAAGGATTCTAGAAAGGTAACACTACGTGTTAGAACTGGCTGCAAAGAGATTGGGTCAATAAGTTTGCATGCTTTCACGCTTTCACTATAGCCAACAAAGGTGAGACAGCGAGACCGATTGTCTAACTTTCTACGCTTTTCAGCAGGGATGTAAGCATATGCTTTGGACCCAAAAACCCTGAGGTGCAGAAGACTCGGCTTCCGTTTCCAGACAGGCTCAAAAGGTGTCTTAGCAGCAAGAGAATTGGTAGGTAATCTATTCAGTATGTATGTGGAAGTTACTACTGCTTCTGCCCTATAGGGGGATGGTAAGCCTGACCACAATAACATAGCTCGTATCATCCCCATTAAGGTCTGGTTTTTACATTCGGCTACGCCATTCTGTTGCTAAGTGTAAGGAACGATTAACTCATGGATGATTCCTTGTTCTGCCAGGAAACTAGTAAAAGAATGGTTGACAAACTCTGTCCCATTATCCGATCTGAAGACTTTGAGGAGACAGCCAGTCTGTCCTTGCGCTAAAAGAAACCAATCCTAGAACAAGGCGAAAGTTTCATTCTTGCGTTTCATGGGAAAAGTCCATGTATACATGCTGTAATCGTCAGTGATCGTGAAGTAGTATTCTGCCCCTCCAAGTGACGGAACCTGAAGGCGGCCAGAAATGTCAGAGTGAACAAGGTCCAACACTTGGGTTGTTCTGTGAGCAGTGCAACAATCTGTTTTGTGGCATGCTCGTCTCGGACATGTGAAAAGGACCTCTATGGTGGCCATGACCAAGTCTAGAGCAGAAGGAAACGGAAGTTCCTTCTGCTTAGCAAGAGCACAGGTCTCATGGCGGCAAAGAAGATAGAAGGATAACATATGCTTCCAACTCATGGACAAGGATGCCACTTGCAGCTTCAAGTTGAGATCTCGCCAGTCGAAAAGCACTTATATGATGTTCAATGGAATCAGACTCCTTCATTTGAAGGTTGCGGAAATTACGGGAGGTGGCAACGATACTCATAACATCCATTGAGGAGTAGAGTTGAGCAAGGTGAGTCCACATGTCGTGGGAGGTCTTTGCATGATCTACTTGTATCACCATCTGCTCCGAAAGTCCACTGATGATAAGATCTTGCGCCTTCTTGTCCCCGGCGTCCCAGGAGGTTGGAAGGTGTGCTTCAAATCTTTCAGTGGGTCTGGGAAGTCTTCCTTCGACTATGTCCCAGAGATCTCGTTGTCGTAAGGCTCCTTTCATCCGTATAGCCCAAACATAATAATTCTTTCCATTGAACCTGTCCTTCTCTTTAAAGCTGTCACCATAATGATTAATCAAAGTATGATTTGTATTTCCACAAGGACCCATTCTGGGTGTGTTTGGTGACACTGGTACTTCTTCTTTGTTGTTAACTACTCCAGCCATAGCAGGCGATCTAGAGGACTAAGCCTCGACGATACAGCTTTTCTTCTTCTCTATTGCATGCTCGAAACTCCTCCCTTGCGTAATAACTTGCATCAGGAGATGACAACCTGCTCTTGAATTCCTGCACAGCTTGGAACTTAGAGAGGATGGACACCTTTGTCCTTAGTTCAGCTAGCTCTCCCTTGAGATCAAGATGTTGGATTCTAAGAGATGATAGTTGTCTATCTAGGTTGTCAATTTTATGAGTTTCTATGTCTTGGCCTTGCAGACTAGAAGATTTAGGAGTGTTAGTACCAGCTGTCAAATTCGGGATGTGTTGGAGTGCTAGCTCTAACGCTTTGACGTGGATTGGGCTAAGAACTTCTAGCAAATCACGTCTAGCTAGATTAATAATGAAATGATTAATCACGTCTAGCAATGAAATTAGCTATGCATGAAGAGGTTTCTTCTATTTCTCCTGCAATGATGTGTGGACTTCTATTGCTTCTAATGTTCTTGCTCCTAACTTGTTCTTGTTGTCTTGCAGGGAAATCTCTTTTCCTAATTCTAGGCCACCTCCCTCTAAGGGAAAACACTTCCATGGAGGGAGGACAAGGAATTAGTGCATAAAAGCATTGTTAGAAAAGAAATGTTAGCATGAGAAGAAAACATAAAAGAGCAGTAATTCTAAGATGCACATAATCCATCTAGCTAGGTGCTAGATTGAAAAGTTTCTCCTAGATAAGCTCCTTAGATGCTTGAAGCTGCGCACACACAAAATGGAGAGCAAGGTGCTATGATACCATAATGAAAATCACGCCTTGCTCTCAGCAAAAGATGTTTTCATTGCTTATGAAATTGAAAGTACAAAGCCTTTATATAGGCTGGGTGGTTACAACCATAAGGTGGTTATAACCATAAGTAGTTCTAACCTCTAGGTGGTTGTAACAACTAACTACTTAATAAACTACCTAAAGCCCTAAGAACTAAATTAATTAATAGTCTTAGGTGCCCTAGTGAAGAGTGCCCTCAATAGGGTATATTCGTCCTCAAGGCGAGGGAGGCCGCCAAGAGGAAGCAGTCCCTCGCTAGGGTCGAGGAGGAGAAGCGCCGAACGGCCGAGTCGGAGGCAAGGCCCGCCCAACAAGACAAGGCAGTGGTGCTCCAACAGTGACATAAGCACGCCTGTGAGGCGCAGCCGAGGGCGGAAGTCCTGTCAAGGAGAGAAGTGGCAGGCGGCGGAGGAAGCCGCCAGGCAAGGCGGGTGGCTGCCACAAGCGGCAGGGGCATGGAAGGCTCGGTGAGGCGCTCGAGAGGCGGAGGCCTCTGCCAAGACGGATAGAGACCACTACCGTCAGGATAGGAATCGGTGGAGGGAAGTGACAGGGCCACAGGCAAGGCGGAGCGGCCATGAGCAAGCACGGTGATCCGTGAGGAGGAGATGGAGGCTGTCTGAGGGAGGCGGGGACTCGGGTGTGCAGGGACGTGGAAGAACGGCGCCAGGAGTTGGAGGGCCAGAAGGAGACTCTGGAACTGCAACTCCGAGTAGTGGAAGAGAGGAACGGACATCTCCAGGGGCGAATCGAGGACCACGAGCGAGAAATAGATCGACTCCAGCCCTGCTGGAGGGCGGAGGAGAGTCGTTGGCGCAGCAAGGAGCAAGACGTCACCGAACTAGAAAGGGAGCTGGAGGACACTAGGCGCCCAGTGGAATTGTCAGGTTGCATAGAACAAGATATGGCGGCCCTCAAGGCGAGGGGGGGGTGGAAGCGAGACCGGCATTACTTCGTGTGGAGTACGCGCTCGGATGAGGACCTCCTGGCGGGTGAGCCCCTGCACATGAATAGATGGAACTTGGTCAATTTCTGTGTTGCACCATTTATTGGGGAAACGAAGAATTGCTAGAGATGCGCATTGTGAAGGGTGGGTGTTGCAATCACAGCCAGACCCGCGCATGGAGCAATGCATCCCACTCCTGGACGTGGCGCAGTGAAATATCTCCTCTGACACGGGTGCGGAAGGGAGCACACTCCGGGTAGGGATAGTAAATCGATGGAATCTACCTATTGCGGACATAGGCTGCCATCGCCGGGCTACAATTCTCACGTTGGGGGCGGGCTGCAATGTTCTGGAATGGAGCGGGGAGGCGAAGGGAGGGGATTCTGTGGAACCTCCCTAAAGACGAGGAGCGGTTGGGCTTATGCCAAAGGCATGCCGGGCATGCCGGGCATGACCGTCCGGATAGGCCTCGGCTCAGCAGTGCGCCTTACGCAAGGCCAGCCATGCGGCCCGGTCGGGCCACCTGATCTCTGGCGGCCGAGCTTAAATGGTCTGCGGCCCCCACAAATGCAGTAAGGGCCGGGCAACCGGTTGGTAAGGGCGGGATGCTCACCATCGTCCGGATGGACATCCGGACGCCTTGATTTGGGCTCCGGCTTGTTCCAATTTATGGTTGCACTGCTGAAATACAGATAAGCGTCTTGGCCGGGTCCGGAAGTATTTTGGCATGGATATGGCCTTGATGGCTGCGTGTTTTCTAGGTCCACGGTGAAGGTGCCCTGCATTTGCGATATGTGGTGGGCACGTCATTCTTGGTCTGGATGTCAACTGAAATTATACGGGAAAGACGTGGTCCGGGACGTCAATGACATTGCGTCTTATTGCCAGCTGCATTGTTGTAGTGCATGAAGTTTGCCGGGAAGAGCTGGTTTTGAGATTCTTGTCTGGTGCAAGAAAATCCAAGAATAGCATGAGGGAGTGCTATCATGCGATTCATTTTATTGAGTCTGCAATAGGACGGGACAAATCTCTTCAGCAAGACAGGTCTGGAAGATCGCCTTGGACAAATTCGTGCGGATGGCGCGAAGACTGTGCGTCTCTTCGCTACTCCGCGAATCCCCTCACTACAAGAATCGCAGGTGTTTTACAACGCATTTTACAACGTAATTTACAACCGTTGTAAGCAGGCATTACGTTTGTGGCGGCAACTAGGTTGTAAAAATGCTGACGTGGCAGGCAAGATTGCCACGTCATCAAGTTGCTGACGTGGCCGCCACGTCACCTAACCGGACGGGTAAGGTGTCCGGGTAGCCGTTTTACAACGTCATTTACAACGTTCGGCTCGTTTACAACCTAAATGACAACGCCATTTACAACGTGGTTGCCTTGTAATCTAGGTTGTAAAATAGGTTGTTATTAGGAGGTTGTAGTCTGACAGCTTAACTAGGTTGTAAAGTGGGTCTATTTACAACGTATTTTACAATATACGTTACAACCTCATTTACAACCTTCAAACACCCTTACTTTACAACACTTTACAGCGTCATTTACAGCGTCATTTACAGCGTCGTTTACAACGTCGTTTACAACGTTTTACAACGTTTGCAACCTCGTTTACAACGTGGTTTACAATCGTTTACAACTCATTTGCAACCTCATTTACAACCTCATTTACAACCTCATTTACAACGTCATTTACAACCTCATTTACAACCTCATTTATCATTTACAACCTCATTTACAACCTCATTTACAACCTCATTTACAACCTCAAAATTCACGAATCGCTAGTTTTACAACAAAATCTACAAGGTAGATTACAACTTGAAAAATTCACGTCTCAATGATTTACAACGTTGTTTATACATTAAAATATATATATATTCTACAAAATAGTATACATCTCTTTTTCATACATACGTATGGACATAAGGTATACTATATGGTATCATATCGAAGATCAAATTATACATGTATATCATACAATACGACTCTTTATACAATATATGATAATATTGACAAAATAATTATTGAATTAAATAAATAGGTATCTAATTAAGATTATAAATCTATGAATTTAATAATGTAATTACATTATATCCATTCCATTTAAATCCTAATTTTTGGGCAGTATATATACATATTATTTTAACTAAATTTGGCCCTAATTAGGGACCAGATTTACATAAAATAATGCATACATAATATCTTAAAATTAGGATAAATGAAGGCAATATATATTGTAACATAATCCGTGACGCCTTGTAAGTTCGCGATCTTTACAAGGTGTGCATAGAATGCGCTTGCACTTGAAGGTTGTGATGATCCTCCTACTAGATATTCTCCGGATTTGAAGGCCATCATATGCGGTCAGACAACATGCATGTGAAGAGGAATATAAGATGCAAGTCAAAAATCCAATAGAGCCAAAGCGAGATTAGCTTACATGACACGGACTTGACACACAGCGGCCCCAAAATGGTAAAAAGAACTTGACACACCACCAAAATGGTAAAGAAAAGTCGGGTCTAGAGCCCACCTTCCACCAAAATGTTTGCCCCAAAGCCTTAGCTAGATTCCTCAACCTTCTCCAAGAGCAAAATCCTTGATCCATCATTACAAAGTTGCAAAATTTCAAGCCAAAACGAGCACACAGCCTTAGAAGGAGGCATATACAGATACTTCGATAGCATCACAATCACTCTGGGACAAACATTTCACAGTCCAGCAGTCTTCTTTCAACAATCATTGAGTGCATCCAGTTGCAAAAGCAAAGTCTCCATCGCAGGCATCATCCAGCCCATCCCTACACCAATGCTCACACACAGTACTCATCGCTTCTAAATTGGCAACAAGGCGGGACAAGCCGAGGCCCTCTCAACAATAGCCTAAGTGCCTTGCGCTTCTATCTCTTCACGCCCTACCGGCGTATGCGAACGAATTACACCCGCTATGTTGCCATCGGGCATAACAAGAATTGCGAGCATCGGCACCAGAGCATCGGCACCATTGCAGCATCGGCACCATAGAATTGCATAGCATCAGCACCATAGAATTGCAGAGCATCAGCACCATAGAATTGCAGAGCATCGGCACCATAAATTGCGGTAGAGCCAAAGGAAAGCGGTATGGAGGTACGGTGGGCACCTTGGGCGCAATGGGAGTAGAATCTTGGTGAACTTCTCGGCATACGGAGATGGGAGTCCCAGTCGGTCGATCTTGACGGCGTCTGCACAATCTCGCTATCTCGTCCCACAACGAAGGAGAGATACCTGATAAATTCATTGTGAATTGAGCATCTGGATACCACTCTGTACTTAGCAACCCCTAAAACTTCACATGCCAATTTTATCCATGAACTTGCCTACCAAGCAGGTCCCGACAACTACCAAGCAGGTCCATGCCTCGGTTTCCGGGGGCACCTCCGCATGTTGACATTGATGCCTCCGAACAGTGCATATCTAATGACTTTCAAGGTCACGGGAATGGAATATGCTACTTGTGCTGGTTGCATGGAGAAAGTGGTAAAGCGGATTCCAGGAATCGAGGATGCGACGGTCGCAGTGGTTCAAGACAAAGCTCAAGTCATCTACCACCCGCCTCACTTGGAGCAAAGAAGATGATTTATAGGTGAGCTTTAAAAAGCTCCTAGTAACGGACACTACGTGTTTTGGCCATTGGTGTGGCTTGAGGAGGTCCACGTGCATTGTAGTAATGGCTTAGATGTCATTTCTAAGTACTTTTGCATTTTCGCATCGCAAGAATAATACAAACAACCAAGATCGCTTTGGGGCAATTCTTATTGAGGATGTTCCAAATCATAAGAATGTCCTAGCTCAATGGGAGTTATGTTGCCTCGAATTAAAGGAATGACATGTACCTCCTACTCAAATAAGGCACCTCGAGTTAAAAATGCGGTTGGCCTTACCTGGAGCAGTGGAAATTCATTATGACTCAAGGCTCACGTGAAACCTAATTAACGTGATTGATGATGTTGGATTCGAGGAATCGAGGATGCGGCAGTCGCGATGGTTCAAGACAAAGCTCAAGTCATCTACCACCCGCCGCTCTGCAGTTGAGCGGCAAGATGATTTATAGGTGAGCTTTAACAAAAGCTCCTAGTAGGACATTCGTGTTTTGGCCATTGGTGTGGCTTGAGGAGGTCCACGTGCATTGTAGTAATGGAGTCATGTCATTTCTAAGTACTTTTGCATTTTCGCATCGCAAGAATAATACAAACAACCTCAAGATGTCGCTTTGGGGCAATTTGTAATGGGAGTTATTGTTTGCCGTCTTAATTAAAGGAATGACATGTACCTCCTACTCAAACGCTCTGAGAAAGGCACCTCGAGTTAAAAAGGTACGGTTGGCCTTGGAATCGAACAAAGCGGAAATTCATTATGACTCAAGGCTCACCGACGTGAAACCTAATTAACATGATTGATGATGTTGGATTCGAGGAATCGAGGATGCGGCAGTCGCGATGGTTCAAGACAAAGCTCAAGTCATCTACCACCCGCCGCTCTGCAGTTGAGCGGCAAGATGATTTATAGGTGAGCTTTAACAAAAGCTCCTAGTAGGACATACGTGTTTTGGCCATTGGTGTGGCTTGAGGAGGTCCACGTGCATTGTAGTAATGGCTTAGATGTCATTTCTAAGTACTTTTGCATTTTCGCATCGCAAGAATAATACAAACAGATCTTTGGCTTTGGGGCAATTCTTATTGAGGATGTTCCAAATCATAAGAATGTCCTAGCTCAATGGGAGTTATGGTTTGCCGTCTTCGAATTAAAGGAATGACATGTACCTCCTACTCAAACGCTCGAAAGGCACCTCGAGTTAAAAAGTTGGCCTTACCTTTGGAGCAGTGAAATTCATTATGACTCAAGGCTCACTGACGTGAAACCTAATTAACGTGATTGATGATGTTGGATTCGAGGCTGCGCTTATTCATGTTGGGGAGGAAAGGAATCAGATTCAGCTGAACTGGAGGGTGTTCATTCTCAAGCTGCGAATAAGGACCTTAAGGTATCACTGCAACGTCTGCAGGGTCTGAAGTCAGTCGAGATAATTGAGAATGGGGAAAACGTGTTGATCTAGTATGATCCAAACAAAACTAGGCCTAGGTACTTCATCGAAATCATAGCACAAATATGTACCATGCTTGCCATGTACAAGGCCAGCTTGTTTACGAATCTAGGACATGTGGGCCCTGATCAGAGAAAGGAAATAGGGCATTACTTGACGAATTTCCTTTGGAGCTGTGTCTTCATAGTTCCTCTCTTTCTCCTCTCTATGGTGTTTAAATATATTCCTGTACTTGGGCATGGCCTGGATAAGAAGGTGGTCAACATGTTAAACATTGAGAGATTAAAGGTGGTTTTGTCTACCCTTCGTTCAGTTTTACGATTCTATGTGGGAGCTTACAAATCACTTGGTCATGGATATGCAAACATGATGTGCTAATGCTCTTGGTATAAGTGTTGCTTACTTTAATTCCATTTATGTTGTTCTTAAGTCAAAACCTCTCAAACTTTGCGGAAGATTTTTTTGACACTAATGCCATGCTTATCTCCTTCATACTCCGTGAAGTACTAGGAGATTCTTGCCAAGGGGAAAACCTTAGAAGAGTATGCTCACGGAGAACCAAGGCCAGTGCAAAAGGTGGTTGGTGACAAGGTTATGGGTGGTACCCTGAACGAGAATGGGGTGCTACTTTTAAGGGCCACCCATGTTGGTTCAGAGACAGCCTTATCACAAATAGTGAGGCTGGTGGAGACAACACAGATGGCAAAGGCATCGAGTACACAAGCTTGCGGATCGGATCTCGAAGTATTTTGTACCTCTGGTAAGCATGATTTGCTAAAATTTTTTTCATTTCATGTTTCTGCAAGAATGGCCGACGTGATCTATCCAAGTCTCTATGGCAGAAAGGGCATCGTTGTGTTTTTTGGAGTTGATAAAACAGGAACTAATGAAGCCATTCTTGTGGTGAAGGTAGTAGTGGCTGCATTCTTTACGTGGCGGGCTGGTATGTAGTGGAAGGTGGCTCTAACCAAGTCTTGGATCCCATCGCCTATGTATGAGTTTGAGGTGGTACTTCACGGAATCTCGGTATTAGTCATTGCGTGTTGTGTGCCTTGGGTTTGGCTACATCAAGCTGCTATGAAAAAGACATGAAAGTGAGACCTAGACTACCTTATATTGTATTTGAGCACAAGGGTACGATTTATAATTATGATCACCGGGCACATAATAACACAACTTTTCACATATTTCCATCCTCATGGTTGTACACACGAGTACAATTAAAGAATCCTATATACTTTGATCGAAATGATTTTTCCTAGCAATAGGTTAAGCTTTATGATGCAAATCACACAAGACCAGACAGAGCTCAACAACTAGCCTTCAACAGCAAACGTAAAAAAGAGGGATCTCCCTCTTTTGAGTTATCGAACTCAAAAGAAACAAAGCCGCAAATTTAAGTGTGAGACGTCCAACAACTTCAGGGCAAGCTAGGTAGGATCGCACAGGCCCATTGAGAAATTTCTCAACTAGTTTCTCAGGAGCAAACGAACTCTAGACACCTATCACTTAATCAAGGAAAATTTGGAATTTAATGAATCAAGTTATTCCACTTAGTTTTGATTATGCTGCATTGGAAAGTTATCATCATCAGTTGCATTGATTTATTTTTTGTGGTGTTGCATCCCTTAGTGCAGATGCTTCGTCTAATATATATTGACGATATTCTTCAATTTTAGTCATTTCAAGCACGTTTGGGTTGCACATGTCATCCAAATATAGTTCTAGTGGAAAATTTAAGATGATCTTATACGGCTCATTGGCACGTGATCTACGCCCATCATTAACTCGTACTCCACATAGATACATCTTAATTTTCATCTTATCCGATGCATATGCAGCTTGTTTTGCAGACGTGTAGCTGCCACAATAGCATTGTTTCCCAAATGATTTCGTTTTGACACATGGTTGTACACTTTGGTTGCAACTTCTTCTTGTTGGACGACTTGAGGGAGATGAATGTTCCTCATCAGTTGAAGTAGGGCACCATATATAACAATCAAATGTGCCAATATTTTTATTGACACTAACTCCTTGATATTGTTCCTCATCTTCATTGACACTTTTTATCTGTGCATATTTTGTGTCAACCATTTCCTGCATGTGGTTCCAGATAGATGCCCTTAGACTAATATCTTGACTTGACCTAGTTGGCCTAATAGGCTTCAATTGTTCTGGGCGTGCTGGACTTCCCTGTGCACTTTCTTTATATTCCGATCCAATTGCGGGCTGATTGGATGAAGTTGACGCTTCGTGTGCTCCAAGTTTGGATGGTTGGTATACTTGATCCATGGATTCAAAATGCACATCAGTGCATTCGCGATCCACGTTCTTTACGCAACGACTTGGGTCCTTTACCCACTCAGCATGTGAAACACGAATTGTTAGAGGCTCATTCATGGATGCACCGTGTTGAAATAATGCTGGATTTACAATATCTATAAATTCCCGACTAGATGGTGGTATATAGTCGATCCAGGGCCGCAAACATCCTTGTGAACATTTCTCTGTGTCTAAGTCAGATGTATACATATACTCATCATTTGATATGTACTCTTCTTCCTTTGATTCCTCGTTGTCTGACAAGCACCCTTTTCCCTTTGATTCCTCGCTATCCGACAAGCGCCCTTTTCCCTTTGATTCCTCGGCGACAAGCCCCTTTTCCTTGATTCCTTGATTCCTCGGTCGACAAGCCCCTTTTCCTGTGATTCCTCCTCGTCGACAAGCACCCTTTTCCTTTGATTCCTCATTGTCGACAAGCACCCTTTTCCTTTGATTCCTCGTCGACAAGCGCCTTTTCCTTTGATTCCTCAGCCGATGGCGCCCTTTTCCTTTGATTCCTCGCAACAAGCGCCTTTTCCTGTGATTCTCATTGTCGACAAGCCCCTTTTCCTGTGATTCCTCACCATGTTCCATGTTGCACCCTCCTTCCTCCGACTCCTCGCCGCTTGACATGTACCCTTTTCCCTTTAATTCCTTGATGTCAAACATCCTCCACGCTCTTTCCTCCGATACCTCTCGACTGGCACCCTTTTCCTCATTCCTGTGTGATTTACAAAGTAATATTATGCTCAGGTTTCACGCTAAAATGGAGTGAGAAGGAATTCTAGCCAAGACCAATGGGCGTGAGTCACTTGTCCCTTAATTAAAAGTAATGCCTAATGATGCATACATATAATAGTGATTGTTTTAAGAATTAGTGAAAATCTCAAAATTCAAGCTCATGTAGTCACTTGTACTTTGTCTTAATAAGTAGTGCCTAAGGATACACACATATATAGTGGTCTTTTTTAAGTTTACCAAAAAATCTCAGGATCCAAGGCCATATCGAGAAGTTCTTAATGTAAATATATCGAAACTCAAGGACCATTTATACCTAAATAAATTGGTAGAAAATAATTTTGGATATTACTTTTATAAAATTTTCAATTTCAAGGATTAAAAGTTGTTAAAGTTCCAAAACATATCTAAAATAAGAATAATCTATATTTAGGTTTTATATTCCTTTGATAATACCTGCCCTCGGCTTGTGGACCAAAAGTGACCTTCTTAACGTGAAGTTTCCTTGATTTTGGGTTCTCTCCGCTTTTTTTATTTACTTCCACTTTTCTCGAAAATCAACTTAGCATGGATTCGAATCCGAACTGAGAAGAAAAGCCGACATGGCGAGAAAAACTCAAACATCATAGAATGAGTAAATGAATGTTCGTTTACGGTGAGTGTACTCTAGGTCCTTGTTTTAAGAACATGGAATTTCTCAGTGCCGAGACCGGGGCAAAAACGGATGCCGTACATTTCATGTGATAAATAATAGGTTGGGTGTCCATGGCAACCGGATCAAACCCTTTACTTCTAATTTTTGAGGGCATCCCATGGCGCAGCAGTACCTTCCCAGCCTTCTTGGTCGGTCGAGGCACCGGAACAAGTAACGGATGCCGTACACATTTCATGTGATAAATAATAGGTTGGGTGTCTATGGCAACTGGATCAAACCCTTTACTTCTAATTTTTTTGAGGGCATCCCATGGCGCTTCGCGGTACCTTCCCAGCTTCTTGGTCGTGCGTCTCCTTGCCCGCGCTTCTCCTTTCTCCGTGCTTGGGACTTTTCTTGCAGATCCACTTACCATGTGGCTGCTTGGTTTACAACTAGTACCTGGAGGACCGCAATGCTCAACAACATCTGTTATTGGAGCGAATCAGCGCCTAAGTCTGCACCAAGTTTCCACCACAATAGGACAATGGTCTTTTCTACTAATGTATTTAGGTATAAAATGTGGATGATTTATTGAGGTGAAAGAACAATGGAAAGAGACCATCTAGGAGGGGACAACAAATGGGGACCCGGGGGTCGGAGTGAAGAGGAGCAACTGAGCTCCCTACCTAAAGTGACCAACTGCACCCACAATGTCATATGTAGGTAGAATAAACGGCCTGCAAACCACGGAGGAAGAAGAAAAGGAATCACCCACCGTCGCCGCCTTATGGAGAATCGCTTGAGAGCGCTTGAAGAGCAATAGAAACCCCGTCAGTATCTGTAAGAGAGGGATTCACACTATGTCTCGCATGGTAAGCTTTGGCACAAGACTTGTGAATTTGTCAAAGTCCTCAGTAAAAATGGTCCTTGAGTTTCGATATATTTACATTAAGAACTTCTCGATATGGCCTTGGATCCGAGATTTTTGGTAAACTTAAAAAGACCACTATATATGTGTGTATCCTTAGGCACTACTTATTAAGACAAAGTACAAGTGACTACATGAGCTTGAATTTTGAGATTTTCACTAATTCTTAAAACAATCACTATTATATGTATGCATCATTAGGCATTACTTTTAATTAAGGGACAAGTGACTCTGCCCATTGGTCTTTGCTAGAATTCCTTCTCACTCCATTTTAGCGCGTGAAACCTGTAGCATAATATTACTTTGTAAATCACCTGGGAATCAGAGGGAAAAGGGTGACGGTCAGACAGCGAGGTATCGGAGGAAAGAGCGTGGAGGATGTTTGACATCAAGGAATTAAAGGGAAAAGGGTACATGTCAAGCGGCGAGGAATCCGAGGAAGGAGGGTGCAACATGGAACATGGTGAGGAATCACAGGAAAAGGGGCTTGTCGGCGAGGAATCAAAGGGAAAAGGGCGCTTGTTAGACATGAGGAATCAAAGGGAAAAGGGCGCTTATCGTCGAGGAATCAAAGGGAAAAGGGCGCTTGTCGAGGAATCAAAGGGAAAAGGGTGCTTGTCGACCGAGGAATCAAGGAAAAGGGTGGGGTCGACGGAGGAAGGGGCTTGTCGACGAGGAAGAATCAGGGGGGCTTGTCGACGAGAATCAAGGAAAAGGGCGCTTGTCGACGAGGAATCAAAGGGAAAAGGCGCTTGGATAGCGAGGAATCAAAGAAGAGTACATATCAAACGATGAGTATATGTATACATCGACTTAGACACGTAGAAATGTCCACAAGGATGTTTGCGCCCGGATCGACTATACCACCATCTAGTCGGGAATTTATAGATATTGTAAATCCAAAGATTATTTCAACACTTGCATCCATGAATGAGCCTCTAACAATTCGTGTTTCACATGCCGAGTGGGTAAAGGACCCAAGTCTGCAGTAAAGAACGTGGATCGCGAATGCACCGATGTGCATTTTGAATCCATGGATCAAGTATACCAACCATCCAAACTTGGAGCACACGGTTGCTAACTTCATCCAATCACCAATTGGATCGAATATAAAGAAAGTGGGAAGTCCAAAGACGCCTGTAACAATTGAAGCCTATTAGGCCAACTAGGTCAAGTCAAGATATTAGTCTAAGGGCATCTATCCGGAACCACATGCGTGAAATGGTTGACACAAAATATGCACTAATAAAAAGTGTCAATGAAGATGAGGAACAATATCAAGGAGTTAGTGTCAATAAAAATATTGGCACATTTGATTGTTATATATGGTGCCCTACTTCAACCGATGAGGAACATTCATCTCCTCAAGTCGTCAACAAGAAGAAGTTGCAACCAAAGTGTACAACCATGTGTGAAAACGAAATCATTTGGGAAACAATGGAAAGAGACCATCTAGGAGGGACAACAAATGGGGACCGGGGTCGGAGTGAAGAGGAGCAACCGAGCTCCCTACCTAAAGTGACCAATGCACCCACAATGTCATATGTAGGTAGAATAAACGGCCCGCAAACCACGGAGGAAGAAGAAAAGGAATCACCCACCGCCGCCTTATGGAGAATCGCTTGAGAGCGCTTGAAGAGCAATAGAAACCCCGTCAGTATCTGTAAGAGAGGGATTCACACTATGTCTCGCATGGTAAGCTTTGGCACAAGACTTGTGAATTTGTCAAAGTCCTCGTAAAATGGTCCTTGAGTTCGATATATTTACATTAAGAACTTCTCGATATGGCCTTGGATCCGAGATTTTTGGTAAACTTAAAAAGACCACTATATATGTGTGTATCCTTAGGCACTACTTATTAAGACAAAGTACAAGTGACTACATGAGCTTGAATTTTGAGATTTTCACTAATTCTTAAAACAATCACTATTATATGTATGCATCATTAGGCATTACTTTTAATTAAGGGACAAGTGACTCGCCCATTGGTCTTTACTAGAATTCCTTCTCACTCCATTTTAGCGTGAAACCGTAGCATAATATTACTTGTAAATCACCCGGGAATCGAGAGGGAAAAGGGTGTGACGACTGAGGTATCGGAGGAAAGAGCGTGGAGGATGTTTGACATCAAGGAATTAAAGGAAAAGGGTACATGTCAAGCGAGAATCAGGAAGGAGGGTGCAACATGGAACATGGTGAGGAATCACAGGAAAAGGGGCTTGTCGACAATGAGGAATCAAAGGAAAAGGGCGCTGTTATGAGGAATCAAAGGAAAAGGGCGCTTATCGTACGAGAATCAAAGGGAAAAGGGCGCTTGTCGAGGAATCAAAGGAAAAGGGCGCTTGTTAGACAGTGAATCAAAGGGAAAAGGGCGCTTATCGCAGAGAATCAAAGGGAAAAGGGCGCTGTCGGGGCGGAATCAAAGGGAAAAGGGTGCTTGTCGACGAGGAATCAAGGAAAAGGGTGCTTGTCGAGCGAGGAGGAATCACAGAAAAGGGGCTTGTCGAGGCGGCGAGGAAGAATCAGGAAAAGGGGCTTGTCGAGGAATCAAAGGAAAAGGCGCTTGTCGAGAATCAAAGGGAAAAGGGCGCTTGGATAGCGAGGAATCAAAGGAAGAAGAGTACATATCAAACGATGAGTATATGTATACATCGACTTAGACACGTAGAAATGTCCACAAGGATGTTTGCCCCGGATCGACTATATACCACCATCTAGTCGGGAATTTATAGATATTGTAACCAAAGATTATTTCAACACTTGCATCCATGAATGAGCCTCTAACAATTCGTGTTTCACATGCCGAGTGGGTAAAGGACCCAAGTCATGCAGAAAGAACGTGGATCGCGAATGCACCGATGTGCATTTTGAATCCATGGATCAAGTATACCAACCATCCAAACTTGAGCACACGGTTGCTAACTTCATCCAAATTGCAATTGGATCGAATATAAAGAAAGTGCACGGGAAGTCCAAAGACGCCTGTAACAATTGAAGCCTATTAGGCCAACTAGGTCAAGTCAAGATATTAGTCTAAGGGCATCTATCTCGAACCACATGCGTGAAATGGTTGACACAAAATATGCACTAATAAAAAGTGTCAATGAAGATGAGGAACAATATCAAGGAGTTAGTGTCAATAAAAATATTGGCACATTTGATTGTTATATATGGTGCCCTACTTCAACCGATGAGGAACATTCATCTCCTCAAGTCGTCTAACAAGAAGAAGTTGCAACCAAAGTGTACAACCATGTGTGAAAACGAAATCATTTGGGAAACAATGCTATTGTGGGAAGCATCGCCCCGCAAAACAAGCTGCATATGCATCGATAAGATGAAAATTAAGATGTATCTATGTGGAGTAAAGTTAATGATGGACGAGATCACGTGCCAATGAGCCGTATAAGATCATCTTAAATTTTCCACTAGAACTATATTTGGATGACATGTGCAACCCAAACGTGCTTGAAATGACTAAAATTGAAGAATATCACAATATATATTAGACGAAGCATCAACTTCATCCAATCACCTTGCAATTGGATCGAATATAAAGAAAGTGCAGTCCAAAGACGCCTGTAACAATTGAAGCCTATTAGGCCAACTAGGTCCGTCAAGATATTAGTCTAAGGGCATCTATCCGGAACCACATGCGTGAAATGGTTGACACAAAATATGCACTAATAAAAAGTGTCAATGAAGATGAGGAACAATATCAAGGAGTTAGTGTCAATAAAAATATTGGCACATTTGATTGTTATATATGGTGCCCTACTTCAACCGATGAGGAACATTCATCTCCTCAAGTCGTCAACAAGAAGAAGTTGCAACCAAAGTGTACAACCATGTGAAAACGAAATCATTTGGGAAACAATGTTATTGTGGCGCTACATACGCCAAAACAAGCTGCATATGCATCGATAAGATGAAAATTAAGATGTATCTATGTGGAATACGAGTTAATGATGGACGAGATCACGTGCCAATGAGCCGTATAAGATCATCTTAAATTTTCCACTAGAACTATATTTGGATGACATGTGCAACCCAAACGTGCTTGAAATGACTAAAATTGAAGAATATCGTCATATATATTAGGCAAGCATCCTGCACTAAGGGATGCAACACGACGCCGCAAAAATAAATCAATGCAATGATGATGATAACTTTCAATGCAAAGATAATCAAAACTAAGTGGAATAACTTGATTCATTAAATTCCAAATTTTCCTTGATTAAGTGATAGGTGTCTAGAGTTCTTTTGCTCGAGAAACTAGTTGAGAAATTTCTCAATGGGCCTGCGATCCTACCTAACCCCTAAAGTTGTTGGACGCTCACACTTAAATTTGCGGCTTTGTTTCTTTTGAGTTCGATAACGCAAAAGAGGGAGATCCTCTTTACGCTTTCTTGAAGGCTAGTAGCTAGTTGTTGAGCTTTCTGTCTTGTATGATTTGCATAATAAAGCTTAACCTATTGCTAGGAAAAATCATTTCGATCAAGTATATAGGATTCTTTAATTGTACTGTGTACAACCATGAGGATGGAAATATGTGAAAAGTTGTGTTATTATGTGCCCAGTGATCATAATTATAAATCGTACCGCTCTTTCGCACGTACAAAATATAAGGTAGTCTAGGTCTCACTTTCATGTCTTTTCTCATACAGCTTGATGTAGCCAAACCCAAGGCACACAACACGCAATGACTAATACCGAGATTCCGTATTGAAGTACCACCTCAAACTCATACATAGACGATGGGATCCAAGACTTGGTAAGAGCCACCTTCCCCTACATACCATTGACCATGTAAAGAATGCACCACTACTACCTTCACCACAAGAATGGCTCATTAGTTCTTGTTTTATCAACTCCAAAACACAACGATGCCTTTCGCCATAGAGACTTGGATAGTTCACGTCGGCCATTCTTGCGTAAACATGAAATGAAAACTTTTAGCAAATCATGCTTACCGGTACAAAATACTTGAGATCCGATCCGCAGCTTGTGTACCCGATGCCTTTGCCATCTGTTGTCTCCACCAGCCTCACTATCGTGATAAGGTCTCGAACCAACATGGGTGGCCCTTAAATAGCACCCCATTCTCGCTCATGGTACCACCCATAACCTTGTCACCAACCACCTTTGCACCGGCCTTGGTTCTCCGTGAGCATACTCTTCTAAGGTTTTCCTTGGCAAGAATCTCCTAGTACTTCCCACGGAGTATGAAGGAGATAAGCATGGCATTAGTGTCAAAAATCGGTGCTGCAAAGTTTGAGAGGTCTCTGTATCAAGAACAACATAAATGGAATTAAAGTAAGCAACACTTATACCAAGAGCGATTAGCACATCATGTTTGCAGATCCATGACCAAGTGATTTGTAAGCTCCCACATAGAATCGTAAAATTGAACGAAGGGTAGACAAAAACCACCTCAGAATCTCTCTCCAATGTTTAACATGTTGACCACCTTCTTATCCAGGCCATGCCCAAGTACAAGAATATATTTAAACACCATAGAGAGGAGAAAGAGAGGCTGGCGAAGACCGACCCAAAGGAAATTCGGCAATGCCCTATTTCTTTCTCGATGGCCCATGTCCTAGATTCGTAAACAAGCTGGCCTTGTACATGGTAGGCATGGTACCTATTTGGGCTATGATTGACAAAGTGGAAGATTAAAACGGCTAATGGAAGGTTAGAGGCAGTTATGGGGGAAACTAGAAGAAAATTACACTTGTGTTTCAAGCCAAGAACAGAAGAGAACTTACAATTGTGTGTTAGATGTTTGGTGGTGAGGTCTTAAACTTTGATGTCATCTTAGGAACATAAGCTATATGTATGTACGCACCTGGAAGAGGTGTAGACCTATGGATTGAGAATTTGTACTATCGACATGGTTGGCAAGCAGGTGATGGAACAACTTTGGCAACAATACCACTTGATCTACAATGGAAAGACGAAGAGCATGAGGTATGTGTAGCCAACATGGTGAGTTTGTTTGATAGAGAAGATGACGATGAATGAGAAAATTTATTGTACATAATGCAAGACATGCATAAGCTTGAAGATTACAAGGAATGTTGTAGTATTGAGACTCTTGATGATAGAATGAAGACAGATGTCAGTAATGCTTTAGCCAGCTTATTTAGAGAGCTTGAGAAACGGCAAAATGAATTGCGATTGGATGAAAAGATCCAAACTTGTACCAAGCAAATAATTTGTAGGCTTGAACCTGTTCGTCTGTGCATGCACTGATTGTCCTTGAACTTTTTGCTAGAATTCCATTTGGATTAGAAGCTATCTTCGCTGCTGGTTATGTAGTGAAGCAATTTATTTATTGTGATCCTGATGAATTCTGCCAGGCTATTGCAAAAACTAGGGTGGTAGAGTTGTCTAGGAAGTACCCTACCCACATGATTTGAAGCTGCACAACAATCTTTTTTTATCTGGCTTCAAGATATAAGACTTGTTGGGCCAAAACAATTTCAGTTGATCGAAGAGATTGACGTTGTGATAGCTGGATGGGAATGCCAAGGGCAATTTATGGCCGGGAGGAAGAGGATTGATGGACTGTAGGTCATCATTATTTTATGAACTGATAAGGATCTTGAATTTCATACAAAGACACCAAACGAAGGAATGTGGATATTTGATTGAGAATGTAGATTCTCATATGGATTAAAGGGTTGAACTGAGACAGGATTTCGAGGAAATCCAGTATTATTTGGGAGAAGTTGTAAAGTTGGACACTGTATAGTTTGGATCCATAGCTCATACATTGCGATGTTTCTGGACTAGACAGGGTATTTTTTTTGAAGGGGGTGAATATCAGAACCCCATTTTTGGATTCTGAACCCCCTTATTGAAGAGAATTAAGGACTTTCAAAGGATCTTATGCATTGATCAACATAATAGAAAGTACATTGAGTTTATATGAAGTAGGTTGTTATAGGTTGTTGTAACCAATTAACCATAAATAACTAATGAAACTACTTCTAACCCTAAGAATTAATTAATTATTAATTCTAGGGATTTATAAGAGCCCTAATGAATAGTGCCCTAATAATTAAAGTATTTCATCACTCCCACTCACTATGAAGTAGGGGTGAAAAACTAGCTACCTAACGAACTAGGCAGGTAAGCATAATTCCCACGTAATGAGAAATAGGAGCCTAAAAACTGAAATGAAAACTTGAGTTGAAAGTACATCTCAATTGTTACAGTCTTCATAGGATGTCCTTCGAGCGTGAAGGATGAACATGCAAAGGCCGGCTAATAACACGGCCGTTGCAGGCCACACGGAATCTTTGATGATCCTATCCTTCCATTATCCCATTATGCTCAAGCTATCTATAAAGTTACTCTTAACCCATAAGAACCACTTACCTTAAAACAAGCTTTCTCTTCTCCTGAAAAAGACTTATGGAAGATAGCTGTAGATTCTGAGTATAATTCCTTAATTAATAACTCAACATAGAAATTAGTCAAACCACCTAATGAAAGGAAGATAGTTACTAGAATGGGTATTTAAAACTAAGAGAAAAGGAGATGGTTCCATTGAGAGATATAAGGCACGTTTAGTTGCCAGAGGTTTTACTCAAGTTCCTGGTTTGGATTACATACCTTGGGCTACTTATGCCCCAGTAGCCAAGTTTGCCACACTTCGAATGATATTTGCTTTAACTACCCAATTTGATCTTGAACTCCATATGATGGATGTAAAGAGGCATATTTATATGGGCGCTTGAAAGAAGAAATATACATGAGACAACCTGAGGGTTACGAAGTTAAAGACAAAGAGGATTGGGTATGCCGACTTATTAAAGGCCTTTATGCCCTCAAGCATTCAGGCAAGAATTGGAACTTAACTATTCATGTGCAACTTGTCGGCAGAGGATTTAAACACAGTCAAGCCGACGCTTGTTTATATATTCTTATATTTGGTAAAGATATATTTTATCTCCTATTATATGTTGATGATGTGTTTATGGCCACATCCTCTCCTACTCTCCTAGCAGAAACAAAGACCTGGTTGAGGACTCTGTTTGAAATGTCTGATTTAGGAGAGATGACATTTGCATTAGGAGTTAATATCATTAGAAGTCGTAATGATAAGACTTTAAGCATTGTACAAACTAAGTACATTAAAGAATGTTTAGTTAAGTTTGGTCTTGAGGATGCTAATTCGGCCCCTACACCTTTTGCTAGTGGAGTTAGGCTTACTTCTAATATGAGTCCCAAGACAGCCGAAGAGAAGTTAGAGATGTCAGTAGTTCCATATCGACATGCTATTGGCACCCTTATATATTTGAGTAATTTTACTAGACCAGATATTGCTTTTGAAGTAAGCTCCTGCTCTCAATTTTTGGAGAATCCCGGACGTGAGCATTGGACAACAGTTAAGCGCATCTTCAGATATTTGAAGAGGACTATGCAGATAGGACTAATGTTCAACCATACACCCGGCATTGAGAAGTTAATATTAACAGCTTATGCTGATGCTGACTATGCTGGTAATCCTGACTCACGCAAATCCGTATCAGGTTATGTATTACTTTTAGGAGGAGCTCCCATATCCTGGTCAAGAAGAAACATCTTACCATTGCCCTATCTAGTACTGAATCTGAGTATAGAGTATTAACCTCAGCAACTAAGGATATAGTGTGGAGTCGATTAATTTTAGGCGAACTCCAGCATCTTCAACTTAAGCCTACAATTTTATTTAGTGATAGTCAGGGTGCTATTGCATTAGCTAGAAACCCTGTTTTTCACTCCAGGACATAACATGTAGGTGTTGAGTATCATTTTATAAGAGAGAAGTTAGAAGATAATACAATAGACATTAGTTATATTCAAACCAAAGATAATGCTGCTGATTTATTAATAAAATCATTAGGTCGTGAGTTGCATAGGAAACACATGAAGTGTCTAGGTATTATGGACTTAATGTCCAAACCCCTACCTTAACCTCACACATAGCAGCTAGTGGGCGGAATTAAGTTAATTTCATAATTACAGCCCAGGAATATTACTTAAGTTTATTCCTCTTCATAAATGTCCAGACACTAGCGTGAACGAAGACTCAAGGGCTTTGGGTGAGAACAATAGCTTCGATGAACGGGAACTAGAGTGGATTCAAAATTTGGCCATCGTGATGGATTCGGAGTCCGCCTAGGCACCAGATGAGTCACAAGTTAGCCCTGATGAGTTATGGGCACCTAGATGTGCTTATTCTCATTGTTCGTTATAAATTATGGACCAGTTGTAGTGTGCCAATGGATTTTTTCATTTTCCCGCCTTCCTATTTCGAAATGGGAGTTGTCATCTTTTTCAGCCTCCTCGTTAATTGTCCACACACATCCTGCAAAAATGCCATTATAGTTCTTGGCATATATAATATTAAATATAATAAAATAATATATATGTAATATAATAAAGTTTTATAGTAACGAGATTAGCTTAACACCAGAGGCACTTACGAAACACGTGTTTCATGTGCCCTGGAAATTCCTCACATGGCAGACAGGCTATCTTCATCATATGGATCCCTGTTTCCTCGCAAACATAGGCTTTTGGCACATCACCTCGACTAGTTTCCTTCTCTAGGGTAACAACATAGACTTTCTTCTCATGGTCTCCTAGGGGCAACAAGCTTGGTTTGTAGTAGCCCACGTTTCTGCATGTTGGGATATTAGCATTTCTCCTGTTACATTTTGAGTAAGCTGCATCTGCAATTTATGCAAGTGGAAACTCATGTTAGCCTTTATCACCTCTGGACATATTCTAAGGATTCATCGAATGACAAAGAAAATACATACCGTGTCTTTGTCGGGCCTATTCGCTTTTTCCCTTATCCGCATCTCCAGCGGGTGCACACAAGCCACCAAAGACCCGAGAAATCTTAGCCATACACAACTTGGACATGTCATCTTATCTACAGATGTAATAATCAGCTTCACAGGGAATCACATCAGCCCGCTACAACCATCTCGTGCACAAGACATTTTCATCTTGCAGATGGCGCATGGACGCCTCTCCTCCACAAACTGTACTTGAGAAGAGAGCTTGCATCATCAGAAGTCGGGGAAGGCTGCCAAACATTATCAAGGGTGTTACGGCGGCGAGCGAACACGCCGTCAAAGACACCGGCTGTGGCCTGAAGCATGCTACCAAAGAGTGAGCCGCCGCGACGCTTGCCGATTAGGCGACGATGCCCGCCGCTTCATAGAAACGCGTGTATAAGAAACTTGGTTAATTATGTAACGTTAGGAACGTAGGCATTACAGAATTAATCCTAATTAGCGGATAGATAGGAATATTAATCCTAATTAGCGGATAGGTAGAAATAGGGTAAATAGTGGTTACATGAACAAGAAAGCGTGCTCAATTATTGGGCCAAAAGCGGAAACGTTCTGGCGCGAGCTATGTAAGACCAAAGGCACAAGCACCACTTCGTGAGCTCCTTCTAGCGAAACCAAGACTATGTCTGGAAGATCTGGCTGGGCATAGAACTTGATCTTGGGCGCGTTACATTTGGTATCGAGCAGAGAATCACACTGCGCAAGCGTGAGGTCCTGGCGTGGAGTCAATCGGTGGAACCGCAGAACAATTCCAGCGAGGATCGATTCGGACGAAGGAGTGAATTGAGGCTCGCGAGGTAGTTCGGACACTGGGCATACCTTGAGTTCTCACATCTCGATCAGAATCTTTGAGCTCATTAGAGACCATCCGGACCCACATCACGCAAGGAGTTGCGTGGAATTTACGACATGGGAGACCGCGCACAAAGGGAAATGGAGGCGGGAGCTCACCAGCAGCGGCGATGAAGACCGTTGGAAAGCATTGGCGAAAGAGTGCGAGGTCGAGGAGGTAGGAGACCTCCTGCGGGTCCAATCGGAGGCCGAAATCCGGTGATTGGTCAAGCCCGCCGATCCTGGAAGAGCGGAGGCGACACCGACGGCGGAAAGACGATCGGAAGTCTGGACCGTTCGAATCCGAGCGAAGAACCGGAGCGGCCGGCGCAGCGGTTGGCCAAGATCAATCGCCTGATCCGGCACCAAGGCGAGGCCTCGGCCTCGCCGCCCGTTCCCCGACACACCGCACGGCCAGCGAGTGAATGGCCATGCCCCGTTAGAACCGCGAGGACATGAACCGGAGGATCTCCGCCTCGAAATTTTCTTTGGGCGACACTTGAGCAAGGTTCTTTGCCCAAGTCGACCGGTGTGGTGTGGAGAATAACTGCGAGCTCGGCTTGTCGAAACAATCGAGCAAGTTGGAGGGACAAGCATGCGGCGTCTTGCAATTGGGCAGACTACCGTCCGGTTCGAACACCGCAACACAAAGGGACACGGTCGGAAGGCCGGCGGTGGAAAGCATTGGCGAAAGAGTGCAGTCGAGGAGGTAGGAGACCTCTGCCGGGTCCAATCGAGGAGGCGAAATCCGGTGATTGGTCAAGCCCGCCGATCCTGGAAGAGCGGAGGCGACACCGACGGCGGAAAGACGATCGGAAGTCTGGACCGTTCGAATCGAGCAGGAAGACAGGGCGACTGTGGCCGAGAACATCATGATCCGGCACCAAGGCGAGGCCGGCCTCGTGCAGGCCGTTCCCCGACACTGGCAGCACGGCCCAGCAGGCGGAGTGAATGGCCATGCCCGGTGGTCGGGAACGAGGACATGAACCGGAGGATCTCCGCCTCGAAATTTTCTTTGGGCGACACTTGAGGCAAGGTTGCCGCCAAGTCGACCGGTGTGGTGTGGAGAATAACTGCGAGCTCGGCTTGTCGAAACAATCGAGCAAGTTGGAGGGACAAGCATGCGGCGTCTTGCAATTGGGCAGACTACCGTCCGGTTCGAACACCGCAACACAAAGGGACACGGTCGGAAGGCCGGTGAACCCACCACCTCCTCACCACCGGTTGTGCAGCAAAGACCGGCCCTGGCACCCACTCCGGGGCTGGATGGCGAAGAGATGAGGAAGAGGGTCGAGGGTCACGAGGTCAGCCGGGGCTCGTGAGGACGAGTCCTCAAGAGGTTGGTGGTCGAGTTGTTGCCGGCGAAAAACAAGGACATCAAGGCCTTGGCGGGCCTCCAGCTCATGAGGTACGGTGGGAGCAAGCCAAGGCCAAGGAAGAGTCGATTTGTTGGAGGGAGGCGACCCTTCAAACCCCGCCCACTACTTGACAAGGAGTTGCGGCGGAAGATAAAACCACACGACGGGGCGAGAAGCTCAAGCCTCGGGGCTGGACAAGATGGAGAAATACCTGGCGGTGAGAAGGATGATCTCCAACGCATGGTTTCGTCATGTCGCTCGAGGGTTATGCGTATCGTTGGTGGAAACAGCGGGAGCCGATCGATCTGGGTATGGAGGCGCCATATACACTTGGGCGGTGTTCGAGCAAGTGTTCTTAGAGCATTTCCTCCCGCAAATCACAGAGACAGATGGTTCGCAAAATCTATCGGCGAGGATGCATGCGAGAATCTGCGACAAGTTCTTCTGACTCACTCTGGATCTTCCCGCCTCGATGAAGAACAAAAAGTGGAGAAGTTCATTGATGGCCTTGGTTCGAACTTGGCGATGTCAACGGACCAACCCCAACACCACGGTTGATGCCATGAAAGCCGCCATGAACTATGGCGAGAACAAGTATAAACACTTGGGCACCTCCAACCCTTCCAAAGAATCGAAATGGGGAAGTCAGCGCATGAAAAACCCGACTTTAAAATCCTCGAAGAAGAAGGAATCTGAGAGAAAAAGGAAGTGCTTTACGTGCACTCGACCATGGTTCACGTTTGCCCTCACGGAGGGACTTCATCGCATGGTAGTTCGGACACTGGGCATACCTTGAGTTCTCACATCTCGATCGAATCTTTGAGCTCATTAGAGACCATCCGGACCCACATCACGCAAGGAGTTGCGTGGAATTTACGACATGGGAGACCGCGCACAAAGGGAAATGGAGGCGGGAGCTCACCTGATGAAGGCCGGCGGTGGAAAGCATTGGCGAAGAGTGCAGTCGAGGAGGTAGGAGACCTCTGCCGGGTCCAATCGAGGAGGCGAAATCCGGTGATTGGTCAAGCCCGCCGATCCTGGAAGAGCGGAGGCGACAAGCGGCGGAAGAAACGATCGGAAGTCTGGACCGTTCGAATCGAGCAGGAAGACAGGGCGACTGTGGCCGAGAACATCATGATCCGGCACCAAGGCGAGGCCGGCCTCGTGCAGGCCGTTCCCCGACACTGGCAGCACGGCCCAGCAGGCGGAGTGAATGGCCATGCCCGGTGGTCGGGAACGAGGACATGAACGAGAGGATCTCCGCCTCGAAATTTTCTTTGGGCGACACTTGAGCAAGGTTCTTTGCCCAAGTCGACCGGTGTGGTGTGGAGAATAACTGCGGAGCTCGGCACGTTGTGTCGAAACAATCGAGCAAGTTGGAGGGACAAGCCATGCGGCCGCAATTGTTGGAGGCGGACCCGTCCGGTTCAGAGCAACACAAAGGGACACAGTCGGAAGGCCGGTGAACCCACCACCGCAATCCTCACCACCACGGTGTGCAGAGAAAGAGGCCCTCACTCCGGGGCTGGATGGCGAAGAGATGAGGAAGAGGGTCGAGGGTCACGTGCAGTCGGTAGGACGAGCTCGTGAGGACGAGTCCAGAGGTTGGTGGTCGAGGTTGTTGCGGGCGAAAAACAAGGACATCAAGGCCTTGGCGGACGCCTCCATGAGGAGTGGGAGCAAGCCAAGGCCAAGGAAGAGTCGTTGTTGGAGGGAGACGAGCCCTTCAAACCCGCCCACTACTTGACAAGGAGTTGCGGAAGATAAAACCACGACTTTGGGTGCCAAGCTCAAGCGTCTCTGTTGGACAGACAAGATGGAGAAATACCTGGCGGTGAGAAGGATGATCTCCAACGCATACGGTTTTGCGTCATGTCGCTCGAGGGTTATCGTATCGTTGGTGGAGCAGCGGGGCAAGTCGATCTGGGTATGGAGGCGCCATATACACTTGCGATGTTGAGCAAGTGTTCTTAGAGCATTTCCTCCACACCAAATCACAGACTGTATCGGTTTTAAAATCTATCGGCGAGGATGCATGCGAGAATCTGCGACAAGTTCTTCTGACTCACTGGATCTTCCCGCCTCGATGAAGAACAAAAAGTGGAGAAGTTCATTGATGGCCTTGATTCGAACTTGGCGATGTCAACGGACCAACCCCAACACCTGGTTGATGCCATGAAAGCGCCATGAACTATGGCGGAACAAGTATAAACACTTGGGCACCTCCAACCCTTCCAAAGAATCGAAATGGGGAAGTCATTAGCGGTGAAGGACCCGACTTTAAAATCCTCGAAGAAGAAGAAGGAATCTGAGAGAAAAAGGAAGTGCTTTACCTGCGACTCGACCATGGTTCACGTTGCCCTCACGGAGGGACTTCATCGCATGGTGAAGGAGGCGAAATTCCACCGCGCCAACCCTTCTTCTCAAACCCACGCAAAAGCAACCACTCGGTGGTTTTAGAGAGAATCGGAAGCGAACACCGCTCAAAACCCTAGGTCTTGCAATGGGTCTTTGCGTTTGAATGCATGTAGCAAGACCCATGTCCCGATCAAGCTAAAGGTTCACATAGCGGGACATGTTGCCCGCTCCTAGACTCGGTGCTAGCCACCACTACATCTCAGTCCAAGCGGGCGGGCTGCACATCCAACACTCGGGTCGAGACTTCTCGATTCGTCAGTGAGGAAGCAAGGATGTGAGGACGGCGATTAGACGAGCGACTCTTACCTTCCACGGAGGTTTCGTAGAAGTCTTTGAATGCATAGTCATGCCAAGCTTGGCACATGGCGTGATTGTGGGAAGCAGTGGTGGCCCATTCTCACCAACTTCATATAGGTGGAAAAGAACTTAGTAACCCTAGGGGTGCAGACGGATCGTATGTCTTTGGAAGAAACTTACCTTGGACAAGCACCTTTTGCGTGCCTTGCATAAATCCACCAAGGAAGCTTTACGTACATCGCTGGTGAGCGGGTAGTTCCTCTGGAGGCACATGAGCAGGCGGCGAAGCAATCGGAGGAACTCTTACAGAAGAGTTTAAGGCTCTGTGGCGGGTGATGGGTTATTTGCGGATCCACCGCCCTACCACCAAGGCAGACCCATCAAGATCGAGCTAGTGCACAGGCATCGGCACATGTAAATCAACAACCATACCGCGTCGGTATGTGGAAAATGAGGAGATCAAAAGCGGTAGATGAATTCTGGACAAGGGGTTTGTGAGGCCAAGCACCTCACCTTATGGAGCGCCGTGTTGTTGGTGGCGAAACGGCGGTGGGCTGGAGACTCTGCATCGACTACGAGGATTGAATCGGGCCACCATCGAGGGAATGTCTACGGATGCCGCATCGATGAGATTTTGGACCCAGCATGGGTCGCTTGGTTCACCAAAATCGACCGCGATCGAGTTTTCACCAAATTCGACTCAAGGAGGGGATGAGCCCAAGACCGCATTTAGAACACGGCATGGTCACTACGAGTTTGTAGTGATGCCGTTCGAGACTTCTAAATGCCCGTGACCTTCAATGTCTCATGCAAGACATTCTTGACCTTTGCTAGGCAAGGGGTCGAGGTCTTCCTAGATGATATCTTGATCCACTCTGCGGACCAAGCCACCCACATCGAACTCGTCGGGAAGGTATTCACTCTTCTTGAAGCATCAAGCTGCTGGCCAAGAGGAGCAAGTGTACCTTCATGCGAGAAGAAGTTGAGTATCTTGGACACATCGTTAGTGCCAAGGGCATCGTGATGGATCTCCTCTGTGGCAGCTGGTGGCGCTCCCAAGGACATCACCCAACTAAGGGGCTTCCTGGGGCTAGCGGGCTTCTATCGAGGTTTATCAAGAGCTTGATCAAATTGCTCTTCCTTTGGCGAAGCCCTCAAGCGATCCACCCGGGGAGTTCCGGTGGCAGGCGGTCCGAGCCTTGAGGCGAAGGTAGCCTTGAGCAGGCGGTGCTCGCGATGGCCGACCAGCAGGGGAACCTACGCTACACAGATGCATCGAGATGGTGCCATTGGTGCGATCTTTGTCTCGCAAGGGAGGTGATAGCCTCACGAGTCTCACAAACTCCGGGGCACAATTAAATTACCACCTGCCACGACAAGGAGATGTTTGCGATCGTCCATGCCACGAAAGTGTGGCGCCACTACCTCCTCGGACGAGGTTTGTAGTTCACACGGACCACGTCGCTACAACACTTCTTCAAGCCCAAATCTCAACGCTAGGCGGTTGGCTGGCGAGTACTTGGCGAGACTTTGACATGGAAATCAAGTACCTCGCAGCTCGGCAAATACTGATTCGGATGCTCTCTCGGCGAGGGCCGGACCACGATGAAATCACAGTCCGAAACCATCCAGGCGGTCCGTGATGCGATTCCAGATGATCCTACCCTGCAAACCATATACGACCAGTTAGTCCAGGATGCAACAGCGGGAGTTCCGACAGCCCTTATGCAAACCTACCAACTGAAGGATGCGTGCGTTTACCGTAAGGCGGTGGTTATCGAGGACACATGATGGAACTTAAGCGGGGAATCATGCACGATTTGCGATTCTCCCATCTCGGGACATCTCGGAATAGATAAGGCGTATGGCGTGAAGACACACTTCTCTTGGACCAACATGCGGCGGGGATCGTATCCAGTGGGTTCGTGTGTCTCGCCAAAAGGCAAAACCGAATCAATCGCCGGGTTGTTACCCTTACACATACAAGGCGATTCGATCCGTTCTATGGACTTTGTCACGTGCAGCAGCTGGAAAGGACGCCATATGGGTCGTCATGGGCCGGACTTTAATCTTGTCATTTTATACCGTCCATTCAAGGTCACGGCCAGTGGCATCTTCGTCCGCGAGATTTTGAGCTACATGGATGCCATAGACATCGTTTGGACGAGGATCCGAAATTCCAGCAGGTTGGAAGACATTCAGAGACCCTCGGCATTCATCGAGCTGTCCACCACCGCCATCCGAATCAGGTGGTCGATCCGCGAATACAAGTGCTAGAAGACATGTTGCGTCACTATGCAGGAGAAGCAAGGATTATGGGAGGACACAGACCTATGTTGGAGTTTGCTTACAATACCTCCAAGCATCTTGCAGTGCCTCACCCTTCAAATTCTTGTATGGAGCCAACCCACCACCTCGAGGATTATGGCCAGCAGTAGCAGAAAAGTGGAGGAGTGCCGCGGTGAAGACATATACCACAGTCGGCCAGGCTAAGAAGAATCTACTTGCGGCCTGAGGCAGTGGCGCAAGATCAGAACAAACAACGCCGTGAGGTCACATATGCGGTGGGGCAGAGTGCAGTTACGTGTCCGTCCCCACAGTACCCACACGATCCGGCCCATCACAAACTCGCATACCGTTTTGCGGGACCCTTCCCCATCTTCGCCAAGTGAATCTTGTGGCTTATACCTCGACCTTCCAAGTGGCGCATGTGCGGACCTTCCATGTTAGTATGTTGAAGCTGTTATTCCCGGCCCATCTCCTCGATCCTCCGGCCACTCCATTCCCTTCTTCCAGTTTCCCCATCCCGATCCACACCACCATCGGTTTCCACCCATCACCGTCGACCAGCCTACCGGCGTGCAGACCTCTCCTCCTTCCAAGCAGAATCCTTCAGAACGAGCTCGCAAGCTTGAAGCAGGGATCAGATTACCTTGTTGGGTGGAGCCACGAACCCGATTCTTGACCCTTGGGAGCCAAGATTTTTGCCCGGTTTCCTCGCCTAAGCCGGCGGATCGAGGCACGGAGGACCGAGCCTCTTAAGTGGGGAGGATGTTGCGGCGGGAGGCGGAACACGCTGCCGCCAAGCAGGGGCACAAGCATGCTACCAAAGAGTGAGCCGGCGGGCCGATTAGCGACGATGCCCGTTTCATAAAGCAGCGTGTATAAGAAACTTGGTTAATTATGTAGCGTTAGGAGCGTAGGCATTAAGTAGAATTAATCCTAATTAGCGGATAGATAGGAATATTAATCCTAATTAGCGGATAGGTAGAAATAGGGTAAATAGTGGTTACATGAACAAGAAACGTGCTCAATTGAAATAGGCCAAAGCGGAAACCGTTCTGGCCTTATATATCCGCAGACCAAAGGCACAATGACCACTTTCGTGAGCTCCTTCGAGAAACCAAGACTATGTCTGGAAGATCTCTGGGCATAGAACTTGATCTTTGGGCCAGTTACAAAGGGTTTGGAGCCCTACATGAAGAACACTCAAGTTTTGGTCTTCATTCGACGAGAACTCAAAGAAACCACTTGCGCTTTCAAAGAGTTCTTCTCGCTGATACATCTTCCTTTGCCCACAATTGCGCAAGTCCTCTGCGGTGGGCCTCGAAGGTCAATTGTTCGTCAGCATCTGGCAGAACCTCATACCCATGGATCCGTTGTGGAATTATCCTGCACACCTCAAGTCAGCCTCAATAGCGATACAATTTCATCCGCACAATAGGGCTGCCAATAAAGTTGTCCCACTGCCAGAGCAAGCATCTAAAACCCAATCTCCCTTTTCGGAGAAGGTTTTGATAAGTTTCATCATTAGCCCCAGAGGCCTCTGATATGAGCATACCACCAACTTGTCATGTGACATGTACACCTGTTTCTTACAACAGTGTCATGAGCGATGATAGACCTCCCATTGTTCAAAGTAGCGTGCATGGCATTTGGCATCGTTGCAACCCTATCCCTTGTGCACACATTTTTCACTCCCCAACCCAGTGTCACGTACTCCACGGTTTCAAATCCACCCTTGTCATTGTTCATGTTCGTCTTGTCCCACACAAATGAGACCAAGCCCCCTTTCCTGCTCCACTTCTGCATGGACTCCCTAACAGTGTGTGCCTTCTTGACACCATGTATTACAATCATCCTCAGCTCATCGCTAGTGGTTTTCTCAACAAAGCTCTGCAAAACAGTATCCATCATCTGCTTGTCCACTCGTTTGTCCATTGGCCCGATTTGAAATCCCCTTGGAACGTCCATCACCAGAAGTGTGTATTTCCGTCCTGTGAGAAACCCTCGCATGTCTAAAACATCTATGCTCTCCACTTGGTATTGTACCTGTTTTTCTGAGGATGGAACAATGAACACCTCCAATCCTTCCACAAGGTCCTTGTCCGCCAAAGCACGCTGCTTGTGGGCTATGCACTTCCCTGGGGAGTTAGGAAATAAGTAGGGTTTCTGTTTTTTTTAGGATTGAAGGATAAATAAGGCGGAAAGGGAGGAATAAATTGGGGTAGCGCTTGGACGAGGCTCGGAGTATACTCGGACTCGAGTGAACAACGGACCCCGGTACCATTATGGCAAGCTCCGGACTACGCCGGATGTGAAGTCGGACCCAGTCAAAATAGGATAAGTACGCCAGAAGTAACCTAGGAGGCGAGGCGTGAGGATGACGGCGGCGCCACGTGACCCGAGTGGAGGTCGGGCATGCAGAGGCGTGCCAGACCCTTGCGAGGCCAGGACCGTACTTGCCGAGGCCGCAGGCGTATTCACGCCTGGCTGCCGGCGTAAGGCGGAGTAGCAGCGTGGGGTCGAGTAAGCCATACGGACCCCCTTCCCGGCCAGCGCCTTCCGAGCGGCTGTGGCCAGGAGGAGGGGCCGTGGGGATGATGGTGGTTGTCGAATGCCGCAGAACCCGACGAGTTCCGGGAGAGGAGGGGCCCCGCCTCGGATCATCCGATTAGTGCACTCGGGGGATTGGACCACCCATTCCGAGGCGGGCCGGGACCTTCCAGCCCGATCCGTGAAGGAGATAGGGGATAGGGGAGGGGCCGATTAGGGTATCTGCGGTGGCTATCATTTCGAATAGGTGTAATAAAGCGCCACCTTGGGCGCAGATATAAGAGTTTGCTCTAGTAAAGCATCTTTCTCTTGGTGTTGATGCGCGTTCTTGCGGACCTTTGTGAGTCTTCTTGCTAACGTGAGTCTGAGTCCGCGGCAGTCGGGAGATTGATCAAGGTCCCGTGGCGGACTTAGCGTTGTGGTGTGTGCGGGGAAGGGTGACCGTGCTCGTCCGGGCCGGTCACCGGAGGGCAGCGTGAGCCGGAGGAACTCGGGAGGCGTGTAGAGCCGGACGGAGGCCGGCGGAGCAGCGGAGGAGGTCCTGCGTAACCAGCGTCTTTTCTAAGGCGAGTGTAGCGTGAGGAGAGGAAAGGGCGGATCGTGAGGATGTATGTGAGCGATCTGAGGTGAGCGGGTCCTAAGCGTTTAGCCATAGGGCTGTCACGGTGAAACGTTGTGAGTAGTTAGGAGTATGTGTGTGTTGAGGCGAGCAGGCGCTAAGGGCGGTAGAATCACACAAGCAGCAGTGGCAGCCTATCATTCCCTTGGGAGCGGACTTCTTCCTACAACGACAGATTGTCGGCCGGTAGCCAAAAGTCCCGCCACATTTTGGCGCCGTTCTTGAATGAAATCGATGCGTGGTCTTTGCAAAGTGCGTCCTTAGGAAGAAGGTAAGTGAATGCGTGGCGGTCGGCGGCGGTCAAGTGAACCGTCGGGAGGATCGGACGTGGTCACCTCGCGTGCTCTCAGGAGAGGAGGAGGCGTCAAACCCAGCGAGAGAGCACCGTCGATCGGAGGAGGAGGCGTGGTGGTGTCGGACCAAGGCAGTCACAGAGTGCGAGGGGCAGCGGAAGAAGGTAGGGCGACGCCTAACCGATGGCGGCCATGGCCCCTACCTCGACCAAACAAGCGTACTCCATATTCGGAGGGAAGAAGGAGGCGGGATGCGGAGACCTTTGTGGAGGACTTCGTGTCCAAAGCCAACTTCAGCGAGAGGAGGCGGCGGCTCCAGCTTTTCAAGGGGTTCTCAGGGGACAGTGCTCAATGGTATCGGAGAAAGTACCGACCAGGAGAATGCCCCGCCTCGTTTGAAGCTTTGAAAATGCCTTCTTAGAGCGGTTTCGAGGATCGACCGGGAGGGTATGTATTATCAAAGTTGGAAAATCAGGCGAGGAAGAAGGAGAAGCTCTGAGCCAGCGGTTCTATGCCGAGGATCGGCATCAACCCATACCACGATGCAAATGATGCGGTGGTTGTGGCGGTCTAGCCAAACCCATGGCGAGCACGGCGGCTCGGGAGATTGATCAAGGTCCGTGGCGGACTTAGCGTTGTGGTGTGTGCGGGGAAGGGTGACCGTGCTCGAGCCGCGGTCGGCGGCGGTCAAGAGTGAACCGTCGATCGGAGGAGGAACTCGGGAGGCGTGTAGAGCCGGACGGAGGCCCGGAACGGGAGGAGGTCGGGCGTAACCAGCGTCTTTTCTAAGGCGAAGAGTGTAGCGTGAGGGAGAGAGGAAAGGGGATGCGTGAGGATGTATGTGAATCACGACGACGGGTCCTTAACGTTTGGCCATACCGGGCTGTCACGGTGAAACGTTGTGAGTAGTTAGGAGTATGTGTGTGTTGAGGCGAGCAGGCGCTAAGGGCGGTAGGAATCACCAAACGCGTAAACGGGCCTATCATTCCCTTGGGAGGACTTCTTCCTACAACGACACGGGATTGTCGCGCGCCGCCATCGGCAAAAGTCCGCCACATTTTGGCGCGTTCGGGAATGAAATCGTGCGTGGTCAAGTGCGTCCTTAGGAAGAGAAGGTAAGTGAATGCGTGGCGGTCGGCGGCGGTCAAGAGTGAACCGTCGGGAGGATCGGACGTGGTCACCTCGCGTGCTCTCCGAGCCGGGAGAGGAGGCGTCAAACCCAACGAGAGAGCACCGTCGATCGGAGGAGAACGTGGTCGGTGTCGGACCAAGGCAGTCAGGTGCGAGGGGCGTAACGGAAGAAGGTAGGGCGACGCCTAACCCATCGATGGCGTGACCATGGCCCCTACCTCGACCAAACAAGCGTACTCCATATTCGGAGGGAAGAAGGAGCGGATGCGGAGACCTTTGTGGAGGACTTCATGTCCAAAGCCAACTTCAACGGAGAGGGAGTCGACGCTCATCCAGCTTTTCCAAGGGGTTCTCCGAGGACGCTCAATGGTATCGGAGAAAGTACCGACCACCGAGAATGCCCCACCCGCCTCGCTTGAAGCTTTGAAAATGCCTTCTTAGAACGGTTTCGAGGATCACCAGTGAGGGGTATGTATTATCAAAGTTGGAAAATCAAGCGAGGAAGAAGGAGAAGCCGGGCTCAGACATCGAGCGGTTCTATGCCCGAGGATCGATCCAACCCATACCACGATGCAAGCGGTACGGTGGTTCGCGCCGGTCTAGCCAAACCCATGGCTGTGCACGCCCCGCCGCCGAGAAGGACGTGGGCAAGGCGGTCGAGCGGCCGAAAACTACGAGGAATCGCTACATCGAGGATAAAGAAATCCGCTCAAGGAGGCAAGAAGAAGAAGAAACGGGTTCGACTGAGGAGGAAGAGTCTTCGAGGAGGAGGAAGACCAATCGAGGTGTCTTCGGAGGAGGAGCCCGTCCAAGAAGAGACGGAGGTCTCTAGCGAGGAAGAGTATCCCCGCAAGAAGAAGAGCAAGAAAGCCCCGCTAAAAGAAGGTGGTAAGAAGGAGGTGGTGACACCAAGACCGTCCGAGAAGCTCCGGACCCGACTCCCTCAAAGGAGGTAGTGTGTCCGGAGGACCCGGAAAAAGTGATAAAGAGAGTAGAGGACCCGCGATAAACTGTGTAAGGACCGAGAGCGGAAAACACCGACCACGGCGAACGCCGTGTGTGCCAAGAACACGGCCATTCGAAGTCCAACCGCCTCAAGGCCGGCATCAAGTGGACTACGAATACGAGGAGGAGGCCGAGGAGCAATGGGAAGAGGCCTATCAGTGAAGCCCTCCGGGCCGCGATATCCCAAAACCATGTATCCGCCAACCGGAGGTCCACAACGGGCCCCACCGATGCAAAGACCGCATGGGAGCCCTTCGTATCCTCCGACGGCCGTGGTCTTGGAACCGCGAATCTCGCCATTACTCCAACGCGTCCGTACTCCAACGAGGTGGTAATGGGGACTTCGAGCCCGGTGGCGATCGCAAGGTGGCATGGCATGCAAGACGCTATGTCCCAACCCCGACAAGGACGGCGATATGCCACACCAAGCGGAGAGGAGGCGAGCTCATCCAGCTTTTCAAGGGGTTCTCAGGGACGGTGCTCAATGGTATCGGAGAAAGTACCGACCAGGAGAATGCCCCACCCGCCTCGTTTGAAGCTTTGAAAATGCCTTCTTAGAGCGGTTTCGAGGATCGACCGGGAGGGTATGTATTATCAAAGTTGGAAAATCAGGCGAGGAAGAAGGAGAAATGGGCTCGTACATCGGTTCTATGCCCGAGGATCGGCATCCAACCCATACCACGATGCAAGCGGTGGTTCGGCCGGTCTAGCCAAACCCATGGCGAGCACGTCCTGCCTGGCCGAGAAGGGCGTGGGCAAGGCGGTCGAGGCGGCCGAAAACTACGAGGAATCGCTACATCGGAGGATAAAGAAATCCGCTCAAGGAGGCAAGAAGAAGAAGAAGCGGGGTTCGGACTCAGGAGGAAGAGTCTTGAGGAGGAGGAAGACCAATCGGAGGTGTCTTGGAGGAGGAGCGTCAGAAGAAGGAGAGGTCTCTAGCGAGGAAGAGTATCCCAGAAGAAGAGCAAGAAGGCCCGGCTAAAAAGCGGGGTAAGAAGGAGGTGGTGACACCAGCCGGTCAGAAGCTCCGGACCCGACTCCCTCAAGGAGGTGGCAGTGCAGGAGGACTGGAAAAAGTGATAAAGAGAGTAGAGGACAGCGATAAACCAGTTAAGGGGCCAAGGCGGAAAACACCGACTACGGTGCGAGCATCTACGGTGTGCCGTGCGGCAACACGGCCATTCGAAATCAAGCGCCTCAAGGCCGGTGCATCAAGTGGACTACGAATACGAGGAGGAGGCGAGGAGCAATGGGAAGAGGCCTATCAGTGCAGAAGCCCCTCCGGGGCGCGATATCCCAAAACCATGTATCCGCCAACCGGAGGTCCACAACGGGCCCCACCGATGCAAAGACCGCATGGGAGCCCTTCGTATCCTCCGACGGCCGTGGTCTTGGAACCGCGAATCTCGCCATTACTCCAACGCGTCCGTACTCCAACGAGGTGGTAATGGGGACTTCGAGCCCGGTGGCGATCGCAAGGTGGCATGGCATGCAAGACGCTATGTCCCAACCCCGACAAGGACGGCGATATGCCACACCAAGCGGAGAACCCGACCACCAACGCCACCTCCTAAGACCGTACAGACGGCAAGTCAAGATGCTCCATGGAGTGGGAAGAGATCCCTGTGAGGTACGCGAGATGGAAAGAACAAGAAGGTACGGTGGTGTCGAAAGGAAGGGAGTCGGGGAAATCTTGAGGTGTCATCAGAGTCAAGGAAGGAGCGACGAGAAAGGCGCCAAGAAGAACAAGATCGAAGCGCCACGACGCCGAGGAAGGCAATCAAACGGAAATAGCAGAGGATCCGACCGATGAAGGAGGGCTGGACGGCAGCTCACGGAGGGATTACCCAAGGAAGTTCTCCCAGATGTGAGAAGGAACGGTGCCTCCGCGACGGCGACGCAGCTTCCACCGGACGTAGTCCGGAGGTCCGTCAATACAACGGGCCCCACCGATGCAAAGACCGCATGGGAGCCTTCGTATCCTCCGTCGGTAGTGTGCTGGGCTGGGAATCGCCATTACTCCAACGCGTGTCCGTACCCAGGCGGGGTAATGGGGACTTGAGTGTGGCGGCAAGCGGTGGGCATATATGAGATGCGCTATGTCCCAACCCCGCACAAGGCGGTACGATATGCCACCAAGAACCCGACCACCAACGCCACCTCCTAAGACTGCAAGTCGAAGATGCTCGATTGGCGGAGTGGGAAGAGATTCCAGTGCGAGATGGAAAGAACAAGAAGGTGCGGTGGGGGTCGAAAGGAAGGGAGTCGGGCGTGGAAATCTTGGAGGTGTCTACTCGTGGCCGAAGGAAGGAGGCGGCGAAAGGCGCGAAAGAACAAGATGGAGAAGCGTCACGGGCCGAGGAAGGCAATCAAGCGGAAATACCGGGAGGATCCGACCGATGAAGGAGGCGGGCGGCTCTGGGAGGGATTACCGAAGGAAGTTCTCCGCAGACAGGAGAAGGAGCGGTGCCTCCGCGGCAGCCGATTTCCACCGGACGTGGTCAGGAGGTGCGAGATGTTGCGGGAGGAAATGCGCAAGCATCCGGAGAATACGAACAAGTGACCGGGAGGATGAGGGCCGGAGGATCCTCGATTGGGGTAGAAAGGAAGGAGTCGGGCGTGGAAATCTTGGAGGTGTCTACTCGTGGCCGAAGGAAGGAGCGGCGAGAAAGGCGCCGATTGAAGAAGAACAAGAGGAGGTCACGGGCCGAGGAAGGCAATCAAGCGGAAATACCGAGAGGATCCGGCCATGAAGGAGGTGGACGCAGCTCTGGGAGGGATTACCGAAGGAAGTTCTCGTCAGACAGGAGAAGGAGCGGTGCCTCCGCGGCCGCCGATTTCCACCGGACGTAGTCCGGAGGTGACCGAGATGTTGCGGAGGAAATGCGCAAGCATCCGGAGAATACCGAACAGTGACCGGGAGAGGATGAGGGCCGAGGATCCTCGATTGGGGTAGAAGCCTCGCCTTTAATGTGGACGATGATGAATCGGCACCTTGTGTCTTCGGGCCGAGGATAACCCGAAATACCGGAGGTCCGTCGGGCCGTTAGGGAAACCAGCCTCGGAGCACCAAAGCCGGAAGGGTATACAGTGGAAGTGAGGGTGGTGTCCCATACGGACCCAGGCGCCCGATGGTACAAGTGGAGATTTGGATGTATCATCAAGGATGTACCGTTGGACACGGGTCCGAGTCAACCTCATCACGAAGCACGATTGGGCTTCACATCCTTGAACCCTCAACGAAGACTCGAGAATGGCGGACATGTCAAGAAGAGATCCGTGAGGAGTTAGCAGAGTCTTGGCCACCATAGCGCACCCTACAAAGCTGGATTTTGTTGTGATCAAACCGGCCGGACCATTAGGGTATGAGGTGTTCTTTGGGCGGCCATGGTGGGTTGGCCAGACACTACACTTTGGAAGGAAGGAGATTCACTTCAAGCCGGTGGTGGGACCCTAAGGTGCGAGAAGGGAGGTTGCTATCACCGGAGCAAGGACACCTATTGTGGGGCTGAGCACTACCGAAGGGTATACCTCGTGGAGGACTCCAGCGGAACAAGATAGTTCAGGAGGCGTACCCTTTCGCCAAGATCCGGTCCGAGGAGGAGATGGACTACCGTGGATGCCTTTGGCGGAAGTGGTTGATTGTTTTGAGTAAACGCCACAACGGGCCGGAGGAAGGAAGTGAAGAGGAGGTCGGACCGGGGGGAGGCAGTGAAGAGTCGGACCAGCGGACATCGAAGGAGTAACACGATTCACCTCGACGAGCTCTTGAGAATGGGGATGCGAGAGGGCGATCCCGAGGAGGACGAGGGGTTTGGGCCGAGGCGAGCAGGAGGCGGTGAACCCGGACGGCGTGGAAGAAGTGGAGGTCCGGCCAGCAAATTCGAAGTTTAAGAAAGGCATGCCTCCGGACTGAAGGAAGGACTAAAGCACTGGGGAGTTTTATGAGGTGTTCGCCTTCAAGGTCACGGACATGAAGGGCATTAGAAGTGGGAGAGCATAAGATCGATTTGAAGCCGAGGCGGTGCGGTCGAATCCGACAATACAAGCTCAACCCCAAGTATTCGATCAAGGTGAAGGAGGTCCTTGATAAGTACAGGCGGACATCATTTTCCCCATCGTCAACGAGTGGGTCGCGCCGATTGTGGTGGTTCCCAAAAGCCAGACAAATTCATGATGCCAAGATTGGAGGAAGCTCAGCAAGCGGAGAAGGACCACTTCCGATGCCATTCGTGAGACATTTTGGACAAGGTGGTGGGACCCTAAGGTGCGAGAAGGGAGGTTGCTATCACGGAGCAAGGACACCTATTGTGGGAAGCTGAGCACTAGAAGGGTATACCTCGTGGAGGACTCCACCGGCGACGAACAAGATAGTTCAGGAGGCGTACCCTTTCGCCAAGATCCGGTCCGAGGAGGAGATGGACTCTGGGGATGCCTTTGGCGGAAGTGGTTGATTGTTTTGAGTCGCCACAAATGGAGGAAGGAAGTGAAGAGGAGGTCGGACCCGGCTGGGGAGGCAGTGAGTCGGACCAAGGAAGCGGACATCGAAGGAGTAACACGATTCACCTCCGACGAGCTCTTGAGAATGGGGATGCGAGAGGGCGATCCCAGGAGGAGGCGAGGGGTTTGGACACAGTCACGGAGGCGAGAGGAGGAGGCAGTGAACCCGGACGGCGTGGAAGAAGTGGAGGTCCGGCCAAATTCACGAAGTTTAAGAAAGGCATGCCTCGGACTGAAGGAAGGACTAAAGCATTCTTGGGGAGTTTGAGGTGTTCGCCTTCAAGGTCACGGACATGAAGGGCATTAGAAGAAGTGGGAGAGCATAAGATCGATTTGAAGCCGGAGGCGGTGCGGTCGAATCCAATACAAGCTCAACCCCAAGTATTCGATCAAGGTGAAGGAGGTCCTTGATAAGTACCGAGGCAGACATCATTTTCCCCATCGTCAGCAGTGAGTGGGTCGGGTGTGGTGGTTCCCAAGAAAGCGGCCAAATTCGGGTATGCCAAGATTGGAGGAAGCTCAACGCATAGCGGAGAAGGACCACTTCCGATGCCATTCGTGAGACATTTTGGACAAGGTGGTGGACGGACTACTTACTCCTTCTGGATGGCTACTCGGATATAACCAATTGCACCTAAGGGAGTGATGGGACAAGGCGACCTTCACCTACTGTGCGTTTGCCTACAAGAGAAGTGCCTTTGGGATGGCCGGGCCGAGTCGTTCATGCGTATGGTGACCAACGTCTTGGTGACTTCGAGGGACTTCATGGAGATATTCTGGATGATTTTGTGTGCATGGGGAGCGGGACAAACACCTTGGGCATCTAAGAAGGTGCTTGAGGCGCAGGAGACTCAATTGAGCCTACACCGAGAAATGCTACTTTGGAATGACGGAGGGAATCTTCTTTGGGACATCGGGTGTCGGCGGGGAATCGAGGTGGACGGGACAAGGTCCGGTCATCCAGTCTCTCCCCGCAGACCTAAAGGAGGTGAGAGGTTTCACAGGAATGGTGGGATACTACGCGGTTTATTAAGGACTTTGCGAAGAGGGCTAAGTTGGCGAACTCTGCGGAAGGAGGAGGTTTGGACACAGTCACGGAGGCGAGAGGAGGCCTTTGATTCTGAGAACACCTTGGTAAGCGCCGGTTCTAAGAGGACCGGATCGAGCAGAAATTTCATGTGTATGTAGATGTGTCCGCTTTTGCTATCGGAGTAGTCTTGAGCGGAAGGACGACAAGCGGATTATCCGTATACTACTGACGGCTCACCCACGCGAAAATACACAACTACAGGCCGAAGCCGGGTATGGTATATCTTGTCAAGAAATTCGACACTACCTACTACCGGTGAGTTTGTGTTCTATGTAGACCACTTCTTGTTGAAGCATCCGGTGAATAAAGGCGGACTGTCGGACGGATAGCAAGGTGGATATTGTTGCGAGGAGTTCACGTTGAAGTGGAAACAAGACAAGGGAGGCGGCACCAAAATGCGATTTCATCACGATTGAAAGCAGGCGGTGTTGAGAGATCGGGAAGATGCGTTCCGGATGAGACATTGGTTGCCGCGATAAAAGTACAACCGGAGCCCACCGAACCCCAAGCTACGAGCGGCCTTAGCGAGCGGAGAAGGGAGGCGCGGTCGTCAAACCTACGAAGAAATAGGCGGTACCTGGGAATGGAGCTTCCGAAAATCGACTCGTGGACGGAGGAGGCATTCGTGCACTATGCTCGACCCTTGAGAATGTACAACGGTGTGTGTTCAAATTAGGGCCGGTAGAGCGAAGGTACTTGCCGGAGAGCAGGAGGCGGTCGTCGAGGAATGCACGAAGGATTGGGGTGGACACTACGCAAAGACAGTCACCACCAAAAGATTTGGGCGGGATCTTGGTGGCCAACAATGTATGGGGACACCCACCGGTTTGTGAAGAAGTGTGATGCTTGTCGGCGGATCGGAAAGCCAACCCGGCGACACGGTGGCCGCTAGTACCGATATTGGCACCGCACCTTCGAAAAGTGGGGTATTGACTTTGTTGGACCTACTCTGACCTCGACAAGACACACACAAAGGAGATACATCACGGTGGCGGACTCGCACCGGTGGGTAGAGGCGGTGGCGACAAGAACGGACTCCGCAAATCGTGGCCAAATTCTGTCGAGAACATCATAACCCGATGCGGATGTCGCTGCGGTTGGTAAGTGATAGGGGAACCCATTTCCTTAATGATGTGGTGGCCGCCATGACGGAGTATTTCGGCATCAATCATGAGCACCCTACAATCCTAAGGCCAATGGGTGACAGAGAAGACAAATGGGCTCATCTGCGGGATCTGAATAAACTCACGATGAACTACGCCCATGGTAGGATACCCGCCATCCGCCTGTGGGCGTTCGGACGGCGGTGACCACACGGACCTGCTTCTTGACCTCGGACACTCTCCGTAATGCCGGTGAGTTTGAAGTGCCCACTTTTCGAGTAATGATGGAAGGGAGGAGGAGGAAAGCCAGCTCGGCGACTCTTGGGGTTTGTCGGCCTACGGAGGACGGGGAAGAAGCTCGGTGAAGATGCATTGGTGCAAAACCGGTGAAGATTTGGCACGATCGCCGATCATGAATCGGGAGTATGTAAAGGAAGGGACTGGCCCTCCTTTATGATAGTCGACATGCATTTTCGAGCAAACTTCACGAGATGGATGGGTCCGTACCAAGTGGTGCAAGTATATGACAACGGGTCCGTCCATTCTGACGGCTAGATGGAGATTGCCCACTCGGGTGAGCGGGTGGCGGGTGAAGAAGTATCATGCTTAGTGTTGGCGAGGCATGTGAGATGAGAAGGGAGTATGTGGGCTATGCACTTCCAGGAGTTAAGAAATAAGTAGGGTTTGTTTTTAGGATTGAAGGATAAATAAGGCGGAAAGGAGGAATAAATTGGGGTAGCGCCGGACGAGGCTCGGAGTATACTCGGACTCGGAGTGAACAACGGACCCGGTACCACTATGGCAAGCTCGGACTACGCCGAGTAACGGATAAGTCCGAACCCACCTGTGTCAAAATAGGATAAGTCCGGAACCCACTCCAGTCAAAATAGGATAAATGCGCGACCTAGGAGGCGGGCGTGAGGATGACGAGGCGGCGCCACGTGGGCCACAGTGGAGGTCGGGCATGCAGTAGGCGGGGCCGTAACCTTGCAGGCCGTTATAGCGGTATTCACGAGCTGCAGCGTAAGGCGAGTAAGCGGGCGTAGGGTCGAGTAAGCCATGCAGACCCCTGGCGATTCTACGGACAGCGCCTTCAGCCCGGTTACTTCCACAAGCGGCCAAGGAGGAGGAGGGAGGATGACGTCGTGGTAGCGGTTGTCGAACCGCCAGTATAACAGGAGATTGGGAGGAGGGAGGGGAGGATGACGTCGTGGTAGCGGTTGTCGAACCGCCGCCGTAACAACGGCGATTCGGGAGAGGAGGGCCCGCCTCACGGATCATCCGATTGGGTGCACCACTGGCTGTCGGGACGAAGTTGGACCACCCATTCCGGCGGGGCCAGGACCTTCCCAGCCAGTCGGCGAAGGAGATAGGGGATAGGTGGTAGGCGGCCGATTAGGGTATCGGCGCTATCGGCTCGAATAGGGGGTGTAATAAAGGCGCCACCTTGGGCGCGATATGGTGCTCTAGTAAAGCATCTTTCTCTTGGTGTTGATGCGCGTTCTTGCAGACCTTTGTGAGTCTTCTTGCTAACGTGAGTCTGAGTCGGCGAGCAGCGGAGGAACTCGGGAGATTGATCAAGGTCACGTGACGGACTTAGCGTTGTGGTGTGTGCGGGGAAGGTGGGGTGATGACCGTGCTCGTCCGAAGCGATCCGACCGAGGCCGCGTGGCGGAGGAACTCGGAGGCGTGTAGAGCACAGACGGAGAGGCCCGGAGCAGCGGAGGAGGTCGATCTGCGTAACCAGCGTCTTTTCTAAGGCGAAGAGTGTAGCGTGAGGAGAGAGGAAAGGGCGGATGCGTGAGGATGTATGTGAGCAATCGACTGGCCTTGGTCCTTAAACGCTTGGCCATACCGGCTGCGGTGAAACGTTGTGGCGATTAGGAGTATGTGTGTTGAGGCGAGCAGCGCTAAGGACGGTAGAAACACGAAACGCGATGCAGGCCTATCATTCCCTTGGGAACGGACTCCTTCCTACAACGACACGGGATTGTGCGCGCCCGGCTGGCCATCAGCAAAAGTCCCGCCACACTGCTCGTCCTCCAGTCCTTTCCAATTATTAACCTCAAAAATGAAATGTTGGAAGACATCTGGAAGTTTTGATAGAACTTTAATATCCTTGAGTTGCTGCCAATCACACGATTGTTAGTCAACACCACAAAGGAACAAAGGGGAGGGCGCCGGTTGGCTGGTGCCCTTTTCAATCTTGCTCACACAAGAGGTTCTAATATGGGTTCTAGACTTCATTCATCCTTTGGACGAATTGATTTGGGCATCTATCCTTCCTCCGATTGAAGATGAAAATGATGGTCATGAAGCAGAGGATGCTGATGTTCGTGATGATGTTGTGGCTGCTCCCATTCAGGTGTTTTTTCTTCAACTCAAGTGCAGGTAGCAATAGAGGTCTAACACACATTTTTGAGGGAGCGTGAGGTTAATATATTTGACACCATGAGAAAATTACATGTTATAGAGAGGGATATGCGTAATTACTTAAGAAATGAGCTGAGGCAGACCTCACTCACAAATTTCTTTAGGCCAATTTAACATATTTATTTCAAGGATTTAAAAAAAAATTAAAATTAAAATTAAAAAGTTTATATTAAAATTTAATACATATTATCTTCGTTAAATATTAGCCAAAAGTACTCCCGACCACTAAGGTTTGGAGTTTCTACGGACCGACAGGCACAACCGGTCACGTAAACCATTAATACCAGGTAAAAGATGGAAAATCCGGGCTCTCATCGGGGCACATGTGAACCGTGCACCCCAACTCCGGCCCGGACTTCACTCTCCGGGTTCGGGTTCATGCGAACCCAGTCACCCAGCCTTAGGTTAAGGCTTTGCCCTCAGTTCTCTCTTCTTTCCTTCCGCTGCTACTTCCTCCCACCCCGACTCCGCTTCTTCCGTCCCGCCCCTTCCGTCGCTTCCTTCCATCCCGCCTCCGCTTGCTTCTTCGCTCGTGCATTCTCTTTAGGGTTTAGGGTATTTGTCCATGGCGGGTGGAGGCCGTCCTTCCCCCTCTCATGCTCGTGGCTGTAACTCCACGACCGCTCACGAGTTCTTGTTAAGAGGTTGGTTTAGGGTTTAGAAAGCTCAACCAACCTTTTAGCCCATCATGCACAAAAAATAAACAATAGTCAGATTAGTGTGCCCAAAAAAGACAAACAACCAAGGAAAAACTGCTCTTACTAGTGCCCTCATCCAGATCCTTATAAAAGGATTCCATAACATTTTTGCCCTTAACTAATTGGAAAACTCAGATGCAGGGACATGGGGAGGGTGAGGAGGAGATACAGCATCAGCACGACGTGCTAAAGGCATTATTAGGGGGGAGGGTTGGACAAAGGGCGATAACTGACTGTCGGCCTTAGAGGACGGGGTTGGGTTAGAAACTGACCTAACATTTTTGCAGAGGAGAGCCTTGAATATGACTCCTTGCCGTGACAGCATCCGGATCCGTTGGTGCGGTGGAGTCATGAGTCTCTAATCAACCGTTGTAGGCTCAGGCCCATGAGTCCAAGGATCAACCCGACGAGTCATCACCTGAATGGAGGCCCTGAGGCTCGGTCTCCACCTCCCCAGATTCGGCAGGAGCAACTGCCAAAACAGGAGTCTTGACCCTTGTTGTCGCCATAGTAGATGTAGCTGGCTGTGCTAGCTCCAGTGAAGATTCCTCACGCCTAACGTCTTCACTGCCCGAGGTTCTGCTGCAGTACACCAAGTTGTTTACCTTGTCAGTTAGTAATACTCGTTGTAAACGACCCTCTTCTTGTTGTCGAATGTCCAAAGGACGGAATTCAAGGAAAAATGAAGCCTTCCCTGACTTGCCCTTCGAGCGTGCTCAATCCTCTCTGTCTCTTCACCTGATCAAGACCTCTCTTCATCAACAACCAAAATATGTTGCTTCATCAATTGATGGAGCTAGCGCTCCGAGGCATCAAGAAGCTTCGCCGAACTCTCGGTCTTCAATTAAGGGGGAAGGACCGAAGGACCCTTTGTTGCAGATATACAATATCTTGGCAATGTTGTCTAGTTTGGACCTGTTACTCCTTTCCCTTTTGGAGAAGCAAGCAATGCTCGCTTTGTTGAAGGAGGTCCTTCAACACTAGCGCGCGGCACCATGTGCAGATTTCTGTGCGGCTGACCATGCCGCAGGCTGTGGCGGAGACGTTGAAGTAGTTGCAAGGATAAAACCGATTATTGTTTGTTAGGCAATGGCGATGGCGTGTTGTGTAACACCAGTAGCAGCTTGCGGACACACACCAAGAGCATGCTGTGCCCAACACCGTCACGTTGAGCATGACTTTTAGGGTTAAGATATGTTCAGTGGAGTATCTTTTTCAAGACAAACCATTTTAGAAGCTGGAGATTTGCTGATACGGAGATTTTGAGCCATGCAAAGTGTGATAAAGGCCAGAAAGAGTCTAAATGTGCAGTGTATGTAGATTGAACTTCGCCTCGCTTGACAGGCTCCGGCAAACTGCTCGTTGTCGTTGCTTGGTCCATGGGGCTCGTAAAGCTGGCGCTGGCAGATGCCGGTCTGACGTTTCTGTGGGTGCTCTTGACGGGGCCGCTGGGCGCCGTGGTGGACTGGCTGGCCAGGCCTCTGGGCTTGTCTGCCAATTCCTCCGTCTTTCTCGTCGCCTTTATCATATTTTTGCTCATCACCATCTTCTCGGCCGTGGGGCAGCAATTGGGAGGGGCCAGCTGGAATCCGACGTCCCTGCTGGCCTTCTGGGCGGTGGGACTGAGCAACCTCACCTTGCTGGATTTCGCAGTCCGGTTCCCGGCTCAGGTAGGGAAGGGAAGGGAAACATGGTACCCGCTCTCGCTATCACTTCATGCGAGCGAGAGCTAGGGCATGGCCGTTGGCTGAGCAGCTGTGGCTGTGGTTGACAGGCTGTGGGAGCAGCAGGCGGAGCCTTGGCAGCAAGGGAATTCACGCCGCACTACTACCAGCACTACCTGGGGGGGCCCGAGCTGAAAGTGGACTTGCACACGGGGGCCGCCATCGAAGCCGGGCTCACCTTCCTCATGACGCTGGCGGTGCTGGGCGCTGTCCTCAAGGGTCCTAAGAGTGACCACGGCAAGACTGCCCTCATCGTCGTCGCCACCATCGTGCTGGTGGGATTAGGGCAGGCCTACACCGGCCCTGCCATGAACCCTGCCAACGCCTTCGCCTGGGCCTTCTTGAGGAGCGGCCATTTGGACTGGGAGCACTACTACGTGTACTGGCTCACGCCGCTGCTCGCAACCTGGCTCGCCTCCTCCATCTTCGCCTTGCTGTACAAGCCTGCCGCCGGGCGCAAAGAGAAAGCTGCTTGATAACTGGGCCCGGTGGTGGTGCTTGCTTGTTCCTTTGTCTCGCTTCCTGAAATTCTTGGTGCCAGCAAGGTGTCGGGCAGGGGCTCTCTTTCTTGTTCTTGGCAGGGCACCTCATTGGCAAGAGCCGGAACAGGAGGCGAGTCAATGGCATGGCAGGTCGTGGCATTCTCCTTCTTCATCGAAGAAGCAATTCCCAAGCTGTGCTCACCTTTGCCCTGCTTGGATGAAATTGAACTGAATGATCCGGGTTTCGTCGACTGATCTGATCTGGCTCGATTGCCAATCACGCAAGCTTGGAGACTCCCAGAGTTCCGGAATTTTGAGTGCCTTCGAGCTAGTACATATCTTCGAGCTAGTTAGTACAGATCCGTGATATCGTCCTCATGCGAAACAATTTGGAGGACGTTATTACAGCAATTGACTTGTCGCGCAAGACATTTAGGCAAATTAGGGTGAACTATACGTTGTCATTGGGATACAATGTGGTTGGTATCCCTCTGGCATCTGGTGCTTTGTACACTTCACAAGATTCTGTCTTCCGCCGTGGGTTGCAGGATCAGCAATGGCTTTGTCAGCGTCGTGTGCTCTTCTTTGTTGCTTAGTTCCTATCGGAGGCCAAGAAGCTTGGACAGAATCCATTGTGTGAGAACTTCTCCTTCACCTTCGGTTCTCCTGAGTTGAGCCATTTAGCTGCCCACACACATATGACTGTATTCAGTTCTCCTCATTTGGCAGAGAACCTCGAAGAGAAGTATGCTTAGATGCCTTGCGCCGAGATCTATGACTAGACGTACCTTTATTGTACATTATTCGGGGCCCATTTTACATATTTTCACTCGATTCCGAGTCCTCAAGTTTACAAATGATTAAACTTTTCACCATCCTTTGGCATGTGCCTGGAATATATGCGAGAATTTCCACAATACAGCCGTCTGTTCAGAGAAGGGCTAACCAGTTATTGGGGAAAATATCCCTCGATGATGACAACCCCTTCCGATATTCTGGTCGTCAACTTACCCAAGCTTGAGAGTTGCTGTGTGACAGGAAAAGAAGGACGGGCTGCTTTTTCCCCAGCTAGGCACGGTGAAAGAGCAACAATCAACTTCTGAGGAACCTCTTCAGCAAAGGCCTGAATTCCTAGAAAGCTTTCCAGCCCTGACTGGTCGGGGCCGCGAGCATCCAGGAGCACAGAACAAACACCCCTTGTGTATAAAGTGTCTAGGACTGCGTCAAGATTCAAGGACTCCATGGCCACTACCTGAACACCCTTGGCTACGAGTCGAGACTCCATGGATTCACCAAACTTCTGGCTTGCGCTCTGCACATCTGCCACCAGTGCATTGCCATCTGTAAAGACGAGAGTAGGACCCAAGGCAGTGTTAAACACTGGCGAGTCTACTGGAAGCTGTAACGACCGTGCGAGTACCACTCTAAGTGGCTGCTTTGCCCCTGGCTCACTCGAGAGCAAGAGGGGGTTATCGTAGACAGCTGCATCTGTTACCACCACCGCGTCATACTCTTGGAGTAACTGGCTGTAATAACTTCCAGGCTCTCCAGGCATCGCAGTGCTCCCCAAGAAAGCTCCATCTAACGACAAGGAGTACCTGATGGCCCAAAGTTTACGTCAACTTGTAACAGGCTACACCCTACGCTTTTCCACAAACGGACAGCGACTCTGTCTCTCACCTGAGAGCCACAAAGGGCTTGCCGGTAAGTATGTTGTGAAGGAAAACGCTGTTGGTAGCGCGACATAGTTCTTCCTCAACCCCTACCACAACTTCAATTCCTGCCTTTTCAAGGGTTCGAACACCTTTGCCAGCCACCAACGGGTTAGGATCCACCATGCCTACCACCACCTTCTTAACTTTGGCTCTCACTAAAGCCTGGCTGCAGGGTGGCGTTCTTCCTACGTGATTACAAGGCTCCAGACTCACATACGCCGTAGCCCCGTGGGCCTTGCTTCCAGCTTCCCGCAAGGCAAACACCTGATACGCACGCTCAACACGCTTCACCTGAATTCTGGCAAAACAGGATCATTCAGGGCAGGGCATGGAGTTACTACGGTACCTCGGCGTGAGGCTCCCCTGCTCGAGGATGAAATCCACGGCCCACGATTTCACCGTCTTTCACAATCACGCATCCTACCAAGGGGTTGGGGGAAGTATGGCCTAGTGCGCTTTTGGCCAATTCCACACACATCCTCATGTAGTACTCGTCCAAATTCCTAGCATCCTCCACCACAACAAGAGGCTGTGCGCTTGCGCATCGCAGCACTGGTGAGGAAGCACACCCGCCTGGATCCATGCTGCATTACACCTTTGTCAGTGGCTGGACCCACACCTGCTGTCTCAAGGACATCCCGGAAAGCACAGCACAGCACAGCACAGGTGAATTGTCATGTCACTGCAAACGTACTCCTCTCAACACTCAACTGCTGCCTGTACCGCATCATCCCTGATCTGAACCTCCAGTGCGCAGTGAGAACGTCCTTGCCAGGATTCCTGCCCAGCAGTGCACTACCTTCCTTGCACCGGAAGCTCGGAACTAAAGGATGAAATGGCCCATAAGACACAGCTGCAGTCATTGCCACAGCCATAGTCTCCTCTGCGCTGCTCCAGGTATCAGGGGAATGAAGGCATGGAAGAAGGGAACGTGAGCGCAAATAGGAAGGCTTGCAAGCTCTTCACATTGACTCTGAACCCCGAAAAAGGGTGAAACGACTGTCAGGGTTTAGGGTTTATGTACCTGGAGTTACCAAGCAAATTTGACTGCTCTAAACAGGTTTGAGGTTTTCCTGGCATCCCTGTTACGGGACAGCCTCAAGAAGCGAATTCCTCACCGTGTGCCAGTTGGGTCTCTGCTGCTACGCTTATTTGTGTCCAGCATTTGTGCGTCTCCATGCTGCGGATTTCTGTGTCCTTGTCCTCTTAGCGCTGTGCTGCATTCTTTCTGAGCTGCAATTCAGGTTGGTATGGGTAGCAAGCGGGCCTCGAAGGCCACGGATGTTGCCGACGATGAAGCCATCACCCCGCTGCAGGCCGTGCTCTTGGCTGACAGTTTTGCTCAAAAATTTCGCCCTATCACACTCGAGCGGCCCAAGGTAGATCAGCTGAAATGCCTCCGTCGGAGGGATGCTACTCTGGATTGTATTGGTGCCAGGATGCGTGTTGCACTTCCGAGCTTGAGATCTCAGCAAGGGTCAGGGTTTTCTTCAGCTCACTGAATTCAATGTCGTTGGTTTCTATGCCGTTGTGAAGGTGTTGCTGCCGCTCGTCAACGTTCCTATGATTGAGTACACGCTGCAATGGCTGGCGTCCGGGGGTGTGAAAGAGGTTTTTGTGTTCTGCTGTTCCCACGCTAATCAGGTCATCAGCTATTTGGAGCGCTACAACTGGAAGTCACAACCCAATTTCAACGTGACTGTCATAGAGTCTCACGATTGTGTCAGTGCCGGTGATGCATTGAGACTTATCGAACAACAAGGCGTCGTACGTTCCGTTAAATGAGTCGTTTACATCCCAGGCTTGCAGATACCCAATTCTCATTGTTGTCATCATCGCAGCGTCGGGTTTGTTTCAAGACAATAATGTGTTTTTCTGTTTCCCTAGGTTCGTGGTGATTTTGTCCTTGTAAGCGGCGACACCGTCAGCAATATGTCTCTCAAGGAAGTAGTGGAGCAACACCAAGAGAGACGAAAGCAGGACAAGCTGGCGGTGATGACCTTGGTTGTCAAGAGGTCAAAGCCGAATCCCTTGACACACCAAAGTCGGCTCGGTAACAATGAGCTGGTGTTGGCCATCAATCCGAACACGAAACAGCTCCTCTATTATGATGCGGGAAAGGATTCCACTAGTGTAGATGCAACAAAGCCTGACATTGCCCTAGATTGGTCTCTTTTCTCTGAAAATCCGGCTGTACAGCTATGCATTGATCTGCAGGTTTGTGTTAATGTGTGGGCTGGTTTATACGCACTTGTGCTGTTGCTAGAGTGAGAAGTAGGGTGGTCAAGAGTTGTTTGTCGCCTGTCCATTTGCAAATTCCGTGATCAGATGAGAACAGTGTGGTGACATGTTGCATTGCTCTGTGTGATTTCAGGACTGTCACATCGACATCTGCTCACCTGAGGTCCTATACTTGTTCACAGACAATTTTGACTATCAGCAGCTTCGGCGGGATTTTGTGCGGGGTGTTCTTGGCGACGAGGTATTTGGTGAAGTTTTGTACTTTACATGCGTAGAGAACTGAAGGATTCAGCCATGTTGAGATTGTTGTTGACACTCCTAGAAGCTCTGTGGAATTTGATTATTGTTGTTTCTTTGTTGACTGGCATACACAGGTGATGGGAAACAAAATATTCACCTATGAGATTTCTGGAGAATATGCAGCACGAATTGACAACCTCCGTGCATATGATGTGGTCGCTCAAGATATCATCCATAGGTGGGCGTACCCACTGGTGCCAGATAGCCAGCTTCTCAAGCATAAGAATGATGCAAGGGTCACGGTTGATCGGTGCAATGTGTACAAGGCAGATGGTATGTCAGCACAGGCCTCAAACTGGTGTGCTTGTGCTGTGAGCGGTTTTATGATTGCAGCGTTCATTTGGACTTTGGTTGTCTGTGTTTCTCAATGTGCTTGAATTTTCCATGATGTACTGGTTAGCACGTCACGCTGGTTTCAGTGATTTCTTGCAGGAGTGGTGCTGGCTCGGACTGCTGTTATTGGGGAAAATACGGTTGTGGGTGAGGAACCACTGTTGGGGAAACACGGTTATCCGGAAATCTGTAGTCGGAAGGGTTGTACAATTGGAAGGAATGTTATAATTGAGGGCAGCCATGTATGGGATAATGTTACCGTTCATGATAATGCTAAGCTGTACCAGGCAGTGGTATGTGACGGTGCTATCGTAAAGACACAGGCAGTTTTAGAGCCAGGCGTTGTGCTCTCCTTCAATGTAAGTACCAGCTTGTTCCAGACTGGAACTCAGGATTTTGCCCTCACTTTCTGAGGTCTTGCCTGTTTATTCAGTGAGAAGTAGGGTGGTCAAGAGTTGTTTGTCGCCTGTCCATTTGCAAATTCCGTGATCAGATGAGAACAGTGTGGTGACATGTTGCATTGCTCTGTGTGATTTCAGGACTGTCACATCGACATCTGCTCACCTGAGGTCCTATACTTGTTCACAGACAATTTTGACTATCAGCAGCTTCGGCGGGATTTTGTGCGGGGTGTTCTTGGCGACGAGGTATTTGGTGAAGTTTTGTACTTTACATGCGTAGAGAACTGAAGGATTCAGCCATGTTGAGATTGTTGTTGACACTCCTAGAAGCTCTGTGGAATTTGATTATTGTTGTTTCTTTGTTGACTGGCATACACAGGTGATGGGAAACAAAATATTCACCTATGAGATTTCTGGAGAATATGCAGCACGAATTGACAACCTCCGTGCATATGATGTGGTCGCTCAAGATATCATCCATAGGTGGGCGTACCCACTGGTGCCAGATAGCCAGCTTCTCAAGCATAAGAATGATGCAAGGGTCACGGTTGATCGGTGCAATGTGTACAAGGCAGATGGTATGTCAGCACAGGCCTCAAACTGGTGTGCTTGTGCTGTGAGCGGTTTTATGATTGCAGCGTTCATTTGGACTTTGGTTGTCTGTGTTTCTCAATGTGCTTGAATTTTCCATGATGTACTGGTTAGCACGTCACGCTGGTTTCAGTGATTTCTTGCAGGAGTGGTGCTGGCTCGGACTGCTGTTATTGGGGAAAGTACGGTTGTGGGTGAGGGAACCACTGTTGGGGAAAACACGGTTATCCGGAAATCTGTAGTCGGAAGGGGTTGTACAATTGGAAGGAATGTTATAATTGAGGGCAGCCATGTATGGGATAATGTTACCGTTCATGATAATGCTAAGCTGTACCAGGCAGTGGTATGTGACGGTGCTATCGTAAAGACACAGGCAGTTTTAGAGCCAGGCGTTGTGCTCTCCTTCAATGTAAGTACCAGCTTGTTCCAGACTGGAACTCAGGATTTTGCCCTCACTTTCTGAGGTCTTGCCTGTTTATTCAGTGAGATGTAATCGCTGCAGGCGGTCATCGGGCCCAATTTTGTAGTTCCGGAGTATTCAAAAATATCACTTCTTCCTCAGCCCACTGAAGAAGACAGCAGTGATGAGGAACTTGAGTATGTTGATTCAGCGATTGGTAGTCCACAAGACACTCACCTGGCAGGTACTTAGACAGTTCACTATAGTGCTGTTGGTGAGGGGCTATAGTACTATTGGTGCTATTGGAGCCACCCAATTGGACATAGGCAAGTGCAAGGCACCTGCACCTACGTTCTTAAAAATTGTTGTTACATTATGCAGAGCAGCAGACAGTAGCTGGATCTGCATCAGGTCAAAGTGGCAAGCACTGTGAGTGGGACATTGAAGAGGTGAGTCAGCTCGTATCTAGAGTTTCTCAGAAAAGTGTGGTCCAAATTTTTGTCATCTAAACATGCGGGTGCCTTTCAGGTAGGTGTCACGGGTGCTGGTTATAGGTGGTCTATTAAAGGAGGTGGCCAGGAAGAGGAGTGGAGACATTCAGTGGCTCCTATCCCGCGTGGAAGGGTCCGTGAAATTCTACTGAAGGACGAACAGCTGTTAATCGAGGCTGCCGTTCAAGATGATGGCACTGTCATTCGTCAGCAAGCGGACAATGAAGTAGACAGCGAAGTTGATGATGAGGACCAGGAGGCTGAGGATGATTTTGACAAGGAGGTGAGTGAGTGAGTCACGGGATTCTGGTGTTTAGGGTTGTGTTTAGGCTGAAGGAGATATTGTGAACTATTTCAGGGTTGTTGCCAAGAGATCATTGCTTTATTGCCTCTTTCTTCTGAGTAGGGTCAGTTTAGTAAATTGACAGCTTATCGAGTGTATTGGAGTCGTTTAATGGAACTGTGTGTCAAAAACAGGTGGAGGAAACGTTTAGGAGGGCCGTCATGGTAGAGGGTGTTAGACAGGAACACGTGGTTATTGAAGTGAACTCTTTGAAGTAAGACAGCTGTCACAATGTTCATCTGTTCATATGTGTCTGGAAGCTTGTTGCATGGACTGCAGGAGGAGTTGTTACTTTTATCAATGGCAGGAGTCACAGTTTGAACGTTTGGTGCAATCAGGCTTGCGTACAACCGGACTTTTAGCGACTGTGCTGGAGCGTTATTCAAAGCTCTCTTGAACTTGGCTTTGGAGGCTCCTCATCAGTCGGCAAGTATGTTGTCGGTTGATTCTTTCTAGACATAGTTGTCTGAGGTAGAATGCTTTGAGCTTGTTCAAGAAGTTAGTAGACGCGGAAGTTTTTTCTTGCGTTAACACACATGGTTACACCTTTCAACAGAAGAGCTGCTTAATAGCACTTATAAGGTGCTTACTCGATGGGGACCGTTGCTCAAGAACTATGTAAAAGCGGAGGAGGAGGAGGTATCTCTCTGTTTTGCTGCACAACTCTGCAAACTTGGAAGGCCCGTACTGGGGTCTAAGGGTTGCTTGTTTGTTTCGATGTGCAGGTGGAAGTACTCCTAGTGTTCGAGGAAGTATGCCTCGAGTCCAGTAAAGAGTTCGCAAACCTGTTTTCAGACGTAAGTAGCCGTGATTTCAGTAATGCTCATTCGATTAGGAATCGTGACCTTGAAGTCTGATCCATGGCAGCTTGTTCCAGATTTTGCGAGTCCTTTATGATAAAGATCTGATATCAGAAACGTCTATCATAACATGGGCGGAGGAGAAAACGGATGCAGACGAATCTGATCGGGTTTTCTTGAACCAATGTCAGCCATTCATTAAGGTTTGCGTCTGGATCAAAACACGTGCCCTCTCAGTATTACCATGGTGTATGGATAGGCCCGCCGTTGATGTGGATGCAATTGGTGAACATGCAGTGGCTTCAGGAGGCAGAGGAAGATGACGGCGACGACTAGAGTCAAGGCAGCAGTCGTAGACGTTGTTAGATACGGCGGGTGTCTTGGCACCCACTTGATGTTCTTTTTGATTTACAGCGAGAGTGAAATTTGCTATCTGTTTCTGCATGACCATCACCTCCCACTGGCCGCGACGCTTCAGGCGAGATTCTGGTCATTCTGAAACAGAGAAGAGGAACGACAACAGAGCCGTTGCAGATACTACTACAAGTGTGCTGTATATTGTGGTTGCACAAGCTCCAATGTGCGCCAGTGTCTCTCGCAGACGGAATGGCTATCTTGCGGATCTGTCTCTACCTGTCGTCTTCCTTTCGGCCTTTCAGCCTCTGAAGAAGAGACGCCAATGCATACAGTAGGAATAGCGGATTGTAGCCTGGTACTGACAGCCCCCCACGTTGCATGGCTCATGACATGCCTGGCCCTCTGCAAGGGCCATTCCGTTTGTTTGTCTCGTGTCCCTCGGACCAGATTTCCGTGAACAGTCAGTGTTACAGGAGTCGTTTGTCCCGCTCGACTTCTGCCACGCCTTTGCATATGCCGTGCGCTTGGCAACCCCGTTCGATGCTCTACCTCGTGGCTATCCCACGGCTCAGCATCCTCAACGGACGGATATTGCTGTCAGAGCAGAGTTAAGGCGAGTTTTAGTACAGGTGTACCCCGTACCAAAAGGTAAAGCTGTTCAAACCCTTTCTTAAATCTTCTTTCTTTACGACATGAGCCTGGGAGTAAAAAGCATGAAATGTGTTGTGCCTCGTCATCACCCTCTTGTGTGTCTTGGCAAGCACAACTTATATACATATGTTACTTAATAATATAATTATTATTTTAATATCCTAACATGTAGATTATTCTAATAGTATGATGAAGGATTGTACAAGATATTCCGAATATTCAGCTTTGTTTGTATGCGCATATTAGAATCTCGGTAGGATGGTGTTTAATTAAGTGCACGTGTTATCATGATTTTCATCCAGCCCAATGGTTAAGATAGGTTTTTTATGATTCAAATTAATATATATATTAACGTATAATATTCATATCATAATAAAAAGAGTTTATTGAGCGTAATGTGCTCGTGAAATAGATTACATAAGAGTTGGTAAGATATGTACCTAGGAGCGCGACTCACGTGTTAGAGGTGAGCTAAGTAAGAGGAGGTGGAAGTGATGTTGGGATTAGAATGGGCTGGAAGGTTGAAAGGAAAAGAGTTTTGGTGGCTTGTTGTTTGTCTGGAATGTGGATGCCGAAGCCCCGGGCAGGTTGGCCTTGGCTCTTGGAGGACAGATTTAAGGGGGTGTGAAGCGGGAAGGTATTTGCGGATTTTGGTGGGTTGTTCTTGTCTCCACGCCTCGCGAACATTTGTATCTCCGCTGTAATGAGACAACCGTGAGAATCTGATCATGCAGCACCGGAAGAGAGCTGTGCAGAATATTAACAGGCTGGCGGCCCCCACCGGCGTGTCATGTGACCGCTTGTACCGCCAAGCGGCCGCAGCGCATGCTCGTGCCCATTTGTTTCGCACCCAATCCCCGCCCTTCACGCGCTATAAATCCCGCCCTCCCCTGCCGCTCCCAAGTACACACCTCCGCTCCCCTCTTCTCCTGCCCTTTCCTGTTGCTCGCGTGTTGGATCCACCTCGTTCAAAAATTGGTTGCCTTCTCACTCTACTTCTCGTAGCAACCAGGCTCCTTATGCTGCTTGTTCTGTGTTTTCGTTTGAAGCACTACCAGAAGAGATGTACACGCGAGCTGGCAGCTGCTGGAGGTGCTCAAGGCAGTTTCTTTTTCCTCTCCCTCAAAGGCTTCCAAAACCATGATGCAGCTTAATTGAGTTTAGAAGCCTCTGTGGGAGAGGATGAAGCCCCTGCCTTTTTGTGGATGCATCTGTTGATCGTCACCGCGGCTGTTACACAAGACATGCCACTCGGAAGAGGAGTACTCTGCAATTGGATGCTTCAGCAAATTCCTGAAGTTGAGCCAGCGTGCTGCGCTGCATAGTGGTGTCAGCATTGGCGGGTCTCCATGCATGATGCGCTTCTGGCCTGCCAGCACGAGGCGCATCCTCCGTGCTGAAAAGCTTCATTTTCCGCTGCCAGCGGTAGATGTGAACAACAGTATGTGCATGCACGAGGACTCTCAACGTCTTGTAGGAGCTCTGCTGGAGTTCTCTGAACAGATTGAACTCAAGCTCTTGAGGCCTCTCATCGTCTTGTAGGAGCTCTGCTGGAGTTCTCTGAACAAATTGAACTCAAGCTCTTTAGGCCTCTCATCGTCTTGTAGGAGCTCTGCTGGAGTTCTCTGAACAGATTGAACTCAAGCTCTTGAGGCCTCTTATCGTCTTGTAGGAGCTGCTCTGGACAGACTGAAGTTCAGCTCTTGAGGCCTCTCCATCAACGTCGTGTATGAGCTTTGTCGGTCGAGTTCTCTGAACAGACTGAACTTCAGCTCTTGAGGCATCTCATCTCCGATTCCGTCCTCAAGTGCGTCATAGGATCAATTTGTCGACACATGGTCAGCTGTCTTTGCGTTTTGAGAATTGTTACACACAGCTGAGCTGTCAGGTGTTGGCACGGACATGGTCACGCTTTCAATGTGAAGGAGTGGAGTATTGTTTTTGCGACTGCTCGCTGACAGTGCTCACTGCTCAGTACGTTTCTGAAGAGTGACACTACACCAGCACTCAGCTCGGGCTTTTGATTTTACTTTGTTTGTTTACATATGCAGGAGGATGTGTTTCCTGGCGCGAACTTGTACACGGAGTTGAGGAAAGGTGTTGCACCTCTGCTTCAGATGTTGGAGCCCTACTTTGCGTCTGGGCAGACAAGCTACACTCTCGAATCCTCTACATGCAACCAAGTAGTCAGATCTTGTCAGATCGAAATCCATTCAAAGCTTGTGGTCTAACCAGTCAAGACTTTCTAACTGTAACAATATTCGGTTCTAGGGCAGCTACACGCATGCACTCTGCTCAATGTTACAACGAGAATACTTTTCAGGATACATGCCGGCTCCAAAGTGGTACATAGAAAAAGCTTTTCAGGATTCTTGCACATTATTAAAAGTTATCTTCAGACGATCGATAACTCACTCATCTGTGATAAGACCGCATTCTGCTGGTTTCCTATCTACCTCATTTCTCAGACATTCCTAACCAGCTTTGGTTTGTCGTGCCTGGCTTCCAGGCAACACTCTAAGAAACAGGCAAGGATCATTGTGCCTTCGGCCCTTTCGGGTACTGTCTGGACACGAGTCAAAGGATGCTGGGAGGAAGACATTTCCTAGCTCAAGATTCCCCGCCTCCACTCCGGGCTCCGACATGTAGATAGCTAGCTACATATGTAGGCAACTTGCAGAACATACCGCCAGGCGTCGTGACGGAAACCTGCGCCTGGAAGTCAAGCCGGGCCAGCACCTTGAAGAGCACGGTCGAAGTGGTAGACCCCGTGGCCCTTGCCAACTCTGCGAAGTTGAGCGACGTACTCTGATACCTTCTTGATGGCCTCTACCTGCTCGCCCAAGAACGTGCCCTCAATAAAGTCGGTCATCTGTGGATCATCACTCTCCACAGCAACCTTGTGAAGGTTGAGCAGCTTGTCATTGGTGAGCTTCTCCAGTGACAGGGATAATTCCATAGCGTACAAAGCATCCCCCTTCTCAATATGATCGAACTCCATCACCGGCATAAGGATGGACTGCAACTTCACCTTCCCTCCTCGCTTGTTCTGGTACTGCATCAGAAGTTCCGCATGCGTCCGCTCCTCATCACTGCCATCCTTGAAGTACTTAGCTAAGCCAGGCAAGCCCACGTTGTCCCTGTCAAAGTAGGCGAACAAGGCATGGTAGATGTAGGACACATTGTACTCCACATTGATCTGTTCATTCAGCGCCGCTTCGCAGGCGGGACTGAAACGCTGGCGTGCGAAGGACACAGAAGATGTATCAGGCACCTGCTCCAGCTGGCTCTTCACCTCCGCAAATGGCTCAAAAACAACCCCTGTCAAGGCACTGTTATTTGAGGTGAGAGCAGCGGAAACACCCCTGGACGGTGGCCGGGACTTGCCGGGCCGAGCAGCAGATGGAGCTGGAACTACTCCGTTCTTAGCATTCAGAGACGAGCCTCCAATGCAGGCGGCCAAGGACGTGGCCGTACCAGTGCTGGTGCGCAGCATCATGCTGAACCGCTAGCTGTCACAGGAAAACCAAAAGCGGATAAGTAGAGCGAGTGCAGCACTCAAGAGATCGATCGTAACCTGAAGACCCTGGCGACCGTGAGAGGAACAAGGAACCGAAAGGCACGCTTCAAAAACCTACTCTCCTACAATGCCTGACCGCCGCTTGACAACAAAGACCGACGGAACAAGCGCAAAGCTGGCGAAGTAAGAGATATCCAGTCATCAAACCAAGAGAAGAAATGGAGGATACCTTGGCTACCTCGATCAGGGCCAACAGCAACTAACCGCCTAACAAAGGCTTCCACTACACAATAATTAAGGAAAGCCGCCAGCACATCCGCCAAAGCCAAGCAAGTGCGGGAGGGGACACACCGATCAGCTCCAAGGGGGATGCTTCAGAAGGAAAACAACAACAAAAACACCGGCAGGCAACATTCAGATTGCAAAGCTAAGCAAGTCATCAGGCCGGACCACCTGACTGTATGATTCGTCCCCTCGCACTCTTTAAATACTACCAAAGCGTACATCAGAGACAGCCCCCGCATTTCCCTAACCAAACTCCTTACCGTGTAAGCGAAGCTTTGCGCTCACAAGCTGTCCTCGGAACTTCTTCAAACTGCCTACAAAGAGAGTACGTTAGAAAGCGGAAAACAGCTCATGGCGCAGGCAAACAAGCAAAAGCGAGCAGCAAACAAGCAAACGGGGAGGGCGGGTAGGAGGGCATGCCTGATCACGACCACCGCCAGCCAAGGCGTGAGTCCGAATAGCAGAAGCGGCGCGACGGCGGGGTGGCGAATCGCGGATACGAGGTGAGCAAGCAGCCAAGCGTCTGGCAGAAGGGAGTGGCGGAGATGCAGGGAGGGAGTGTGGCGAACTCACGCCCGGAACTGAGCCTTTTCAAGGAAAGGCAGGTGCCCTGCCTCACTGTGCCGTTGGATTGGCCATGTGTCGCCCATCCGGTGCATGCAGAGATGGTAACGCATTGTGACTTGACCAGTAAATGACCGGGCTCCATCATGTGGCCGACACACTGCATATGAATTATCTCCACGTCACTGGTCAGGCCACCTTCAGCGCGTGGCCACCACGCGCCGTAGTTATCCCCTTTCACACAGGTGGCTTAACAAGCAAAGTGGTTGAGCGACTTACATTCTCTGGCACCTTCCATCCTGTATATGTAGTCTAGGTCAAGTTCGGTGTTTGTAAAAGACTCCAGTTGCACCAGTGGCTGTTGTGTGCCCTGATCTCTGCATATTTGTGTGCACAGAAGTGTCTTAGGTGCACACAAACATGCAGCAGAGATAGGAATTTGTAGTTAAGCCTGGGGTGGGCGTGCTGGGTTGCCCTACAAGAATTTTTCCGCGCGAGACCACCCTTAAAATGATGTCAATTATGAAGGATGGGAGGTGCTCACAATGTGGCAGTGGACAAACATGTCATGCACTTCAGCGCTCTGGCAACAGTGTTGCCTAACGTTATCTGTTGGTCTCAACTTTATTTTGCTTTGCAAGCGTGTTGTGGCTTTCCACGATTCAGAATATGGTAGTCTGTAATTGGTGGGTCGTCTTGCACTGAGACCTCATTATAGGACCTTAGTTGTACAAGCAGCGAGAGCAATCTCTCCAGGAGAGTGCTAATGAAACAAGGGGCGATCTTCAAGCGAAAAACAGAGATAGTGGAGAGAGTTCAAATCAAACAGGGGCAACCTGCAAGGCCAAAGTCGCCGGTGCAAGAGATGTTCTAGAGAGGCTTTGGAATGTGCTTGGAATAGGTATGTCCTTGGGAATCCAGCTTGCTTAGCGGCAGTGAACGATATCAAGGTAGGGTATGATGTGCCTTATGACATCTCTACCATTGCCGAATGACTTTGCTAGGGTTAGCAAAATACATGAACGATGACAGTGTCCGGAGGAGCGATCTTAACCTTTCGATTTACGTTGTCAGCACACAGAGAAATGGCAGTCTGACATCTTGATGCTGCTGATGGAGTTGGATTACACAGATGAAATACACATGCTTTGTGCGCTCTGGGAGCTCCGAGATCTACCCCCATTGCGTGAATGCGGAGAGAAGCAAGAACGTTGATGTTCACAGCTACTTTCATTGAAATGGTGAAGGCAAGCTGTGGACTGCATCGTGTGATGCTGGACAAAAAAAACCTCATCCACGCATGCAGATAAACCTATATACACAGCGAGCGAGGTAACAAGCCTGGGTCCAAAATCGGTGTAGGAAGAAGCAATGGCAGGGAAGGTGTGAGTGATCATCATTCATGCTTCTTTGGTTCAGACAGTGCCGGCTCTTGGACAACATTCCAGGCGGAGACAGAATAGAGGGGCCGATCCAGCCAACTGAGGATGAGAGCACCCTTGTCCTCCTCCAGCCGGTACCCTTGGTTGGTGAACATGTAGAGCAGCAGCTTTGCTTGACTGGCAGCTCGGTGGCCAAGGGGCACAGGCTGAAACCCTCCTCGGCCGAAGATGTCCCGCCATCTCTCCATCTTCTCATGCCTCTCCGTCCTGTCCAGCCCCTCGCAAGCAACAATATTCCTAATCTCCCGCGCAAAGAGCTGCTCCAGCTTGAGCCGGGCCTCGCTCTCCGGAGGCAGGCTGGAGTCGATGGAATCAAACACAGCAGAGTAGTACTGCAGAGCTTCCAGCACCCGGGCCTCGAAGGGCCCGTTGTGGCTGGCCTCCTGCTCCACCATCACAACCACCTTAGGTTTAGCGCTCTTAATCACGCTCAGCACATCCTGGATGGCCCCCCCAGACTCATCGTGCAAAGCACGATGCAGCTGCGACACGCAGTTCACCGCCACCGCCTCCTTCTCCTTCACATGCAGCATCCACAGCCGGACCTCCTCCAGGGTATCGATCACAGCATGGAACTCGAACGGCAGGTGCAGGTCTTGGGCGAATTCCGCAAGCCTATCTCCCGTATCCTGGAGCTCCTCCTTGCACTCCCCGATGCCCGTGATCCTCACATGCGGCGGGCCATCCGGGCGGGACGCCAGGCTCTGGAAGAGTGCGGGCCACTGCAGCCCCTGCTGGATGTCGAAGTCGATGACATGGACTCTGTCCTGCCCCTCGAACACCTGCAGGATGGCCTCGTTGGCCGTGAAGTGCGAGAACTTAGTGTAGGGGCAGACGTGGTTGAGGATGTGGTAGGCCGCCAGGAGATCGTCTTCGCAAAGCTCCAGATTGGCCGGCATCGGCTGGTACACTTGCGGCCAGGTATCCGCAATCCGGTACGCCAGGCCCTCGGTGAAGTAGGCCGCCACTCTGGATGGAGGTTCCTTCCGGAGACGCCAACTTCCCCAGCCGAGCAAGAAGAGGATTCACCCTGCTCAGGTTGCCGGACACCGCCTGCGTGCAAGCCAGCACCAGATCGATGAGCTCCACCCGGGACCTCCTTCCCTTTCCTGCTCGTCCCCGCTGCTCTCCAGCGAGTCCAGAACCTGGAGCTCGTCGGATGCCGCCACCAGAGTGCAGTTGGAGCCGCTGTGCCTGTCACTGCTCCTCACAGGCTCGTGGTCATCACACGAAGCCGCCTCTCCTGCAGCAGCTCGCAGTTCACCGCCACCGCCTCCTTCTCCTTCACATGCAGCATCCACAGCCGGACCTCCTCCAGGGTATCGATCACAGCATGGAACTCGAACGGCAGGTGCAGGTCTTGGGCGAATTCCAAAGCCTATCTCCCGTATCCTGGAGCTCCTCCTTGCACTCCCCGATGCCCGTGATCCTCACATGCGGCGGGCCATCCGGGCAGGACGCCAGGCTCTGGAAGAGTGCAGGCCACTGCAGCCCCTGCTGGATGTCGAAGTCGATGACATGGACTCTGTCCTGCCCTCGAACACCTGCAGGATGGCCTCGTTGGCCGTGAAGTGCGAGAACTTAGTGTAGGGGCAGACGTGGTTGAGGATGTGGTAGGCCGCCAGGAGATCGTCTTCGCAAAGCTCCAGATTGGCCGGCATCGGCTGGTACACTTGCGGCCAGGTATCCGCAATCCGGTACGCCAGGCCCTCGGTGAAGTAGGCCGCCACTCTCTGGATGGAGGTTCCTTCCGGAGACGCCAACTTCCCCAGCCGAGCAAGAAGAGGATTCACCCTGCTCAGGTTGCTGCCGGACACCGCCTGCGTGCAAGCCAGCACCAGATCGATGAGCTCCACCCCGGGACCTCCTTCCCTTTCCTGCTCGTCCCCGCTGCTCTCCAGCGAGTCCAGAACCTGGAGCTCGTCGGATGCCGCCACCAGAGTGCAGTTGGAGCCGCTGTGCCTGTCACTGCTCCTCACAGGCTCGTGGTCATCACACGAAGCCGCCTCTCCTGCAGCAGCAGACTCCTTTCTTGCACTCTTCAGCTGGGCATGGCCATGGCCAATGGCCTCCTCCCTGGAGACGGCATTGTTCCTGCTTGGTCCTCGCACTTCCCCCGCAAAGCGACTGGAGCAGGCTTGAGCCCCGCTCACCAGGCGGGCATTCCTATCTGTCAGAGCGGTGTCATTGCCTTGCTTCTCCTCCTGCTGCTCCCTGAAGGACTGTTTGGCATCGCAGGTCAGAGAGCTGAACCTCTCGGAGTCGCTCACCATCTCGCTGGAGCTGGGCCCGTCAGTCACAAAATGGCTCAGTCCCTCGGGATCGCACTCGAACCTTCCTGACACCTGGGGATCGCCCACAAACGTGCTCAGGCTCTCCGGATCGCTCACAAACCTGCTCAAGCTTTCCGAATCGCCCACAAACGGATTGGCAGCCGTGACGAGGTTCCCCAGCCTTTCCGACTCGGACATGAAGTGGGAGGAGCTCTGCAGGTCGCCCACCAAAGGACCCAGCCTGTCCAGGTCGGAGACAAATGCGGAGGAGCTGGGGGTGTCGTTGATGAAGGACGTGAGGCGGTCCAGGTCGCTGACGAAGTGGCAGGACGTGGCAGGATCGCTCCCGAAGGACCCCAGCCTCTCCAGCTCGGCCACAAATGGGCTGGAGTCGGTGTTGGCCAGAGCGCTCATCCTGGAAGCACCGTGGCCATGGCCTGAAGTGGAAGGCGCCGGGTCACCGAAGAGATTCAGCCTCCTTGCACTGCCGAAGGTCATGGGCGCACTCTGCGCGTCGTTGGAGAAGGGAGTGGCCCGCTTCGGGCTGCGGAGGAACTGGGACGACCCTGCGGGATCGGCCAGAAACGGGCTCTGCATCCTCTTGGGGCTGGAGACGAAGTGCGGGCTGGCGCTGAGGAAGTGCGAGGAGGCGGGCCCCGGCGAGTCTTGCACGAAGGAGCTCATCCTGTCCGGGTGGGTGGCGAAGCGGGGCGGCGTCTGGGGGTCGGTGAGCAGGCCGGCGGAGCAATCCAGGAGCCCACTAGAGCTCGGGATGTGCAGACTGGCTCCAGCATACCCCACTGCGCTCCGAGTGAAGTGGTTGACAGTGCCACTGTGTTGCAGGCTGCTGGCCATGGCGGTGCCGAAATGCGGAGGTGCAGGAGGCCCTGCCGGACTCTGGCCACACTGCTCGTTCCCGAACCGGCTTAGCAGCTGCTCCATTTCCGCGTGGTTGAACTTGGGCAGGCCCAGGTGGGCGGTCGCGGAGAAGCTCCCCCGGTCTGTCACCGCCGAGCTCATGTGGAAGCCTGCGCCCACACCCCACCCAGGAGGAGTCCGCGGGTCCTGGTTCTGCAAATCGGAGTCGAATCTCTCGCAAATCCTCCTCCCCCGACTCGGGCTCCCGTCCAGCCCTGCGAATCCGTGCTCCTGCTCCCCTTCCCAGCTGCTCTGCTTCAGTCCGAGCCGCCCGGGGACTGCCCCGATCCCTCCCCCTCCCGGCGAGCTCCCCCAGCCTCCCCGATTGGCACACACCAGCGCAGGACGCTCATGCATCACCACAGCGTCTCTCGTTGCCGGCATTGCCAACCATTCATTCCCCGGCAACCCACGAAAACAGCAGCAGCAGCAGAGACGGCGGACTGCGAGGACGCGCTCCCCTGCCCTGCCCGGCACAGCATGGCATTCCCTTTCCGGCGGCAGCCGCACTGCATCCGAGCAAGGAGGCTCTCGAGCTCGTGCACCAGCGTGGGCATCGGGCATCGCGAGAGCGGCAGGACAAGCCGTGCCTTCACCTTCCACAGCCCAGCGAGCACCTGCAGGGGAGCGCTTGGCCGGGTGCCGAGACTTGGTGGGCTGTCATGGCTCGGGGACACACCAACGGCAGCTGACGACGCTAGGGCGGAGGTGGCGCGCGCTGCACGGCCGATGCGAGATCGGACGGCGGGGCTGCGCCGTCAAAGTAGCCGTTACTGTGTGACCGTTGGGAAGGCGTCGGCGTTGACGTCTCTCCCTCGGCACCGCCACCCTCGCTCGCCGCGAAATAGAAAACATTTACTTATGGACTGCCATCCGAACGTTATTGCGTTCGTGTTTAGATGACCTCGTTCGTTTAAGTTTCTATCACCTACGCTAATCCCAATCCGTTCAAGAGAGAATCCTTTCGACCCATGTACACTCTTTCTTTCTGCTGTTCAAGTAGAAGGGTAATTAGGTTTCACGCTACGCAAAGAATTATTTCTGTAGGTGAGCTCCTAATATAGGTACAAAGATAGAGTGGGTTTATTCCGAAATCCCACGTCTTTAGCTTACTGCCATGCCTACATGCCTACCTAGGGCTACAAAAATTATGGCGGCATAAAATGGTGCTTGCCGCAAGCCAGGACCAGGACAGACAAACGACTCTTGTATTTACAGCAGCCACACAAAGTGCAGCAGCCTTGCCGAAGCCAGCAGCAGCAGCATGCGAGCAGCAGGCAGGCAGGGAGGCAAGCAAAGCAAAAGCGAAAGCAAAAGCAAAAGGAACAGAAATGAAAAAGGAAAAGGCAAGGACGAGATACGCTGCTGCTGCTGTTGGGGAGACGAGCTCAGCGTCGGGCATTGAGATGCCGGCGAGAGCGAGCCCCCGCGCCAGGACCAGGGCCAGGGCCGGGCCGGCAGTTGTGCACCTGGCGGGATCGGCCTCGGAGCATGTGCTTCCTGGCCTCGTAAAGGGCGCCGGAGTCGGGGATGCCGTTGCCGTTGATGCCGTTGGCGGGCGGTTGCAGCTCCCCGACGTCCGCGTCCCGGGACACGGACATGGGCGGTCGCTGCAGCTCCGAGTCGCGGATGCCCAGCCGCGCCAGCGTCCCGCCGTAGAAGTCCTTCCGCCGGTCGTGGGCGGATTTGAGCAGCTGCTGGGCCAGGTCCTTATGCGTCTGCGGCTGCGGGGAGGGGCGACCGTGCCGGGCGGCACCCGGGTGGAGGTGGAGATGACTCATGTCGCTGCTCCCGCTCAGGGAGCTGGACCAGCGGTAGGCGTCGTCCCGGTCCCGGGAATAGCGGTAGAAATCACGCTCCGATTCCCGCTCCGTCGTCGTCTCCTCCTCCTCGCTGTTGCTGTCCCCCTCCATGTGAGAAGACAAGCCCTGTGCTGACACCCTCGGGTAGACCAGGATGTCGTCCGTCTCGTCCTCGGAGAAGTTGATGCTCAGGTTCATGTCGGAGCCGTTGAAGCATTCCATGGAGTTGAGAGACACCGTGAGCGACATGGGACTGGCTTCAGCGAACTCCTCGAACATGGAGACGTCGATGACTTCGCACGCCCTGTCCACGCCCTGTCGGCGGTGCTTGTCCTGGGGCCTGGGGGAGGCCCCGGTGACGGAATCCGTGCCCGCCAGGCTCTCGATCTCGAAGAGATCGGAGCTGGAGTCCCCTTCGTCCTCCGAGTCATTCCCTTTCCCTGCTGCTGCTGCCGATCTCCTGTGGTGCTGATGACGCTGTTGCTGATGCTGCTGCTGATGGTGTTCCTCCTGAGCTGCAGCAGCAGCGGCCCTGCTCCTGGGGTCGACGAAGGAGACGGTGTACCTCCCGGAGAAGGACCTGCCGGCTCCATTCTTCTCCTTCTGCGAGCTGTAGAAGGCGGGGAGCCCGTAGGTGATGGTGCCCTGGAACGTTCTCCTCTGATCCGGCCCGGCCTTGTCGCCTCCCCCGAAGACATCGCTGCGAAAGGGAGTGACGGGATCGAGAGGGGACCCGAATGCTGACCCATAGCCCACCGCGCCCAGCCAGTCTGGGAGCCCGTCCACCGTGCTGGCGCTGGTGCGGTTTCTGGTTAGTTGAGGTTGAGGGATTGGAGGCTCCTCTTCCATCCCCTCCGATCCATGGCCGTTTGAGGACTTGAAGCTCATTCCATCCATGCCTGCAATCACGAATTTCTCCACCTCTTCCTCGATGGTGGATGAAGGGCTGCCCACTTCATTGTAGGCGGTGGCGCCGGCGAGGGCGGCGGCTTTCCGGGACTCCACCATGGAGGCCGCGGCTTCCTCTTCTCGGACGCGGAGATCGTCCATAATGACCGAAGACTTCCCTCGCCGATGCTCAACTTTATCGGTGCTGTTGGTGCCGTCTTCTGAACGCTGCTGCTGCTTCTTCAGGTGGGCAAGACTTGTGATTTGGTTCACCTTGCGCTGCACTTCTGCCTTCCTGGTGCTCTTGCTGTGGATGGGTGAGGCACCCAGAAACTGTTCGATCTCCTCCTCCATTACCCCCAGGGCTCCCAGTGCCCTCAGCCCTGATGCTGATGACTCCACCCCCATGGCCGACATCCTTCCAGAAGACAGGCTCCTCCGCAGAGTGGTGGGTTCTGACTCCGAGGAGTGGCTCCTGGAGCTTCGGTGGTCAGGAGAGATTCTGCCGGAGAAGGGTGCGGTCTCTGAGCCCAGACTCATGCCGTAGCCTTCATCTTGCATGATTCTGTCGGGGAAGGCTGCTGTGGAGGAGACACTCCCCCTCTTCGTGTCTTCAGAGCTTCGACGCCTGGGGAACTCGGGTGGAATCCTGTCATGGTAAGGAGCAGGGTGCTCAGTGATGAGGACGTCACATAAGTCCTGTACAGACACATGCTCCGGGCTCTCCCTCCCTCTGCTGAAGCCACCGTCACGGTGTTCTCCTGATACTCCATAACCTGACTTCCGTGTTCCACGAGCCTCAGACCTGGAATGGGAATGAGAACCATGATGTGAAGCTCCACCGAATACCTGATCTCTGGTCTCAACCGAGCTCATTCCTCTGCAAGCGGACCTGCCGAGCTGCCCTGCACAGTCAAGCATGACAGTAGGAGCATGCCTCAACCTGTGATGAATGCCGTTCACATTATGGTGTTCAGGAGCAGCCACTGGTCTGCCCGTGACTGATGACGCATCTGAGTCGTAGTCCTGGACCATGCTGAAGGCTGCCAGTGACTCGTACTTGAAAGACTCGCTGGACTTTCTGCGGTTCTTGGGAGGGATAGGAATTTCCCTGGAAGCCGGAAGATGGTCTGACTCGCCCTTGTAGGGAGGGGGAGCTGGTGCGGACACTCCACCAGGGAAGGTAAGAGGCACTCTCCCAGGCCTGCCAGGGGCAGGATACCAGGGTTCCTTGGAGCCCATGTGGACAGCTGGGTCACTGGCACTGGACTTCTTCAGGCATGACTTCAAGTCCGAGTCTCTCACCACCACATTTGCCTGTGACTCCAAGCTGTACCGACGCCTTCGGCCTGCATCCTCCCCGAAAGCCAGATACCGTGGTCTGGCTTCCTCAAACGACCTGGATCTCGGCTCCCTAACGACATACCCCCAAGAAACCCTCATTGGTGGCTTGCCTGGACCACCTGGCCCTGCTTTCCTGGACCCATCCTTTAGAGTTGACAACCTGTGTGGCTCCGACTCCGAACCATTAGCATATCTTACCCCGGGAGAGGACAAGCTGATGGGCTGAGGGTAACTGCTAGGCATTTTGGAGGAGCTAGCTTTCCAGGATTCGATAAATGCTGCCCTGTTGAATTGTCCTTCATCTCGCTCTCTCTCAGCCTCTTCCCATATGGATTGGATTTCCTCCTTGCGCTTATTGAAAGCTCTCTCTGTAGCCCACACCTTCTCCTGCAGGCTAGCAGGAATGCTGTCAGGCATAACTACCTTCTCCTTGCCATTTCCCACAACCCCGTCACCCTGCTGTTTATGTTTACTAGGGAACGGCATGTCCTCGACTACAGCCCCGTGCCCCTGCTGTTTGTATTTACTAGGGAACAGCAAGTCCTCGAACTCCTTGCCCTTGCCCTTCCACTTTCTGTCAGCCACCACCTCAATCTCAGACTCTATTTCGGACCCAGCCACCTCCTTGATTGAGGTTCTGGAGAATTCGGCTGACTTCCTCTGCAAATTTCGGGTGATCTTCTCCCCAGCACCTGCCATGGCACCGCCTGCCCCAGCACTGCCTGCCCCAGCACTGCCATTTGCAAGCTTACTTCGCAGGGCGGCATGCCGCAGCCGCAGCTGATCAGCAAACTCCTCCTTCGTCAACGAATCCAGCAGGAAACCGTGTGTATGCAGCTGTGCTTTGATGAACCGCTCCTCCATCCGGTCCATAATCTTAGACCTACGCTGCTCCTGGTCAACACCTGCCTCAATCTCATGCACGGAGCCACCTGGTCCAGCAGGCACTTGAGTGGCTGATCCGGATGCAGAAGGCAACGCCGATGCCTGGGCCCTGTCCGAAAACATGACAGACTGCTGCTGAGAGACATCATTCACCAAATAACCTGCCCCATTCGCCGTCTTCCCAGCAGCCTGATCAGCCGATCCTGGCACAGAATCCGACTCGAGAGACAGAAAGGGAACCTGCCACTGGCCCACCTCAGGAGTGCTACCACCTCCTTGCCCCTGCGTCTCGAACAACCTAGGAAAGGTGAGGGACGCATCATTCTCCTCTCTGAAACCAAAAGCATCTCGAGCAGCAGCCATGGCTGCAGCCTCTGCATACGTCTTGGCAACATTTTCGAACTGCTGGCTGAACTCCTGCAGAGTGAGCTCGTCCAAGCTGTCACTCAAAGTTGCCGTATCCGCCATCCCAGGCCCCGTCAGAAAGGATGAGAAGGACACGTCTCCATACAGAACCTGACTCAGAAGCTGCTGCTTGTTGGCGCCGCTACCCCCACTGCCACTGCTACTCCCGGACTCCGCTGGCGCTGCTGCAGAAGAGGTGGTCACATCTGGGACATACATCCCAAAGCTGATGTTCCGCGTATGGTGACCCTGGTCGGAGGCTGATGCCGCTGGCGCATCATCAACCTCCAGCGAGCTGTCAGCCTCGGGGGTGGACTCCTCCACAGGAGACGATGATAACTCCTCCTGAAGCTCTTCTGCCTGCCCATTCTCCATTATCTGCCCTTCGTTGCTGCTCATGGAGTCTTGGCCCTCCGTCCCGTCCAGCTCGAATCCTTCTCCTCCTAAACCACGGGAGTGGTTGCCATCAGGGGTGGCGAGCTCCATGTCCACCTCCTCCTGGATGCCACTTCTGGCAGAAGGAGATGCAAAGGTAGAGCTCGCATTTTCATCACCGGAAACAGTTCCAGCAGCAACAGCAGCAGCAGCAGGAGTAGGGGAAGGAGCAATCTCAGGATCAGGGACAGGAACAGCAGCAGGTTCTTCCGACATGTCACTGGCAGGAGGATTCACCAACCCAGCAGGCTGACGCTGCTGTTGCTGCTGCTGAAGCCTGGGTTGCTGGAGGCGGGAGCGAGGAGGAGGATGGGGAGGCTTCCTCCTCATCTCAAACACCCCAGCAGTGAGCTCCAGAAACTCAACACTAGAATCCATCTCCCCCCCGGACTGATCCAGCCCGAATTCGCTAAACTCCTCCAACTCCTCCCGCGACTCAACGTCCGTGCTAGCCCGCCCGCACTGCCCGCACGTAGTCCGCTTGAACCTGGTGCTGCAGCGGTCGCAGCTGGCGAGCATAGCGGCCCCGCACACCCCGCAATTGATCTTCCCCGCCTCGATCTGCAGCGAGCTGGCAAGCCTAGTAGAACCACACGCCCCGCAGCTGAGCGGCCTCCCGAACCTGCACTCCCCGCACCTGGGAATCCTGTTGTCGCACATGGGGCAGACGGAGAGCTTGTGCGAGCCGCAGTCCCGGCACTTGGCGAGCTTCCGGGACCCGCAGTCGGTGCAGCAGATGCAGTGCTGCTTGCTGTGGCTGTCCCGGCACTCGAGAATGTTGGTGGCCGCCAGCCGCTGCGACGAGCTCAGCTCCGCGGAGTACACAGTCCTGCCACTCTCGGCCCCGCCCCTGCTGCAGGCTCTTCCCGCTCCTCCCCTGCCCCTGCCCCTGCTCCTGCCCCGGCCCCGGCCCCGGCCCCTGCAACAGCATCCCCCGGCTCTGCCTCGACCGATTCAGCAGCGCGTTCAACGTCCCCGTATCACCCACATCCGCAGACACCCGGGGAGAACCCCCCGCCAGCCTGAACTCCCCCGACGCCAGCGACACCCGGGGCGAGTCCAGCGCAATGCTGGACATCCTCGGCGACTCCAGCAAAAACTGGACCCCGGTGGGCGTTCCCCCGGCCCTGAAGCTCGAAAGCCGCAGAATCCCGCTGTAGTAGTACTGCGGGCTCACCATGTCCGGGGTGACGTAGGCGCCATCCCGCTCCCCCGGCCCCCCCGTCTCCTTGGAGAAGCACAGCCCCATCCCTTCCTCCTGCTCTCCAATCCCCGCCCTTCCTCCCACCGATCCTCACAGAAATCCCCAGCCTCCGGGGGGCCCGGCACCGCAATGCGGAAACGGAAGTGGCACCTTCCCCATCGCCTCCTCCCAGCTGCAGGAAGCAAGCGAGAGCGCTGCGGCCAGGCCCCGAGGCAGGCCCAGCATTCCCCCGCCCTCGAGGATCCCTGCTGCCCACAAAACCACCCGAAGGAGCGCCCACAACACCACCCGAAGAAGCGCCCACAACACCACCCGGAGGAGCGCCCACGAAATCACTCGAAGCGCCCACAAAATCACCAGAAGCGCCCACAAAGACGAAGGCCGGAGGCGGGCAGGCGAATCCGGCAGATTCGTCCCCCTCCCGCCAGTCCGCCGCTGGCGCCGCGGCCACCGGGCCAACTCAATCTCGGGTGCGAGCTGCATAGGGCCCCCGCCATCTCCAAAAATCTCCACGACCAGGCCTCGGCATCGGAGAGAAGATGTGTCCTGCAATAACCCCTCTCCCGCCAATTACGCGGCGCCAAGGCGAGGCCTTTGGGCCGTCTCACGATTCACGGCTCCGGCGCTCGGGCGGCCATTGGCTTGATGATCCGTTTCGCGACCGACATGGCGGGCTATGATTGCGGGAAGTTCAGTTACGGGCTTGAAAGTTGGTGCAAATTGGATTCAAACGAAATCACGTTCCCGTTCCCGTTCCCGACACAAATCCAGAGAGAGCATGTGCGCCCACACAGGCATCTCCGGCCACACAAGAAGTGTTAATTTACGTGCGCGAAATTCGGTTGGCTCGTTGCCAGCGTTTCGTCCTTCCACCATGGAATGCGCTGGGCGTCTCTGGGAGTAGAGTCGGCACTCGTCGTCTCGGTCACGATCGGGATCGGGATCAGGATGGGGATGGGGATGGGGATGCGGATGGGGATGGGGCGCCGGGCCGGGCCGGGCCGGGCCGGGCGAACCTGCAGCCACATGTGACCACATGGGATAGTGTCGCAGCCAAACCCTAGAAGCAGGACATGACATGGGGAATGTTGACTGCACAAGCAAGCCGCGTGGGAGGGAATGATGAGGAGATATTGGTGGCTCTGTCGGCTAGCAGCAGGCTGCAGGGCAGGTGCGATGGGCGGTGCATGGATATGCATGACCATGCTGCATGGCATGCATGCATGGGGGGAGGGGCCGGGCATGGCAATGATGGCGGGCGGGCCGGGGACGGGGAGGGCCACGGAACGTCCCGGGCTCCGCGCTGCCAGATCTAGATCCTTACAGCTATTGGGTGCAGAGTTTGTGGGTCACGCCGACCCGCCGGCCCGCCTTGTCAGACACTGCACCTATTTATTTCTCCTTGTTGCCTTGTTTTTTAAGGCCAGCTACCGCTCCTCGCTGCGCAACATGCGCTGCTGCCCTAATTGCTCGCCTGTCCTGCAACCCGGGCCTCATTTATGTAACGCGCCTCCCGCACAGTTTTCTTCAACTTCCATATTGTATGATCCAAGACGGCTTATTTAGTGTTCACGTTCAACTTCACACTGGGATTCTTTTGCCAGGTGCGTCTGTCCCGCCGCTTCTCCCTCGGGGACTATGGCAGGTTCTTCAAGTTATGTATTTGAAAGCAACGAGCATCTAGTCACGACACGACTGGGTGCTTCTCCTCGAAAGTTGAAATGCAAGCCTTTAAATGCTGTACCCGGCGCTGCAGCATGCTATTTCTCCTTCAGATTGAACTGAAAAGCCGCTATCGGTCTTCAATCCATAATGGTCATTTATGATTTGTCTCTATATAATAAGAGGAAAAATATTTACTTTATAAAACTCAGGTGACACTGGATCAACTCATCTATCATCAGACATTTTGGAGGAGACCTCCAAGGTTCTAGTAAGGTGGAGGAGTTATGTTCCTTAGTCATGTCCGCCAAACGAGCCTAGGTTGGGGTCATCCAAGATGCATCCCCTTCTGTTCTCACCGTTTTAGGGATCACTTGGGACAAAGCTGTATGGAGAGGCCAAAAGGGAATGCAATGTGGTAAAGGAGGTTTTCAATGCGATGTGGAACATGTGGATGCGAGGTGGATCCAGTTTATATGAAAGACTTGGACTACAAGAATAGAGATGCTTTTATTAACTTAAAAACCAAGGCCTAGGCTCAAATTGTGCCTAAACGAATTTTACTACGGGCTCATTTGGAATTTATTTGGCTGAAAAACTCCAATGTTTTACAACAAGGCTATATCTTGTTACATCAGTGGCTAATTCATGATAGAAGTTCGGTTTTCTTTTAAATTTATAATTCTGGAATTCCGTTCTACTCCCAGTAAAGGTGGAGGATCTGCTTTACAACGTAGGTTGTAAAACTCGTTGTTAAAAATAAGAAAAACATAAAAAGACCAAAGTGCTAGTAAAGGCGGAGGATCTGCTTTACAACGTAGCTTGTAAAACTCGTTGTTAAAAATAAGAAAAACATTAAAAGACCAAAGTGCTTGGGGTGGTTCTTGAGCATGTGTGGGAGGCAGATCTCGGGGCTTCCGAGATGCACCCTCTACCGGCCACACTTATCCCACTGTTGTTTCGTACATTGGGTTTCGTCCCATGAGACTTGTGGAACGGTCGGCTCTTGAGACATCAATCACTGCCTGCAACTACACACTACCTCAGCCTTCTAAACAAGCAAGGCGCCCTCTCCTCCTCTCGGCCCCACCGCTTGCAGCCCGTAAAATTCACCAATCCTCGACCTACAACGACACCACACAATTGCAGGTCACGTCTTAGCGGCGTATCATCGGGCGCCAGGGACCCCCGACCCACACCGCAACCGTCCCTACTCCTAAGACACTCTTCTCCACAGGGGCGCCCTCTTACTTGCAGTTGGGATTCGTCCCTTAGGCTCTGCACAGCCTTAGTTTTCCTACACTCTAATTCTCCTCACAACTCTCTCAATCAACAACGCCCTCTTCTTCTCTACTCATCTACCCTTCCTTCCTCCACAATCTCCTACTCTAACACCAATTGCTGGCTCATTAATTCCAACTCGCCCTTACGGCTGCGCACAGGTCGTCCAGGAAGTGTGAGTTCTTCCTTGGGCGGTTGCTGTGGTTTGCAGCGAGAACCTCCGAGTCTTTCCTGTCTACCCTCAAGCCGAGAGTTCCTTGAGCATCGCCACACACTCAAAGCAAAACAATTCACCTGACAACCATTCACAAGGGAGGCGGTGGCGGGCGCAAAAACAAGCAAGGCGCCCTCCAGCCTCCGCGTTCTCCTCTCTACGGACCTGCGTTGGCTTGCGGACGAAATTCTGCACACAAAGTGAAGGACTCGGGAGGATGGGGCGCAAGACACGATAATTTTACTTCACAAGCTCCCTCCTTTTATAGGGAGGTCCTCACATACAGCCTCCCACAGGCGCCCTCCAGCGCCTCCTCCTTATTTTAGTGTATCCTATTGGACTTTAAGTTCGACATCCAAGCATCTTGGGTAAAATTCTATTCTAGCAAATTCACCTATGTGAGCCTTAATGGCTCTGTCAACATTCCTATCTAGCTAGTCAACACACTCTCTTGGTGACAAGCATTAATGCTGTCCTCCTCTAAAGAAAAGTCTTCCCAAGTGGCATCTTGCCCCATGTCTTCAAGCTAATTTAAGGACTTCTTATGAATCCCTTCCTTATCTTGATGCCTATCTTGAGTTCCTTCCTCCAATAAAATAGCCGGGCTCTCTTAGCCACCGGCTCATCCTCGCCTTCTCCTCTTCCTCTCACTTGTGGAGCAAGTGAGCTCCTTACTCTGCACCCATGTTGGGAGGTTGGTCTTCTCCTTGTGATTCTTGCTCCATTCTGCAAGATCAACCCCTCTTCCTTCTTCCTGCAAGGGCCAAGGTACTCGCCTCCCTTGCCGTCAAATCCATGCTAGCGACCTTTGAATCCGCTTCTTCCGGCCCTCCTACCATGGTAGGACCTTCTCCTACCGGTAGGAGTCCCTCCTACCACGGTAGGAACTCCTCCTACAGTAGGAGTTCCTACCGGTCGTTTCTTCTTCCTTACCCCTTCACAGGGTGATTCTCTCCACATGGCTTCCCCTTCCTTGCTTCTCACAGTGCGAAGTTTCTCCACCCTGTTGCTTGGGACACTCTCCAAGTCTAAGGCTTCGGTTGGACTTGCATGAGGGCCTCCCCTATCATCGTCATGAGGTCCCAACATCCTCCTCTCGGCAAGTCGCAACAACTCGTTAGTGGCCTTGAGCACCTTGTTGTGAAGATGGGCTGCAAATCGTTGTTGTGCCATCTCCAATTCTTCGTAATCCTCAAGCCATACTCCATGCTCACACTTGCTTTTGTAAGCATCTCGCTCAAGGCCAGCTCACCGGTCTTGACATGGAGAGCCACATTCTCCGTCCTCTCATTGCGGTTGGCGGATCAATCTCTCTTGTAGGGCATAATCGGCCCGGAATCTCTGCTCCCTCACCGCCAACATATGCTGCACGACCGCCTCATGACGGCCTTTCTCCCTCGCCATTTCTTCCTCCAACTCCCCCATCCTCCTAGGGAGTTGTGCATTCTCCGTTCTTTGGACTTCTCGTTCCATTTCCAATCTTTGGACAAAATGTGTCCGTTCTTCCAGCTCTTCTTCCTTCAATTCCAGCCTCGTGGTTTCTCCCGCTCCTTTTCCATGTCACTAATCTTCACACTGTGGCTATGACCGCTCATGTCGCCTACTTGCCTTTGTCTTGTCCTCATTGCGAGATTGCTCTCGTCTTGACCTTTCCTCCATTAGCAGCACTTGCTTGTCTTCTGCCTTCTTTTCCCATGTACGCATCATGTGAGCAAGTTGCTCCACCTTCTCCTCTCGAGCTGCCAATTGCTTGGTAAGAGCCTTGTTCTCCGAATATGATGGTTTGCTCCGTAGCCTCTGCCTCAAGACTCTTTCCAAGTGCTCCACTTGAGCTTCCATCCTCATAACATCCTCCCCGCTACTGGTCTCCGCCGCCACCCGCATTTCTGCTTGATAGGTTCTTGTCTTCTCCGCCTCCGTCTTCAAGAATTCAACTCTCCTCTTGGTGGCTCCTATGTCTACCTTGCTGAACATCTCCCCTATGCTAAACAGCTGCTTCCTCGTTCGTCTATTGAGAATCTGTCTGGAAGCGCCAATAATTCTCATGCCTCTCGGCTGCCATGGGTAACCATCTCTATCTATGTTCTTTTGTGGTGGATCACCCTAAACACAACAAAATTTTGTTAAAACATAGCATGCAATTAAATTTTGATTGCAATGCTCCAACTTCATATTGATGTTTTTCAGAATCCTCCAACTATGTTTCAACCTAATAAAAATATTCCCGGAAAGAAAATGGAATGGAGCGGGCTCGGAGTGTGAGGCAAACCAGGTCAGGCGGGCTCCACACAGGAACACCATCAAGTTTCGTTCTGTCTTATTCCATATGCCAGTAGTGCGGGGTCCAGCGACCCGTGAAGACACCTTTTATTTTAAAGGCAAGTTTTTTTTTTCCCTACCACTATCACAATCCTGTACTGCGGGTTCTAATCTCTCCTTGAGACCGATTTCGCATGTGCCTGGTTCCGGTTCCGGTTCCGGAAAAAGCCAGCTTATCGGCTCCGGCACGTTCGCCTATGCCCGCAAGAAAAAACACGGGAACCTGGACCTGTAGGTTGCCCAGTGACACTTGAGCACACAATCTCCCCAGCTCACTTTGTTGCAGACCTCACACACAGTCTCCCCGACTCTTCCTATTGTAGACCTCGCGATGGAAAGATTGGTGCCACTACTTGGAGCCTCGGCGACTATCATTGCAGATGTCCATCGATTGCAATCCAATGCCACTCGACTGCATAGGTCATTTTATGGTGTATCGTCTCAGGTGCTTGAACACTCCAAAGAGGAATTGGACATGGCCGTACAGTCTGTGGTGTTGGAGATCTTAGCATTGCAAGCCCTTCTTCCCGATTTGGCAGGCTTCACGTCTCGACTACTGAATGGTATCATGTATGGTGAATTCTATATCAAACCTCAAGTTGAAGGCATTTTCTTACTTTATAATTCTCATTTTGCAAGGGAGAATGCTACCAGATTTGCGATGTTTTTTCGATTTAGTCCAAGTTCCTTTGAATATGTGTGCTCCCGACTTGCTCCAGATTCCAATACCCATACCCATTCTGTCCAGAAGGAATGGCTTTTTGGGTAATCACTGATCTTCTGGTAATCGCAAAATAAAGAATCCCACTTCTCTTGACATTGCCAAGGAGTTCGTGAAACGCATTGTGCTGCACATGACCTAGCAATTGCAGCCCATCGGAGGGCTGCAGATTTGGTCTATTCCTTCGCATCACCAGCGTGGTGACGATCCATGTCTTCTCTCTTAGCTGTTTGCAAGATGCTCCTGCAAGGAAGAGATCAAATCGGAAAATGTATACCTACCTAAAAATGGCCTAGGCACCGCACACATAGGGAGACTCTTCCATATGCTTAATATAGAGATTTTCCATACGGATTCTGTCGTGTAGTGTCACCCGAAACTGGAGCCGGGCACATGCGAAAGCGCTTTGAGAGCACGGGAGAGAAGCCGTGAAGGGGTTGGGGAGAGAGGTGACCATGAGCGAGGCATGGGGTGACTATAAGTCTGATTTCACCATCATCCATAGGTGGGGAACCTGCTCTCGGACCACTAGGTCACCCTTGCCTTCTACCAAACGTAATACTGTGAGCGGATCGATTTTCTATTTTTTATTTAGGTTCTCGGAGGTCTATAATCTAATTGCGAAATGAACATCCAACTTCCACGAGCTCTTGTGCCTTCAGTTTTGGACAGGACTCCGTGGGCTGCCTATTGTATGCATCTTGGGGACATCCAGAAGTTTTACCCCTTTTTTTGGTGATGTTCCCCATTGACACACCAAACTGGCCGTGTCCAGCGACTTAAAACTCGAGCGTGGTGGATGCAGCCAGCTAGAGCACCAGCTTGGCAGGGTGACCGGGGTAGTGACCGGGAGTTCGTGATCGGGGGCCGCGAAGGCTTGATTGGCTGCTGAGCCTGTTGACATGGTGCCATGAGCATGCTCATGGCACAGCCTCCCAACTGTAGACACACCAAAACCTTCCTCAGGCTGCATCTACTCCGGATGAGGCAAAACAAGTCTGTTGTTGGGTGGCTTGCCCGTGTCCTCATCGTGAAGGTTGGGAGAGGTGACCATGAGCGAGGCATGGGGTGACTATAAGTGATCATTTACGGTCACCGGTGCCCATAGGTGGGGGAACCCTGTGCTCTCGGACCACTAGGTCACCCTTGCCTTCTACCAAACGAATACCGTGAGCGGGATACGATTTTCTATTTTTTTTATTTAGGTTCTCGGAGGTCTATAATCTAATTGCGAAATGAACATCCAACTTCGCCGAGCTCTTGTGCCTTCAGTTTTGGACAGGACTCCCGTGGACTGTCTATTGTATGGCATGCCGTTTGGGACATCCAGAAGTTTTACCCCTTTTTTTGGTGATGTTCCCCATTGACACACCAAACTGGCCGTGGTCCAAATGACTTAAAACTCGAAAGGGTGGATGCAGCTATAGAGCACCACCAAGGTGGTGAATGGTGTAGTGACCGGAGTTCGTGGATCGGGGCCGCTAAGGCTTGATTGGTCCGAGCTCGTTGACATGGTGCCATGAGCATGCTCATGGCACAGCCTCCCAACTGTAGACACACCAAAACCTTCCTCAGGCTGCATCTACTCCGGATGAGGCAAAACAAGTCTGTTGTTGGGTGGCTTGCCCGTGTCCTCATCTGTGAAGGTGTAGAGGCCATGTCTCCTTTGTTCGTTTGGAAGATCTTGCCATTAGGTTGCTCGTTGGTAGAGAAGTCGAGCCCATTGTTGAAGTCGGTATGACACTCCGCCCAGAAGGAATTAATATAGGAAGGCTGCTAAGCAGCCTCGTGGTCGAAGGCGGTGTAGGAGTGCTTAAAGTGGTGATGGCCAAATTGCCCGTTGGTGGATGTGAAGGGTGAGTCCAAGCCATTCGGCTCCATGTCGTGATGACATCAGTATCAGCCAGTCATGTGTCATATAATACCATCCAGACTACAACCATGCATTCCAGTGACACATCATAACACACCTTCCAAACCATGCTAAGTCAGCGCGTCGGTCACTCCCATTCCGTAGTCTAAAGTTTATAACCGCAAAACAAAACAAGAATCCTGACATAATTGTCAGGCCTCATAGAGGTTCGAGCTAAATGCATCAGCATCCGCTCAAGATGTGTGGAGAGTTCCCTAGTCCACAAAAAACGCGCATCAGCAACGTGCAAAATGTGGGCTCATGCTCACTCGATCATGCAACCTATTATTCCAACAGAATTGAATTGCATAGAAAAGAATGACAATCGTGAGCGGCTGCTGAGCTAGTATCGTGACCGCGCTTTCGTAGCTACATACTCTCACAACTGACTCTTGGCTACTAACACAGGACCTCTTAAGCTCGTCCCCGTCTCATCGGTCTCCATGTCGTGCCAACTGCCTGATTCTCTCCCGCTCCCGCCATCACTCCTCGATAACCTTGTTCGCCTCATCATTCATGCGCGGATTCTCAACCAAAAGCCTAAATCTACTGGCGCCCTATTCACATGAGCACCGGCACACTATAATCGTGCTTTCAGTTACCACGCATTTATACCCACATGCGCGAATTAACCTAGAACTCCTTATGCTAGCCCTACATATCGCAGCATGACATCCATAAGATCGTCCGCGTTCTCCGCAACTGATTTGGAGTGCTTCCGAAGGATTCAAAGTGGTCAGATGGTAATCGCAAATTGTATCCCAAGTCGAAGGGTCGTGAGCCCAAGTCGACATCGTCAGAGTAATAATCATCATGCCTCACGGATGAATGTCAAATCACCTCCTCGTCAGAGTAGCTCCTCCTCCTGCCTTGCGCCTCGGTCACCACTTGGCGTGCCACCGGTGGCCCGCCACATTGGAGTTTTAAGTCGGTGGACACAGCCAGTTGGAATGTCAAGGAGGGATATCACAAAAAGAAAAGGGGTGAAACTTCTGCATGTCCCAAACGGCATGCTATACTACCTATTGCCTCTTAGTGTAGGTCTTGAATCATCTTCGTCTAAAGTAGTTCAATCAATGAGATAGGAAGATGTAATCAAGCGAGATGCCGTGGTTTCATAGATCTGGGGTTTAATTCTCAACTGGCTTGTTCTTCCTTGTTCTTGTCCAGACAGTGTACTTCCTGACTTGTGACTTGTGACTCGTGTACTTCCTGAACTGTGACGTGTAGTGTGCACCAGCTGAGCGCCGGAGGAGTTCCAATATACAGTCGGCCCCCCCTAATTGGGAACTCTATAAATGGGATTCCTCTCTAAATGGGACCTCCCATCCAACTCCCTTTAGTTTACAATGTAATAAATGGGACTTTTCCCTAAATGATAATTGGGACCTTTTGAAACATACATTCATGTTAGTTTCACCTCCCTAAATGGGATTTCTAATTTTTTTACTAAAAAAAATTAAGAAAAGAAAGAAAAAAGAATCCATTATTTCAGAGAACAATAGACTTTTAGGTGTGATTGAAGACTCTTAAACTAAGCTTTTTCCTTTATGATAGGTAGAGGTTTTTTGATGTTGCTTTGAGAGAGCGCTAGCTTTCAAACAACTATACAAAGAAGTGGTAAAAGTTATTTTTAGTGAAACCTATCAATCAAAATTTAAAATTTTCTTTTTTGGGGTATTTTTTGTTTTTTTAGAGTTTATAATATTTTTATTATTTTAAAATAGGGAAAATATAATCGGGACACCTCCCTTAATGGGACCTCTAAAGGCACTCCGAACCAGTCCCAATTAGGGGGGGTGGACTGTATATGTACATTTTGGGAAGGAGACTGTTGGAACAGGTTTCGAGGAATACCATGATGCTGCCACTGTAGGTTGAGGCAGCAAGATGTCATGAGGCAGGATGCCGTGCTTTCAGCGTTCCGAGGTTTAAGTCTGAACTGGCCTGTTTTTCAAGGCTTGTTCTTGTTAAAACCGGGTACTTCTGAAATGTGACTTGTGTACTTCCTGAACTGTGTCGTGTAGTGGTCCAGCTGGTGCACACTACACGTTCCAATACATTTGGGGAGGGAGATGCTGCAAGAGGTTATGAGGAATGCCATGATGCTGGCCCTGGAGGTCGTGGAATGATGGCAGTGCCTGCCATTCCGAAATAATTTGCACTGTTAGACTGTTATCAACAACAATTGCACCAACCTGCCCACACAGGCTGGTCGTGTCTGTAGAGCTTGCCGAGATGATGACCGGTGGCAACCCCTATCCTAACAACAATCTGAAATTGCAGCCCTCCACTCATCCTCACCCCATCAAGATCATCCCTAAATTATGCAAGGCGACATCAACTTGTCGAGCCTTCTCGTATGCTGGTCCCCTCGTCATCACATGCGAGGGGCCCAAAAGCAACATCGTGACCCCTGTTTCAAATCTTGCAAGTTGAAAGTTAGAAAGGTGTTTCGTTCGAAAAGAGAAGAGGGCAATTCCACCGCCCCGTCTGTGTCCACTTCAGTCGAAGAACACCCAGTCCAGGTTGCACTGAGCAAGTATATAGGGGAAAAAGAACCGGAAGAATTGTGAATTTGTACTCCCTCAGTTAAGACACTCCTCCGGCTCCGGATTTGGGCTGGCAACTGGGTGACAAAGTGCTCCCTGTTTCGGGGTATTGCTGTTGATTTCCTCCGTTTTGTGCCCATCTGACACATTCAGCCATTGATCTGAGAAGAGGTGCGGTCCTCACAATGTAATGTTTCTGCTTCATGGCTGTGACATGGAACTGTCGAAAGCTAGCCGGATCATCGGCTTCGATGTAGTGATCTCGAGGCCAAGCAATAGTCTTCACCACACGGAGATTTAGCACAAACAACGTGCCCTACAGGTAAGAGTGTTCAGCGTAATCCTGACTACAAGATTGAAGACTTGAAACTGGACACATGCTAGGCAAATCCTTCCTCGTGACGACGTGACATAGGTCGGGCCTTGTGCTTATGATATGCGTATGCATATTGCTACGCACTTCCTCCTCCATGTCTCCCCTGAGCTACAAGTTAGAGCTCCCACCTATGGACCATTTCTAGTGCTTCCCTATAGTGGATGCATTCTCATGATGCAGCCAGTGCCCTTTTGCTATAATGCACTGCACCCCCAGTTTGATTTCCGGTGGCATACAACGTTCCTACTCACAACCCGGTGCAACTCGTTGCTCAGCTACTGGCGGACTCTCGTCTTGCACGATGGAACCTTCATTTCCTTCCAAGCTAGAAACCAAGATACTGCAAGTGCTGGTGCTCGGCATGTGCTTTTGCGACTGATAGCTGGCCATGGCTGCAGCATGGCTTCATGCTTGTATTAGACTTCTTCACAGTTTCTGCACTGCTCCTGGCTATGCTCATGGGATGCCTTGCCTTTTTATCAATTCCTTGTACGACCACGAGGAGTGATCGCAAGATCTTCAGGTTCAGGTGCACAAGACCTAGCTGTCCTACCGCACCCAGTACACACATATACAGTACTAGTTTGTGAGAGCCTTCCGCCTCATACAACGCTGCCACGTACGTACATACATGATGTGTATGTGCAGCATTCAGTACCAAGCCGGCGGTCTGGGCATTCGGTACAGCTTCATTGTTGCAAGCGGACCAATTTACTACATGTATTATGTTACATCCACCAGGACAGTATCACATGCTGTGATGAAAAGTTCGCGCATGTGACTGTTGAATCATCCATCCGAAAACGTTGCCTCCCTACTACACGACGAAACGTACACTCGTCCTTCTCAGCCATCTCGAGTGTGTTGTCGGTATGCTCATGCGTTACCGTGTTCAGAATCTGTTTGATCATCGACTGTTGGTTCTTTTGGCTGCAGACCTGATGAATGTGCTTTATCATCTCCATGGTAAGGAAAGACTCTTTTGTTCAGAGGGCTATTTATACTGATGAAGGACAGAGTCCCCAGTTCCAGGAACCAGCCTCTGTGCGACAAATTGAGAGACCCAGCGTTCGGACATAGCGCTCCACTCATCAGCTTTTTTAGGTACTAAAACGCCATTTCTGAATTGCGAGCTCACGTATATTGCACCCAAAATAATCTATACAATCAAATGCACGAAGAGCGAGTGATCACCCTCCAAAGAATAAAGTAGTGATACATCACCACCGCACACTATACACTACTATCTACGCAACCAACAAATTGTATACAGAGTGGGCTGCTATTTGTTTGCCACAGGCTGACTTGGAATCGACATACATACTGAGATCTAAGAATACAACGGGGGTGTTCACGAAGCTATAAAGAAGTACACAGAAACACAGGGTGTGACGCCCGGCACATTATTCACAAAGTGTAGTCTGGTGCAGGGATGGAAAACTATAAAGGGGTTGAAGAAGATGGAGGAGGACAGACGACGACATGAGGATAGCAGGAGGTAGTGTCCAAGAGAGGCACTTGCCGTTATGCCGTTATGACAGAGACAGGAGGGAAAGACCTTTCATCATGGGCCAGTGTGAGGCACACACACTAACGGGCAGAGGCAAGCAGAGAGAAGGCTGGCTGCAGCCGAAGGAGGAAGGAGCTGCTGAGACTAAAATACTACCTAGTCTAATTGGAGAAGGTCTGGGAGAGCCATCAATATAGGAGCTCCAAAGCCTGCCTATCAAAGCATTCAGGAGCTCAACAAAGTTATACCTGATAACACAAGGAGCCGTGAGGCAACCTTTGTTTGATGAAGTGCAGCACAAGAACAAGGGCCACAATGTCAAGGTTTACTGCTTCCATTCGTACCTTGAGCGAGCGGCCCTGGCAGACAAGTTTGTGGGTAGTGGAAATCTGAAGGTGGGCGGTGGTGGCGGAGTCTAGCACCAGCAGGAGACGGCGAAGAGCGGATTATCCTGCCATCCCAGAGACAAGTAGCCATCTTCCTCGGCCACCCTGTACTTGCCCGCAGCCGGGTAGAGGTTGACGATGAACCTTCCCACGAGGAACCTGGCCTGGTAGATGCTTTGGGAGCTGAGGGGGGAGAGGTGGAAGCCGGCGTCAGACATGGCCCGGAACCAGCTGTCCACGGGCATGTGGCGCTTGTAGCGGTCCTCCCCCTCGCAGCCCACGATGTTCATTATCTCGCTCCCGAAGAGGTAGCCCTCCACGCTCTCCCGCTCCAGCAGAGAGCTGGAGAGCGTGGAGGCGAGGGAGTCGAACATGGAGGAGTAGTAGTGCAGCGCGTCCACGAAGCGCGGGATGAAGGCGTCGTTGTGGCTGGCGTCCTGCCACCAGCGCCACCAGCGCCGGCTCCCAGGCGCGCAGCATGGCCAGGAAGGCCGGCAGCGGCGCGCCGGGCTGTCCACCAGCGCGTGCAGCACCGAGACGCAGTTCACCGCCATCACCTCCCCCGGCCGCTGCTGCACCATCCACCCCTCCAGCTCCGTGATGGGCACCGGCAGCGGGCAGAACTCGAGCGGCACCTGCAGGGAGCGCGCGAAGTCGGCGAGGCGCGCCCCCGTGGACAGCACGGTGGGCATGTCGTTGGGCCCCCCCGCGGCCGTGATCCGCAGCGCCGGGGCCCCCCCCTTCCGCAGCGACAGCGCCTGGATGAGCGACGGCCATTGCAGCCCCTGCTTGATGTCCAGATCCACGATGTGCACCTTTCTTTCTCCCTCAAAGGCTTCCAGAATCGCCTGGTTCGCACAGAAGTGCGTGATGATGAGGTATGGGCAGCAGGCGTAGAACACCTGCAACAGCAACAACAACAGCCCAGCAACACGACGGTAGCAATCAGTGACCCCGTGTGTCAGACGGCACGCACGCAAAGGCGAGCGTGTATCTGAAAACTCGTGCCTGCAACTGCAGTCAATCAAGCTCCAGGTCCAGGCAAGCAAATCACAGCTCACACACACAGACTCCCAAGACCATCTCTCAGCGTTGCCAGCTTGCCTGGCCTGACAGGACACAGAGTGAGGCGGGCTGTAACGCATCGCCATCGTCATCGCCCAGCAAGCCAAGGAAACAAGGAAAGGGAGAAAGAGGAGATGGTGGGAGAGGCACGCACCTGGTATGCCACCAGCGCCTCGTCCGTGGGCGCAGCGCCCAGGGGCTGCGAGAGCACGGAGGGGATGGGCAGGCTGAGGCCCAGCCGGAAGGCGAGCGCGTTGGTGAAGTAGGTGGCCACCCGCTGCATGGCAGAGCCGTGAGGCGACAGCATGCGCTTGAGGTGCGACACGATGTTGCAGGCGAGGGTGGTGTGGCCCGCAGCCACGGCCTCCGCGGCGGCCAGCAGGATGTGCACCACCTCCACGCCGCAGGCGGAGAGCTGGGACTGGCCCCGGGCGTCCACGCTGGTGAGGGCCTGCCCCTGCCGCATCGAACCCACCACGGAACCCACCATGGCTCCCTCCCCGTTGCCTCCCGCCTCCAATTGCCTCTCCTCCTGCGTCGGGGACTGGATCTGCATCCGCGCAATCTCGTTGAAAATGGGGGATCCCACGCTGCTCTTGAACTTGGGCGAGCTCATGGTGACCCCGCAACTGGTGTCCTGGATGGTGCGAGAGCTGATGTTGATGCGCCGGAGCTGCGGCGGAGGCGGCAGCAGCAGCGGCGCCTGCAACGCACACGCACCGGCACCGGCACCCAGAACTCCATCCTCCTGCTGCTGCTGCTGCTGCTCCTCCTGCCCGAAGCTCGGCGCGGATTCCGCAGACGCCGTGGGCGAAGCGCAGGGCGACATGGAGTTCCCGCTCCCGCCGGAGCTCCCCGGGCGGGCGTACTGGACGCCCAGGGCCTGGGGCGGCCAGCCATAACCCTCCTCCTGCCCCGCCGCCGCCTTGGCAGCCGCGGCAGCAGCAGCCGCCAATTTGGCATTGGCTGTGGATGCGGTGTCGGCGATGGCCGGGAAGTCCATGTCCTCCAGAATGTCGCTCAGTCCTGGCAGCATGTCTAGGAGCATGGCCTCCATGTCCACCTCCATGCACGCCGATCTAACGTCTCCTCTCCGAAATCTATTTGCAGTTTGCTACAGAAGGAACAAGCGCCGTGCAATGCAATAGCGTCAGAAGAGTGCGCCACCAAGAACAGCAGCAGGCACATCTTGCCAGCCCCGGGAGAGATCTTCCTGCGCGACGCGGCAGAGGCGCGCGCCCCGCAGCGGCGAGCGGGCGGGCATCCGCTGCACACACTGGGCCGCCATGGGATCTCCACGCCTCGCCCGCCACCGTTGCCCGTCGCGTTGCTTTGCTTCTGCTTCTGCTTCTGCTTCTTTGGCTACTACTGCTGGGGACCGACGCGAAGCAGGCGGCCCCGTCCCGTAAATAAGCGGGGGGAGGCGGGAGGGCGAGGCCCCACCAGCCCCACCCGGGGACCCGGCGGGGGCGGGGTTAATGCATAATTTCCGGGGCCCGGAGGAGGAAAAGGAGGAAGGAAGGCTGGACAGCGGCATGGGACAAGGGCAGGCATCTGCGCGTCTATATCCCGGAGCGGCACCAGGCGTCTGCTGCCGCTGCAGCGACAACTCCCCAGATTCCTCCCCTGCCGATAAATGGACGCTTTTCACCACCTCACCGGGGGCAGCATAAACAACAACGACATGTGATTGATTATGTGTGTTTCTTCCATTTGATTGTGTGTTTTTCTTCCATAGCCTTCACTTGTTCAATTCATGTGCTATCGCAGCTGCCGTGATGGAGGTTGGGAATAGGGTTGCTGCCGTGATGGATGGAGGTTAGGTATAGGGCTGTAGTGGATGAAAGTCGGAAACAGGATGCATGGTGACATGCCGTTGCCTTGCCACAGGTGTTGAGCTGGGAGGGGATGGATTCTGATTCCGGCCATGGCAACACAAGACAAGCGGCAGGCGGGCCGCGGGAGTTGGAGTGGAGTGGACCAGGAGAAGTACTACTGTACTGCGTAATACTCCCGATTGATGGCACCGTTGACGTCGGGTACCAGGGTACTGTTGAGGGCAGTCATGATCAGCCTTGGGTCTGCACACAACCGTCGCATTGCATCGGCTGGGGCCACCAGGTTAGCAGCTTCATCATCCTCCCGATCCCCTCACCTACTCTGCAACCGTTTCCAATTGGGCCCAGTTTTGGAAGCAGGGAAGGAGGACAGCGCACAGCTGCTGGTTCCAAGTTGCCGCAAGTTTTGCAACCGAAATACACTACTGCAATCCGTTAGCACTTTCACATTCTTGTCTGCACTCTGCACTGCAGCGGGGCCGGTGCTGGGCCATATGGACATCGGACAGTCACCCTTCCAGGGCCTGATGATGTGGAATATGGTGGGAAACGGGGAGCGGATTTCGGGCCTTTTCCCGGCCAGCCAGAAAGCGGGTGCTGCAGAGTGCAGACGCCCTTGTAGTGTGTGAAGTTGTGAACAAGCTTTGCTCAAGGTTAAAGTAGCAAAGCATAAAAAGAGAGATCCGGGAAGGAACCGGGCCCCAGACTAGGAGCCTCGGAAGCACCGCCGACTTGGGGCCGAGTGGGCCACAAACGATCCTCCTGGACCTGGACCAGACCAGCTCGATTTGGAGAAAGCACTTTTATTGGCCAAGGGAGATGGATCTTGCAGCTGCTCGGAGTCGCTCGGGGTTGCTACTTGTGCCTGACAGCAAACAATGCTGCATTGCATCGCATCGCATTGCATTACACTGTAGAATGGGCAGCATAGCATATGCTTACGTAAGTTCCGACACATTAAATTAGCGTTGGAGTATTGGACTGGAGCAAGGGCCTGGTGAGCAGGAGCAGCCACTTGTTTTGTCAGGTTTGTGTTCCATTGAGTGCACCTGCACGTGCAGGCGCGGCAGGCCCAGCCTTCGGTCCAGGAACCAGGAACCCAGGCCAGGCCAGGTCGGGCCCCCCGTTGCCCTGGTGGGCCTGTCAGCAGCCTCCGACTCGCAGGCTACAGCCCCAGCCAGCCTTGGCCGAATCGAACACCTACACATTCATATATGCCTTGTGTGTGTAAAAGTGTGTGCGCACAGTGTGTCTCGTCACACATATAGCTAGCAGCACCAGGCCAGGGCCAGGGCCAGGGCCAGGGCCAGAGCATTGCATAAGAGAATGTGACTCCAGAGGCCCAGAGCCTGCTGGGCATGAACCTTCCGGCAACTTGAAGATGGCGGCCCCTGTTGCGCCTGCCACTGCCCGGCCCGATTCTGGCCGATTCATATCATACCCCCATGCAACGCCGTCTGCTACTGTTTGGTGGCAACTGGAGAACCCCGGCAGAGAATCATGGTCCCTTTCCTGTGCCCATGGCAGGGCCCTGCATGCTGCACCTCCAAGTCTGAACACGCGGAAATGGAATGGAACGAGACGCGCCATCCGGATGCATGGAAACACGTGCCATCGCTTTTGCAGGAAAGCGCCTCCAAATTTGGGGCCTGTCTGTGCAACAGTACGCTGCTGATGCTGCTGCTCTTGCTTTGTTGCGTCTTTGCGGCCCCACTTCCATCTCTTGCGCTGTGGCTTCCACCGTTTCCCGCGCGCTTGCTCTGCCCCCTCGCCTTGAAATTCTATACCAATACCCTATCTATGTCTACACATGGTGTATCGCCATCGCCATCGCCATGGCGCGGAAGCGGAAGCGGATTCCAAGCTCCAATTGCAAGTTGTTGTAAACGCCCCAGCGGCAGCGTACTTGTTACGGAACTGCCGACAGGAGGCCATCAATTCTGTACGGGATCCCTATTTCCTATTCCCTGCTAACCAGTTCCACAAGGACTCCTCTGCCACTGCCATCGCCAGTGGCAACGCCATGGCCTTCGCCATTCTCGGGTCCGCCTCTTGTGCCCTGAACCTGACCCGCCCATCATCACTTTCACGTTCGTTCCGCATTAGCGTCACAGGCGCGATCGTGAAGTGTTAAATGTCATGAGAGAGCAACGTTCACGCCATGACAAGGAGGAGGATGGAGGAAGCATCATGACGATGCTCTGCATACTTCCAGACATCACGCGCCACCGTGCGGACGCATCTCCCACGGCCTTATCCCCCCGCTCTTTCTTTTCACTACGCATTCATACATAAAACCTACTGTACCCCGGCACGCCACACAGTGGAGGACAATAAGAAGACAATACATTATACTGTATGCAATACACATACAGTCGATACATATGTATGCATATTTCATATATTGTACAGGCTACTACTGGACCGTGTACCGACAATCATTCACGCTAAACGCCACAGCCTAGCTGGCCTGGATTCACGTCTGACGGTCAAAAAACGCGGAACGGCTTCACACTCAGAATAGAAAGCGTACAGCCACAATTTTGCCCCGCTCATCAATGGCCGCTCATCTACGCGCCATTTGGCTCCAAAAGCTAGGCTGCAGCCTGCCATGTGCTCCTTTATTTCCACGCCTGCCTGCAAAACAAGCACGGGATCAGGCCAGGCGCAAGTCCAGTCAGAGTGGAGAAAAAGACAATCCCAAGTTGAACCACGATGATCAGCCAGCCTTGGGTGCCCGTTCGAGTCCATAGCAAGCTGTGTGGCAAGCGGTGTGGCAAGCTCCAGTGGCAGACACTGTGTAGACTGATGGTAAGCTCTTGGGGGGTGCAAATCATGTCTGCCATTGGTGATACATGTACGGTGAGTCAGTCATATGTTCATCATGCATTGGCTGGGCTGTGAGTCGTCGATACCCGACGTGGGTGATTTGAGGGATCGAAACCCGAGTGTAATCTCGAGGCAGGGGGACTCTGGATTGCCCATATCTCATCAGAACCCACCTCGATGTCGAGGCACTGTCTTCAAACCTGCTGCCTGCACTGCAGCACCGCACGCTGGGGCGATTTCTCGAGAAGAAGGGGCCGAGAGTCTCCGTACCCGCATGCCGCAGGGATGGTGAGACTCGGAGCAGATTTGTCATATTCTGTTCCTTCCCAGTGCAGGGTTTGGGCCCAAATCTCAGTTCCCTCTCTCTCTGTTCTCTCGTCTTCTACGGAATTCGCAGCGCTTACTGACGCACAACAGAGATTAGTGGCCAGCGGAATATAGGGTTGGGTTAGCTTGACTACTCATTCCGGAAACCTTTGCTAGCCGTAGTCCCAGTTTTGCTCAGATTTGACGGTCATCTCGATGCTGGAGATAGCCGCACATCATTCAGTTGCCACATGCAGCAACACCAATACTCCATCCCCGGCCCGAGTGCATCAAACCCCTTCACCAGCTCTCACAAGTGGCACAGTTTTGCTCAGATTTGACGGTCATCTCGATGCTGGAGATAGCCGCACATCATTAGCCGCATATCGTTCAGTTGCCACATGCAGCAACAACAATACTCCATCCCCGGCCCGAGTGCATCAAACCCCTTCACAAGCTCTCACAAGTGGCACACTCTTAAGCCATAGCTGGACTTTCAGTTGTGACTATTTTGGGTTGTGTCTTGAGTTGTTCACTGTGACTATTTTGGGTTGTGTCTTGAGTTGTTCACTGTGGCAACAATTATCGAAAGCTGCATCACACGTTGGCGGTAGATGCCAGCGCCATAGCCAAATGACTAAGGTCTTTCAAGAAAAAGCCTCCTCCTCATACCAGTAGTCACCTCTGATAATGATAGCCATTGTGGAACAAGTGTCAATTCCTGAAATGAATAAAATTCTATTGAGGGGAAAAATTTGATGGGATAAGCCCTAGCAGAAAACAACCAAGGGGGACCAAGGAGCATCAAAGATCCCTATAGGAAGTTACTGACTATACCTACGATGTCAAACGCAGGAAGAGAAAATGACCTACAAACTACGGAGGTAGAGGAAAATGTGTCACTACTGTCGTTTGCTTTATGGATGATCGCCGTAGAGAGGACCGTAAAGAGCAATTGACACTCGCTATCTGGAGAATGCCATGTTTCAAGGGCATGGGGAATGAATTGGTGGTTACATCCCCCTATATTTCCTGACTTTGATAGACGCCGCTCTGACAGCAGCCCAACCTGGACGATTAGTGATAACCTGTGCAAAGATGGAGTCGCGTGCAGGGTTGGTTACCACCACGTCCGCCACTAAAACCTGGTCGCCGCGTCCGAGGTACAAGTAACCCTCATTAACCGACCGAGACGAAGAGTGTACCCCCGCTCCCTCCCGGCCATGTAGCCACTTTCGCGACCAATGGCAAACATGACATCGCGGATGGCGTCATGGGTGGAAATGCAATGACCCCATGGGGGCAACGAGCAAGGTGTATCCCAGAGTCATCAAGGGCAGAGCTACACTCACAAGTAAGGAGAGAGGAAGCCACAGGCTGGAGCAGGACAAGACTGAAGCGCGTCGTAGTAGAGAAGCTAGTTGGTGCGATGTGAAAGCCCCGTATACATGGACAGTAGCCAGGCATCTGCGCCCCTCCCAGAGCAAGAGCGAAGCTGACCTCTTGTAGACCTGGGGATGGAGGGGTCCATGAGGACAGACTCGAAGGCTTGACCAAGCTGCTTCTCAATGTCTGCAACCCCTTGAAGCCATAAGTGATGAATGTTGCGAAGGAAGGGAAGTCGTGCCAGGCATCAGCCGATAACATATTCCTAGGTTGCTTGAGGGATACTTGGAGCGGGAAAGTTCCTCCTCCACTCCTAATACAAAATCTTCCAGAAAGGACCTGTCTTGGAGGATGAAGTGGGAGGTCAAAGTAGGGGTAGAGAGCCCAGACCCTAAGGACGCCGGGAAGATACCTCCAACGGCAGTGGACTTGTTCCTCAAGTTGCATTGGCAAGGATGCTTGGCCAGGCAAGATCGCCTGCAGGGCACTCAAAAGCCCCAGGGCCCATGATGTCACAAAGGGTGTCCATGATCTTCCACAATCCTGAGTCGGGACAAATGGACTAAAGACAGGGCCAACGTACGGATGGGGTAACTAGGGCGCTGGCAAACAGGAGGAAAGTATACCAAAGGCCACTGCATCCTCCAAAGGAGGTTCTCGATGTGGAGAGAGGAAGCCACAGCCGGAGCAGGACAAGACCTGGCAGCGTAGTAGAGAAGCTAGTTGGTGCGATGTGAAAGCCCGTGATACATGGATGTAGCAGCATCCGCGCCTCGAGCAAGAGCGAAGCGACCTCTTGTAGACCTGGGGATGGAGGGGTCCATGAGGATGTATCAAGGCTTGACCAAGCTGCTTCTCAATGTCTGCAACCCCTTGAAGCCATAAGTGATGAATGTTGCGAAGGAAGGGAAGTCGTGCTGCATCACCGATAACATATTCCTAGGTTGCTTGAGGGATACTTGGAGCGGGAAAGTTCCTCCTCCACTCCTAATACAAAATCTTCCAGAAAGGACCTGTCTTGGAGGATGAAGTGGGAGGTCAAAGTAGGGGTAGAGAGAGCCCAGCAACCTAAGGACGCTGCCGGGGAAGATACCTCCAACGACAGCGGACTTGTTCCTCCAAGTTGCATTGGCAAGGATGCTTGCCAGCAGGCAAGATCGCCTGCAGGGCACTCAAAAGCCCCAGGGCCCATGATGTCACAAAGGGTGTCCATGATCTTCCTGTCAAATCCCTGCAGTCGGGACAAATGGACTAAAGACAGGGCCAACGTACGGATGGGGTAACTAGGGCGCCTGGCGAAACAGGAGGAAAGTATACCAAAGGCCACCTGTGCATCCTCCAGCAAAAGGAGGTTCTCGATGTGGGAGAGGTCTTCCACGAGAGCCTAGTCGAGGAAGCTCCCAATGAAGTCAGGGGAACAGAAGGGGACTCCCAAAATCCGCAAACCGAGGGCTGGAGTAATCTCCCTTGCAGGGAAATCGCAATGTAGGGGGATCCCCAACGGAGACCAAACACGGCACTTGGATAGCTTAACCTCCAAGCCCACTAAAGAAAGCTCATGAGAGAAGAGCTCGAAGGCCTCTTTAACCTTGTCCTTAGGCCCGAGAATGTGAGAGTCGTCTGCCAGCGAAGGGAAGATACAATCACGTGTTGACTAGGCAACCCTGGATAAGCCCTGTAGTGAGCGATGGCGAAGAGAGCACCGCCCAGAGGGTCACCTTGCCTGGTACCTGTGGCCGACTCCAAGACAAAGATGTGAAATCCCGATGATACGATCTTGTGTTGATAGTAGAGGTTGAAGGACCTACCGTAAAAGCACCTGACAAAAGGGATAAGGCTCCCCAAGACACCGCCAACGTTTCTGAGTTCCTCGAAGATGATGCCTCTAGAGATGGTATTGAAGGCGTTCTCCACATCCACCTGTAAAGACCACCCATTCCGGGTGGGTGTCGAGGCATGCCTGTGACACTCCAAACACCACGTACTCGCAATGCCCCGGAGTGGCAATGCCAAATTGAAGGGGATTAAGGTGCTACTAGAGAAAGGAGCGGCATTGGAGGGCGTTAGTGCGGCTGAGAAGCCACATGCAGGCTACAAGGGGACGCACCCCTGAGGAGGGAGTGGGCTTGTCCATGGCAACTAGCCTGTTAGTTGCAAGAACTTGGGAGATTCGATGAGGTGTCTCATCCCAAGCTATAACAGCAGCCAGGGAAAAGAGTTCCGGGAAGCCGCTAGAAGGGTCTTCGGGGAGAAAAAGATCCTTGAGAAGTTTGAACACCGTTCAAGGCAGCCCGACAGATGAGAGACGTGGGGTCGTAGAGAGAGCCAGAGCAAAAGCTGTCCAATCTGGGGAGAAGGGGTCCTCAGGGACATAATCGTATATGTCCGGGGGGATGGCGTCCTTCGAGGCTGGATGGAGGGCTCAGAGGGCCGCAATGGTCTCCTCCGAAGCAGGTGCCAAGGGGTGGGGGCCAAGGGCCCTAGCAGCCTGGACAAATTCATATGCTTGGCCTAACAACTTGCAGCGCCGCAAGTTTACCGCATTTCCTTATGCATGTTCCATCCATTGCGTAGATTCCGCACGAGCCTTGGAAGCACGCAAAGCATCCTCTTGGAGAGATGCCCAGTCGCCGACCCGAAAAAGTCGGAGATTGCTGGCGACCTCCTGCCGCAAGCCTCACCCCTGGTACAACGCAAACACCACCAAGGGAGAAGGAGACACTAGGCCAACTCTTCGTGGGAGTCAAGCGCAAGGCGGTCCAGAGGAAGACGGAATGCTAAGCGGGCATCATCGTGGAGGTGCCTAGGGAGCCTGCGAAAGATGAGTGGGCAAGGAAAGCGGGTTTCAAATAACCTGTGGATGTGATTTGGCTGAGTCTGCAACCATTCCCAAGATGAAAGAGTTACCCCTGGAAGAACAGAGCTGGACACTGGATCCTGCCCCACGGAGGTGGTGGGGGTGGCAAGACACACTTGGGCCGCCCAAGTAGTCTAGTCGAAGTCCTTATGCAAATGCCCAATGTGGGTTTTTACCCCTTTAATTCCGCTGCAAAGCTGGGCACAGACCAGACAGGGAGTGTCCTTGAGGGTCCTAGAGGGTGTGGGCCGCCCCATTGGGATAGCATAGATCTCTCTTCACAACAATTAGCGAAGTTGGAAAGTGTTGGGGGATAACCAAGAACGATAACCTTAGCTGCTTGGGATTGATGGGAATACCCGAACTGAAAAGGACGAATAGTGGAAAAAGTCTACAAAAGGAACAGGTACCGACGATAAGAAGACTCAGGAGAGTTAGGGCCAAGGAGGCACGGGCCCCTGCCCAGAGAGGCCGCAACCCACCAAAACCCAAAACAACCCACCGAATATGCGCTCGAACTTGCCCCAGCTGCAGAAACTGTGGTAGAAACCCTGAAAACCCCGAGACTTCCCAGCCCCATCAAACCATCCCCGCCAAACCCGACGCCCATAGCCCCATGCATGAACGCGCCATTACCGCGCCCTGGTGGAGCCCAAGGCGCGGCAGAGCATGCCGACCGCTGGAGTCGAGCCCCAACCAACCCGGCCGGGGCAGCGCAGCATGGAAAGGCTGGAGGTGGCGACAGATCAAGCCCCGCCGCCACGTCGCGCCCGCCGAGGACGCAGGCTGCAAGGGCCCGTGCGCGACGCTCCATACGCGCAGGCAGACCCCAACGCCACTCCCCATACCCAAGGCTCTAGCAACCGTGCTGACCCCTTGCCTCGGAAGCCCTCCAGCTTGCACTGAGGCCGACCATCGTGCACCCCACCTCCACACGTCAGAGGATGAAGCGGGAGGCCAAAGCACAATGCCATGTCTGTGAAATGTACAAGACCGTCCAGACCTTGATTCCGAAAGTTCTATGCCACATACCCCACATACAGAGCTACCGCTTGCTACATCACACTCTTGTCACAAGTACAATGTCAGTCTTCCACAAGAGCAAAGGTCATTGATGAAATGATCTTGCTAGCTTGTGTAACATGCATTACACCGGTGAATTGGGAGGTTGTGGTAATGCGCAGCCGGAGTAGCAAAATGCCAACACTTTCACTAGATAAGAGTTATCATGTGTGCAAAGCGGTTGTTCTCACTACCGCATAGTTATAATGTCTGCAAGTTCTCACTAACGCAAAGTTATAATGTCTGCAAGTTCTCACTGACGCAGAGTTATAATGTCTGCAAGCAAGTGTCATCACTCTATCATAGTTATAATGTCTGCAAGCAAGTGTTATCACTCTATCATAGTTATCATGTCTGCAGGTCGTTGTTGTTCTCACTAGATGAAAGGTATCATATCTGCAAGCACATGTTCTCAATGTTTTTTCATTACATGAGAGGTATCATGTCCGTAAGCACTTGTTCTCACTACGTATATCAGAGTTATCATGTCCGCAGGCAGAAACTCTCGCTGTATCAGAGTATCATGCCTGCAGCAGTTGTTGTCACAATATCAGAGTAATCATGTCTTCAAAATGATGACCCGACATGTGCCTGCGCTTCCAATAGCTCGACTGTGCAGCAGCCGCTTGCGATGCACTGCCAAAGCCTGGATAGAGTGATAAAAATGCGTTGGCCAGAACCTGTTGCAACTCAATGATTCTCAACATAATCCGAGGCACCACAATTGCCCAGTGGGGTAGCCACATGAGTTCGCACATTGATCGTGTGCCATGCACTACTGGAGTCCACGATCACTACAATCACGTTGTGGTACCGACTGTCTCGGACGAGTTACCAAGACGGGCCTCACCGCAGACAAGCAGAGTACGCTGACACCCAATCATGATCCAGCAGAAAATATTCGACAGCGGATGGGTAGTGGTCAGACAATAGACAACCAGTTTAAAAAACCAGTAGATGGAGTAAGATGCAAACAGTAATCTGCTCTAACAAAAGGTTACCCTCCAAATCAGTCAAGCACATATTAAACGATCTCATCAAGGGCAACTTCTGGCGCCAACCGCATGGTCTATGAACATCATGGCAGGCGGGCAGCTAGTCCAAGGCAAACCGGAATTGAGCACTCAGAGAGTTGTCAAAATTCATCTAGACAACATTGACGCTCTTCTACAGTTACTTTGACAGACAAGCTGGATAAGTTAGAACCAGTCCTGTGACCAATGCAAAGCAATTTACTGTGACACATGAGATGGGGTCAAGACTGCAAGCAGTAATCTGCCCTATCAAAAGGTCTCCCTTCAAACCAGTCAAACGAATGATGAACCATCTCGTCACACCTACGCGTGGAGCCGACCGTATGGCCTATGAAAGTCATGGCCGGCGAGCAGCTGATCCAAGGCAAATCGCAGTTGAGCACTCAGGGAGAGAGTTGTCAAAATTCATCTAGACAAGGCTGCCGCTCTTCTACAGTTACTGCGACAGACAAGGTGGATGAGTTAGCAACAGTCCTGTGACCAATGCAAAGCAATTAACTGTGACAAATCAGTGGAGTCAAGACTACAAGCACTCTGCCCTCCAAATCTGTCAAATACATAATGAACCATTTCATCAAGGGCACCATACGTCTGGCGCCAACCGTATGACCTATGAAAGTCATGGCCGGCGAGCAGCTGGTCCAAGGCAAATCGGATTGAGCACTCAAGGAGAGAGTTGTCAAAATCCATCTAGACAAGGTTGCCGCTCTTCTACAGTTACTGCGAAAGACAAGGTGGATGAGTTGGCAACAGTCCTGTGACCAATGCAAAGAAGTTAACCGTGACATGACATGGGGTCAAGACTGAAAGCAGTAATCTGCCCTATCAAAAGGTTTCCCTTCAAACTCGTCAAACGCATCATGAACCATCTCATCACACCTACGTCTGGAGCCGACCGTATGACCTATGAAAGTCATGGCCGGCGAGCAGCTGGTCTAAGGCAAATCGGAATTGAGCACTTAGGGAGAAAGTTGTCAAAATCCATCTAGACAGGGTTGCCGCTCTTCTACAGTTACTGCGGAAGACAAGGTGGATGAGTTAGCAACAGTCCTGTCAGCAATGCAAAGCAGTTAACTGACACATGAGATGGGGTCAAGACTGCAAGCAGTAATCTACCACATGGCTGGCGAGCAGCTGGTCCAAGGCAAATCGCAGTTGAGCACTCAGGGAGAGAGTTGTCAAAATTCATCTAGACAAGGCTGCCGCTCTTCTACAGTTACTGCGACAGACAAGGTGGATGAGTTAGCAACAGTCCTGTGACCAATGCAAAGCAGTTAACTGTGACAAACGAGACGGGTCAAGACTGCAAGCAGTAACCTGCCCTATCAAAAGGTTTCCCTTCAAACCCGTCAAACGCATAACGAACCATCTCATCACACCTACGTCTGGCGCCGACCGTATGACCTTTGAACGTAATGGCAGGCAAATAGCTGGTCCAAGGCAAATCGGAAATGAGACAGGGTTGTCAAAATTCATCTACACAAGGTTGCCGCTCTTCTACAATTACTGCGACGAACAAGGTGGATGAGTTAGCAACAGTCCTGTGACCAATGCAAAGAAGTTAACTGTGACAAATGAGATGGAGTCAAGACTGCAAGCAGTGATCTGCCCTATCAAAATATTTCCCTTCAAACCCGTCAAACGCATAATGAACCATCTCATCAAACCTACGTCTGGCGCCGACCGTATGACCTTTGAACGTAATGGCAGGCAAACAGCTGGTCCAAGGCAAATCGAAGTTGAGCAATAAGACAGGGATGTCAAAATCCATCTACACAAAGTCGCCGCTCTTCTACAATTGCTGCGACAGACAAGGTGGATGAGTTAGCAACAGTCCTTGACCAAAGCAAGGCAGTTGACTGTAACAAATGACATGGAGTCAAGACTGCAAGAAGTAATCCCTATCAAAAAGGTTACCCTCCAAACCCGTCAAACGCATAATGAACCATCTCATCGAACCCACATCTGGCGCCGACCGTATGACCTATGAACGTAATGGCAAGCAAGCAGCTGGTCCAAGGCAAATCGGAGTTGAGTTATGAGACAGAGTTGTTCAAATCCATCTGTACGAAGTTGCCGCTCTTCGACAGTTGCTTCGACAGACAAGGCGAAGAAGTTAGCAAGAGTGGTGATTCGCACTGCTCTTCCCTGCTGCAATTGCCCAGACTGCTGGCGTCTGCTGTTGGTGGCTTGTACTCCTCTTCGCACAGCTGGTGCTTGAAGTGTGCTGTTAAACTGGTGTTGCTGACTAACAATTAGGCTTGTCCCCCACAGCAGTAATGGAACAGCCATGACAGTCCCCGAATGTGTCATAGCACGTCTCACCATCAGCTGTGGAAAAGCAGTACAAGCCACCAGCAGATGTTGTTCAACACCAGAAATTCAACACCAGTTCAAGGAAGCAGCAGTGCCGCCAGCCTGCCATCCCCAAAACCGAAAGACAAGGGCGATCCACCAGCAGGAGTAGTCAGCAGTGGACAAAAAAGTGAAAAGGACTGCAAGCTCTGGCTGCGGGAAAGTGAAAAGATGCGGCAGCTCCTGATCCTCCGAGCTTCTTTGCAGTACACACGCAATTGACGGCGGTCAGACGAGGTGGTCTCGTTCCGCTTTATAGCCATCCCACGCGCCATTGCTATTCGAAGCAGCCCCCGCAGCACTCGATAGTCTGCAGCGGGAACAAATTTGAAATCGCGGCCAAGCGTCTGCACTTTTGCCCTAAGTTCGGGTGCACGGCCTGAAATCTGAAACCCCAGATCCAGGTTAAACGTATCTTCTCAGACGGTCTTACATATATATGTACATATGCAGTTGGTTGCATTTCATGATCGCCATCCCAAAACTGACGTTCGTTATTTCCATGACAGGGCCTGGCAGTGCAGTCTTTCTCCTCACAATTATGACAGGCGAAGTGATGTAGTTTTGCAGCGGACTCATGTTCATTCCACCACATATCCTGTTTTCACAGCAGCATGTAAGAAGGGATTGAACTACGAGAACGCTGATGTAGAAGCATTACATTTGAGTTGTGAAGGCTCCATAGAGCAGGGGAGTGTGAAGGCTCCATAGAGCAGGGGAGTGTGAAGGCTCCACAGAGCAGGGGAGTGTGAAGGCTTCGTAGAGCAGGGGAGTGTGAATGCTTCGTAGAGCTGGGGAGTGTGTTGTAAAAAGTTAGTGCCATCCAGCAGCGTCGCAAGTTTGCTGAACAGGTTCCTTTACTTTTCTGTGATGGCTGACTCCGGAGCAGCAAAGTGGAGTGTGGGGCTGGTAGGTTGGCATGTATAGATTACTGGGAGTGGAAGGGGGCAGCACTTTGCCCTTTGTGACTTTGTTGGGAGTGGAAGTGGTCGGATCTTCGCCCTTTTCCAAGTCACACCAGGTCATACATAGTCACAGTCCCATTTGTATGGCTGAGAGTTGACGGCTCCGCCGTTCCTGATGTGGAATGGTGATACAGACGCCCTGCAGGCTTGACAGGAATTTGCTCCAGAAACAACCGAATGCCTGAGGCATTCGATTCACTAGCACAACACCAGGGAACAATTTAAAACCATACCATGAGGTTCTTCAACGAGAAACGGGGAGGGGGGGAGGCGGGGGGCGATCATCGTCTCCACATTCATGCTTCTGCTCTGAAAAGGGTTCAAGCAGCCCTACCATCGACGCTCGTTCCGCTGATGGAAACAATGGTTTCATGCCCATGGCTGAAGGTTGCACCTTAACAATGTGAGGTCGTTTACAAATCTAACTTGCCTGTCAACGTTGTCAAGGTAAAATGTTGGGGCAAACGCAACATTGTTGTACGTGACGTTCATTTTGTTCCCGTGATATGGATGCGGCAGGACTTTTTCATTGGTAGCTTATTGCGAAGTGTGACGCCTTGGTTGCCAGATTCCATTACCAGCTCACGAGACGCCTACATCTGCATGCCACCCAGACCTAGTCAAAGCAGGGCTGAAGGCAGTCATGTGTGATACCGGAAAGCAACACGGCAGAGCTCCGTCAGCGACCAAGCCAGTGGCTGGTCGGACTGGCGAAAGAGGTGACACGAAAGCACATTCTCTTGAGAAGTCAATCCGAGCCTGGAGTGGGCGATGAGACGAGAGAGATTCCAGATAGGGGTTTTCCAAGCTCTCCCGCAGCTAGTTGCGTACAAGACAAGGCGCGGATGTTACTTGGAGCCTGGATTTGTGCAGGTTCCACCAACAAGAGCATATGGGCAGCAGTGTGGCTGGACGGTGATGGGGAATACCTGGGCAGGGGAATATGCACAAGAGTACAGAAGATAAGAGTCCAAGTCCGACAGAAGAGGTGACTGTGTCACGAGAAGCGCATGTGGCAGCTGGAATGTCGGTGCTGTTCAGGCAGGTGGTGTCCTCCCCATCACAAACAGTGGCCAGTAACATTCACATTCTTTCCACATATACAAACAAAGTTTTCCCCGAGTCAGAAACCCTCTCCCCCGAGGCGCAGTCTTTTGACATCAGTTTCACCGCAGGCCTGCACAATTTCCGAGGCTTCTGCTTCTGCTTCTCAGATCATCAGGCGCGTGTAACCTGCATCCAGCTCGACTCTCCAGCGCGTGAGTTACTTGGGAATCCGGATCTGATACAACTGTGCAGTAGGCAGCACATGGCACACCTTCCTCGGGAGGGCTGTGTTTGACAAATGGGTTAGCGTAAGAGGCTGGGACAAAGTAAAACCAAGTCAATGGCAAGGGCGGGATCTCACGCCGCACACAGTACTCACCACTTACCCGCAGGATCCAGAGTGAAGCTTCCAAACGCTCCCTGCAAGCTGTGAATCACAAGCGCGTTGAGTTGGTAAAGCAGCTGTAAGAAATGATTGCAGAGCATCGACGAAAAGAGGGTGGTGACACAGGACAGGGACGTTTGCGCAGCTGACACCTCCCAAGCATCTGTACCTCTACTACCCTGTCCTGTACTCAGGACTCAGGAGTGAGATATGCCTTCCTTAATCTCCCCTCCCGCCAAAACCCTAGCGTTCCCAGTGCTCGCCACCAACAAGAGACGCAGCATAAAATACCATACCACAGGCAGAGAGAAGGAACCCTGAGACAGAGACAAGCAGACAAAAGCCAAGCCCTCAAGCGACAGCCGAGGGCCCAAGAGCTAGATTATCTATCGCTTGCTGATGTGCTGGGAGCGCCGAAAGTACCTTGCACCTACCCGACTGTTGGTCCAGTATCTTTGACGCACCTTCCCCACCACCCTCCCCTGTCTCGGCTCAGGTCAACTGGAGTACCGAGTGAGCAGAAGATTCATGCCGGGCCATCATCCCCTAACATGCAGCATGTGACGGACACAGACCCCACTGGAAGGGCAGGCGCCCTGCCCGCTCCTCCTCTCCCCCGGGCTAGGGCTGCAAGGAATGATGGATTGGCAGGGGAGTCAAATGGTACTTGGCTGCCTGGAGTACTGCAAATCACACAGTTTCACGAGGCCAGGACGGGGTTGGTGAGGAAGCCACATTACCGGGGACGGGACAAACAGCGCAGGATTCCTCCGCTCTCGCAACGTGGAGGCCCGGCAGGTGCAGAAGGCAGGGCCACATGAGTCCGTGTCTCTCCCACCGATGCCCTCGAGTACGCAGCCTTCTTCGCGCTGCTTCCGGTTGCTTACCTCTCGCCGACTGCTCGGAACTTCCTCCTCTTTCCGGCGTACCTACTCGCCGGATCAGCACATTCACGGAATACGAACTTGTAGTTTCGGTAATACAGCGATGCCAGAGGGAACGGGGCCTTGCCCCGTTGCCCCGCTGCCCCGTTGCCCCGTTGCCCCGTTGCCCCGTTGCCCCGTTGCCCCGTTGCCCAGTTGCCCAGTTGCCCCGTTGCCCAGTTGCCCCGTTGCCCAGTTGCCAAGTGGCGAGCCCTCGTCTCCAGAGTTTTTCGGAAAGATAAAAGAGAGCGACATCACAATGGGGGTTCTTTAGTGGGTTTTTCCACTCCCTCGGTGTAGAAGGGACTTTCCATTTGTGCATATCTATAAAGTCTCATGTTAGTATCACAATTGAAAATAATATAGCGGTAACTTTTCATGAAAACATAGCATCATGGAGGTTGTTTAGTAGTGAATTAGCTTAATCGTCTCAAGAAGTGTTTTCGTTGAGTATGAAGTTGGCTGATGTGCTGATAATAAATTTTTATTTTGTTTGATTTTTAAATCAACACCTTTAATAAATTGATTAACTTTTAATCAATGGCACGTATTGGTGAAGAATTTTTACTCATCAATTTCAATTAATGGCACATGCTAGTCAACAAACTATGGGGATCAATGGCTCCTGTTACATACTTTGCATAACTAAAAATCAAATAGCTCATGAAAAAAACAAAGTAAAATCAATTAGCTCATGAAAGAGACTTTGTCTTTAGATCGAGGTCTGGTCAAGAAGTAGGGAACAACATAAAGGGGATGTTGAAAAAAGAAAGGGGACATAGAAAAAAGAAAGGGGACATTGACAGTTGGTGGCATCTAAATTAGGAACTCAATTTACACAAACAAGATTATGGTACGGAAAGAGCTCTTTGAGATCTTGAGCATGAATCCTCTCTACAAGAAGTGGTAGCATGCTTTTGTATGGCTGAATATACCAAGAGATTATTATAGCAATGAATCCCTCTTAAGTTGTGTATATCTTGCTCATGGGCTACATCACTCACTCGTTAAGACACCAATGTCTTCAGAATTGTCCTATTGCAATCAACGTAAGCCCTTTGTCATGATAAATATAATGGTACAATTTGAACTTGAAAGATCCGAGAAGCTAATTGCTAGCATATTCCAAATTGCACATAAAATGAACTCTCTATTGCATAGAATTCAGATGTTGGCACATTGAGTATACAATGGCGCAATTTGAACTTGAGAGATCCGAGAAGCTAATTGCTAGCAGATTCCAAATTGCACATAAAATGAACTCTCTGTTGCATAGAATTCAGAAGTTGGCACATTGAGTGTACAAGTATGTGATGGAACACACTAATTCTTCAATCACACACTAGTTCCTCAATCTCTAATTCCATCGATAATATCTATGGGAATTGAATTACACCCAAGATGGTCTTCCACTTTATATCCTTTATATTTTCGTACGAACCAAAATAGTCTAGCAAGGACGAGCTAGTGATTACTTAAACCTAGAAAAAAGAAAGATACAATTGTGCTAAAATGACCTAATCATGTAAGAAACAAAGATACAATTGTGCTACAATGACCTAATCATGATATGTTCGAAATTGCATAAGAACACGGATGAAACAGTTGAATTAGAGGCTTTGCTCAACATGCTCATCATGCCAATTCATGGAAGACGGGATGACAAGTATTGTTCTACTCAATATGCTATCATAGCACTTCTTGTGTGATGGCATGACAAGTATTATTCTACTCAACATGCTATCATCCCAATTCTTGCTAGATGGCACAACAATTATATTTTGAGATGGTGTTTCTTCAAGCCATATATATAATATCAATGGCAAATATTATTAAGCCACTTCTGATTCCTTATACATACTATTAGTTACTCCTTGCCATGTCATTTAAACAAACACATGTAGCACTTAGACAATAAGTCCTATCTTTATTATGACAAAATAAGATGCTATTCTCATCTAACATTATTTGTCGAAGGGGACCAAGAGTAACCTTGACCATAATAGTCACAAAAAAAATCCTTCAGGATTTTAATCCTAAGGCTAGACCCCTAAATACCATACATCCAAACCCTAACTCCTAAGTATTCGAGTTGAGAGAATAAACTTTTTCCATTAATGTTGTCTATAGTTATAACCTTCACCATCCGGGTCATTATCATCATCATCGTACGCATCATCGGGGCTTGAAGCAAGAGGACGCCCTACAGAGATAGGGGATGCTGACGATGATGGAATAACTGGGGTGTTACCCCCGGTCAGAGGTGATGAAGGAGGCCCTCGGACAGGAGTTGTAACAGGTCCTGTCGGCGGTGAACGAAGAGGGGTCGAGAGTGGTGTCGTCGTAGGTTCAGCCGGCAATGGTGGTGCACCTGGAGATGGTTCCTTTGGTGAGGGTGGTGAACGTGAAGATGGCTCCGTTGGCGATGTTGGTGCACCTAAAGTTGGCTTTGTCGGTGATGTTGCACTTGAAGATGAAGAACTTGGGGAACCACCATTAATGATTATCTCGAAGTCAAAAATAATCTGATAAATATTCTTACAAAAGATTGACATGTCAAAATGAAATGTTCCCGAAAAAAGTTCGTGTGCAACGAATTTGTTCAATGCTTCTGATGCATGAAACGCATCCCACCAAGGAAACTTTTTTGCATGACTGCAAGCCACTGAATGACGTTGGCAATAAGTTTGGCCATTGAAATGTCCTCCACCACAACATGCAGTATTATTGTCAAATCCATGACTAGAAAGATGTTTTATCGCATGATGAGTAATATGATAAACAGGAGCCACAAATACTTTTGCTTCTTTTATTCCATCATCTTGTTCAAGCATATCCTTTACTGTAGCTCGAAGCTTCTTGTTATAGTTTACGATTTTTTGGTTGATATGGCCTAAACATTTTCCCGAAGTATTTGTTGTATTATGTTTTGCCAATAAAAAGGGCATACATCCCAAAGGTTGCACCTCTGCTATAACAAACTTTCGTACTCCTATATTATGAAATTCTTGAATGATATCTCTAAATTCGCGTAGAATGTTCTCTACAAATTGGTCTACTTCATTCAATATGGTTTGATTGTTGCTTGTAAGAAATTCCATCCAATCATTATTTCCCGCTGATACATAAATTAAAGAGTTGGCTACATGGTGAGCATAATTTATTGGATCGTGTTGATGAAGTTGACTTAATGTGTCTTCTCTGAAATACATAAGTTGGTCTCTTAATGGTATAACATCTCCATATTCATGTATCCCTGTATCACGAAGAATACCAGACCTAGCTGATCCAAAATTAACACCCACACCAAGATTATTATTATGGGGATCTAAATAAGGACGTGGAAGATGAGTCAAATTAAGGTGTTGAGCTATAAAATCAATTGCAAGAAAACCATTAGTATGTCGTCCGGTAGCTTTGTGATGTGCAAAATCTTGCCCAAATGGAGGAAAGTCAGCTCTTGCTAGTCCATGAGTATTTCGATGCTGATTATTACCAGCATCCACAGATGAATCTCCAAAAATATAAAGACCAGTAAAGTTCTTGGCACTTGCGCTACGCACATGACTCAAAATAAGCACAAAACACATAAAAGGAAAAATTTTATCCATGATGATACCACGAATTGATGTCGTCCACCCCACGGCGTTAGGATCCAAGTAGCCTGTCGTCTCATAAACAACTTATTGCCCACCTCGTGTAGGTGCTACTTGCTCTATAATTAACGAAGAGCGCTTTTCTGGCTGTAGCCCCCTTACTCAAAACTAGACGAGCTCTCGGACTTGCTCTCTACCAAGTCACAACTAGAACTGGAACTAGCTATGTATCTCGATAGTGTATTTTGTGAGCTTGTCTCAATTGGGAAGATGGTTATTCACCTTAGATCTTCTTGCAGCCACACTTCCACAAAACCACATATCCAAATGTTGGGATCAAATACGCGAACTTTCCTCTATAGGCATTGCATCAACTATTTGTTACCATACAACCAACATATTGCTATATCCATAGAGCAGCTACCATTTCCTATATATGTGATTTTTCCAACCTTCCTCTAAGCACATCCCACTTGCCGCTCTAGGGTTAAGTTGCTGGAGTTTGGCCCAAGTTCTTTATTTGTAAAATTAGTTTTTACAGCCTTCAGTCTTTTGGAATTGCATAGTTTAACTATTTGTAACTATGCAACCAACATGTGGGTATATGTATCAACATTCTAGTTTTGTGAAAAAACACATCAACATATAGTTTTTTTCTATCCTCATCATGGGTCAAAACGACAGGAAGCTTGCGTAGGTTGAGTTTTGTATATCTTGACCATGGATCCGCCAACAACAGGAAGCTTGTATAGGTTGAGTTTTGTACATCCTGGCTATGGGTCTGCCAACGACTTTGCAGAAGCTGCAGAGGTGCCGGCCTTGCATATCAGACCATTCTGACTAGTCACAAAGGACTGATATGATGATGCTAAGCTTGTCAGGAATTGGGCAACAACATCAAGCTCTAGCATTTGGACCCCAATCAGCGAGGTGATATGGGCTCTCAAAATGACGGAATTTACGTGTGTAGGTTGCTACCTTTTCTCCCTCTTTCATTTTCAGACTATAGAACTCCTGTCTTACAGCACAAAGAGTCATCATGTTTTTAACTTGATATGTTTTCTCCAGTTGGTTCCATATGGCAAATGCTTCTGTAAGGTATTCCATATCAGGCACAAGGTCAACATCTAGTCCTCCAGCAAGCAATGCGATTGAGATACTATTATGCTGATCCCATTGTGTTATTTCTGTTGTTGAAGGGGATGAAATTGCAACAAGATCCGGTTTCTTCCATGATCCATCAACTATATTCCAGACTCCTCGAGCCAGCATAGTGGATTTCATCCGTACTCTCCATACAGAGTATTTAGTTCAATTGAAGCGATCCTTTTCCTTCAATTCAGAGGTAAACACTGGTCCATCCCATTGTTTTATTTCTGCTGCTGAAGGGGATGAAATTGCAGTAGGATCTGGTTTCTTCCGTGATCCATCAACTATATTCCAGATTCCTCGAGCCAGCGGAGTGGATTTCATCCGTACTCTCCATACAGAGTATTTAGTTCCATTGAAGCGATCCTTTTCCGGCAATTCAGAGGTAAACAATGGTCCACTTGTCATTGCATACATAACTACGGACTTTGATTCATACCAGGGTTGAGTGTTTAAGCTGAGTTTCTGAAATTGAAGGGATACCGCGTCTAGGTACCTTGTAGACATGCGAACTTTTGCAGGATAGTTATAGTTATGACTCTAACTAATCGTGTAAATGTTCGCTATCCCACACTGTAAAGGAAGCTAATAGTGCATCATGCAGGAAGGTTTGATGGGAGGGGTCAGCCCGGGAAGGAAAGGTAAAATTGATTATCTGGCCTACTTGTGCTGACCTCTTCGTCAAACTTTCCGTCTGCTGAAAACGGTTCTTTTTCTTAAAAAAGGTAAGAATGAAACGTCATGTTAGGTTTACTCGAAACATAGTCTTCAAAAAACTAACCGCTTGTCTACCTATTTATGAAGGGACACAGAGGACAGTTGGACCTATCACCTTCCTGGGAATGGAAACGGCCAACAGTCATGGCGTATCTTAACGTCGCTTGGTATGAGGATGGTGGCTGCTCACTCCAACGCGCTCCAGCGCGCAGGCGCAGGAGGCTCTCCTTGCAGGGGAAGTGGTCATGACATTTGAGATGATCTTGAGTTTGTTGAATTGCGATTGATCTCTTGTACATCAATTTCCAGCTTTGCTAAATTTCACATTATCTTGCTGATCTCTAATTGTGTGGTCAATATATCAGCCAAGATTGTGCGATTGATAATGGGTAGATTGGCATCTCTGAGAAGATCCTTAATCAATTCCTGTTTTGAAAGGATTAAGGACATAGTCTTCTCCAGTCTTGTTACACCAACAAGTGACCTGACAATTTTGTCCTGTGAGTTGCTGGATGATGCTAAATCTGTATTATGTCTGAATTGTACAGCTCAGGGTATTTTCGTATGGCACTCTGATGCTACAGGTTGAGAATAGAACAAATCTGGATTCTGTCCTCTCTTTGTAGTCCGAGCTCTGAACAGAGCCTTTGTTCTCTGATGTTGATCGGGATTTTGTAATTTTCGGTCTCGACCTCACCCAGAGAACTTATCTGCAAATCTTCTTAGCCAGATAGTTTAGGTAATCCTGCTCGAAAAGGTCTAGGGTTGTATCAATCGGCAAATGATGTATTTTCTGAGGAAAAATCCTTTTCTGATTATCATTGCTTCTTCGATAACCCTGGCCATTTGAGCTACCCGATCTCGACATCTCGATTCAATTGATGCAGAATTGTTTGCATGGCTCTGATACCATGAAAACTTTGGGTGAGAGCCAAGTGCATAAAGTGTTCATAATTAATCCTAATATATCGTGACCTATATAACTACAGATTACCATAAGGGTTGTAATCAACCCTTATCCCTTTAAAAGGATGGGTTGATGGGGCCACAGTGGGAGAGGTGACCCTAGCGAGCAATAAGCGGGAGGCTCGCCATGTGAAGGCACATGATGCGAATTCTCGTGGAAGGAGTGAGGAGCCCAAGGGTTTGCAGGCAGGAGGAACTGTCTTGGGGCCTCTAGAAGAGGTGCTTAAGATCTGCAAGATGCTAAGTAAGTGTCAGAGAGGCAAGATAAGGAACAAGCCCAAGAGCAGGCGAAGAGGGCGCGTGAGCACATTGAGGCCCATGAGCGGGTCATGGCCAAACAAGCCATGAGGATTCACGACTTGGAAAAGGAGATGGGAGAAATTTTCCGGAACTTGGAGGTAAAGAACGCTGAGCTCGAGGAGCGGGCGCTCTTGGTGCGAGGTTTGGAAATGGAGCTGGAGGATTGGCGAAGGGAGCATGAAGGTCTCCCGGAGCGGTTAGCGGAGTTGGAGAGGAGAAGAGTAGAGGAGGAGAATCGCCATAAGGCGATTATGCATCATATGTTGGTGGTACAGAAAAGGCGATTTTGGGCTGATTATGCCCTTCAAACGAAGCTAGCCCACCAACTCTTCTAAGTCTAAGGCCCCAGGCTTGATATTCATAAGGGTCTCCCTGTCATCATCATGCGGCCCAAGCATCCTTCTCTTCACAAGGTATAACACTTCGTTGTTCGCCTTGAGAATCTTGTTGTGAAGGTTGACCCCTAAACTTTGGTATTCCAACTCCAACTCATCGAGGTCTTCTGGCCACGTACCTTCCTCATACCTACCCTTGTAGGCGTTCCTCTCCAAGGTCAGCTCCCCTACTCTCAGCTGGAGAGCTGCATTTTCCACCTTAACTTACCTTAGGAAGAAACGACCCAACGATCTCCGTCCAACAACAACAAAATGCTTCTTAGCTTGTCACGGAGCCGTCCCGTTGCCTACAGGAGAGCGTCAATCATATTGCATCTTTTCATGCACAATTGGCTGGATGGCAAGCAGAACCTATGGGGGAGACCCTTTGCCCCATGATATCCAAGGCCGGAGCTTTAGGAGTGGATTTCCCATTAGTGAGTTAAGAAATTTTGAGGGTGCTCAACTGGTCCACACCATCGAGGAGGTCGAGGAGTTCACTGCCTCATCCTTGTCCGACTCCCTAGAAGATCTCTTGGTCGTGCAGGTGGGGGACATGTGAAGGAATTTGTTTTCCTTAGAGGTACCCTCTCTGATGACGTCCAGAGCCGTAAGGTGGAGCGGATTCATTCTCGAGTGTGTCGCCCTAGGCTATGGCTTCTCTTCGCTAGCACTGGCCCATGCTTGTAGGATGTAGCTCCCAATTTAGCACTATGTCCCACAAGCAAGGTTTATTAAGTGTTTTAGTTCAGTCATAATGTTAGACGTCGCTTAGGTCTGGTTTAACTTTCTTTCTACCTTCCTTTGGGGTACCTTGTACTCTGGAAACCAGTAAAACCCAAGATTCTCACTAAAAATATGCCATGCATAGTATTCTCTTTGGCAGCTACCATATCATAAATATGTAGATTTCAGGTAGCTACCATAGCGAGAACGAGCTAGTGAACACTAATACAAGGTAGAAACCAAGGTATAATTGTTCTAGAATGACATAAGCATGCATGGTGCATCGAACTTGCAAAGGAACACAAAGGTTCTACTCAATATGCTCATCATGACAATTCTTGCTAGATGGCATGACAAGTGTTTTGAGATAGTATGGTAGTGAGCCATAATATGAATCGCAAAATCGATTAAGGCCGCTTTCACTTCCTTATACTTGCCATTAGTTACTTTTTGTGGGAACATTTAGACAAACATAGTATGTACCATTTAGATAAGAATACATATCTTTATCATGCACAAAACAAAGTAGTGATCTCATCTAAGTTTTGTTTGTCAAAAGAGATGAGGAGTCAATCCGACTATAAAAATCACCAAAAAAAAAAAAAAATCTAAATCCTAACCCCTACATCCCTAAACCCCAAAGATCTAAACACTAACTCTTAAGTGTTTAAGTTGAGAGCATGAAATTTTCTCATCATTCATCAATATAGGGCGTATTATAAATACTATCAGGGTCATCAGTGTCATCATACGGGCTTGGAACAGGAAAAGTCCCTACAGATATTGGGGATGTTGACGATGGCGGAACAACTGAGGTGTTACCCACGGTTGGCGATGATGGAATAGGATTTGTAACAGGTTCTATCGATGGTGAACCAAGAGGGGTTGAGAGTGGTGTTGTCGTAGGTTCCGTCGGCGATGGTGGTGCACCTGAAGATGGTTCCGTTGACGATTCTGGTGCACCTAAAGCTGGCTCCATCGGTGATGGTGCACCTGAAGCCGGCTCCATTGGTGATGGTGCACCTGAAGCTGGCTCCGTTGGTGATGGTGCACCTGAAGATGATGGACTTGAGGAGCCACCATTAATGATTATCTCGAAGTCAAAAATAATGTGATAAATATTCTTACAAAAGATAGATACATCAAAATGAAATGTTCCCCAAAAGAGTTCGTGGGCAACAAATTTGTTCAATGCTTGTGATGCATGAAATGCATCCCACCAAGGAAGCTTTTTTGCATGACTGCAAGCCACTGTATGACGTTGGCAATAAGTTTGGCCATTGAAAGGTCCTCCACCACAACATGCGGTATTATTGTCAAATCCATGACTAGAAAGATGTTTTATCGCATGATGAGTAATATGATAAACAGGAGCCACAAATACTTTTGCTTCTTTTATTCCATCATCTTGTTCAAGCATATCCTTTACTATAGCTCGAAGCTTCTTGTTATAATTTACGATTTTTTGGTTGATATGACCTAAACATTTTCCCGAAGTATTTGTTGCATTATGTTTTGCCAATAAAAAAGGCATACATCCCAAAGGTTGCACCTCTGCTATTACAAACTTTCGTGCTCCTATATTATAAAAGTCTTGAATGATATCTCTAAATTCGCGTAGAATGTTCTCTACAAATTGGCCTACTTCATTCAATATGGTTTCATTGTTGCTTGTAAGAAATTCCATCCAATCATTATTTCCCGCTGATACATAAATTAAAGAGTTGGCTACATGGTGAGCATAATTTATTGGATCGTGTTGATGAAGTTGACTTAATGTGTCTTCTCTGAAATACATAAGTTGGTCTCTTAATGGTATAACATTTCCATATTCATGTATCCCTGTATCACGAAGAATACCAGACCTAGCTGATCCAAAATTAACACCCACACCAAGATTATTATTGTGGGGATCTAAATAAGGACGTGGAAGATGGGTCAAATTAAGGTGTCGAGCTATAAAATCAATGGCAAGAAAACCATTAGTATGTCGTCCGGTAGCTTTATGATGTGCAAAATCTTGGCCAAATGGAGGAAAGTCGGCTCTTGCTAGTCCATGAGTATTTCGATGCTGATTATTACCAGCATCAACAGATGAATCTCCAAAAATATAAAGACCAGTAAAGTTCTTGGCACTTGCGCTACGCACATAACTCAAAACAAGCACAAAACAAATAAAAAGAAAACATTTATCCATAATGACACCGCGGAGTGAGGTCATCGGCCCCACAGCGGTAGGATCCAAGTAGCCTATCGTCTCATAAACAACTTACACCCCTCCTCGTGTAGGTACTGCTCTCTAATTTTTGTAAAGTGTTTTCTCGCTACAGCCCCTTGGCTTGTAGGAAAGCTCTTAGCTCTCTACAAATCTCTTTGTGATAGCTGAAACTGAAATTGAAAGCAAGTATCGCAATTTTATTACTATGGAACCTTCTTGTTTAGGAATCGTTTACAACTATTTGTAAACTTGCGAGCAACATGTGGCTACCTATAGGGCAGCTACCTTTTCGTGGACATGGGATTTTTACAACCTTCCTCTTTTAGAATCGCTTACAATTATTTATGACCATGCGATCAATATGCAGCTATATATAGGACACCTACCATATTGTGTATACAGTCGCCCCCCTGTAATTGGGAACTCTATAAATGGGACCTCCCATCCTGCTCGCTTTAGTTTACAGTGTAAAAAATGGGACTTTTCTCTAAATGGTAATTGAAACCTTTTGAAACATACATTCATGTTAGTTTCACCTTCCTAAATGGGATTTTTAATTTTTTACTAAAAAATAAAAAATAAAAAATTATTACTTCAAAGCACAATAGTTTAGGTGTGATTGAAGACTCCTAAGCTAAGCTTTTTCCTTTATGATAGGTACAGGTTTTTTAATGCTGCTTGGAGAGAGTGCTAGCTTTCAAGCAACTAAGTAGAGAAGTGGTAAAAGTTATTTTTGGTGAAACCTATCAATCAAAATTTAAATTTCCTTTTTATGGGTATTTTTTGTTTTTTAACATTTATAATGTTATAATATTTTCTAAATAGAAAAATGTAATGGGACCTCTAAAGGCACTCCGAACCAGTCCCAATAAGGGGCGGAGGGTGGACCAGATGTAGTTTTACATCTTTTTTTCTTTCTTTCTTAGTTTTAGAACCTTCATCTTTTGGAATTATAAACAACTATTTTGAAACTATGCGACCAACATGCTGGAATTTGTATCAAATTTGGCTGCTACCATATCAAATATATGTTGTTTTTATGGTAGCTACCATGCATGTATATATACAGTAGCTATCATGTAGTATACATGTGAGTTTTACTATTTTCTTCCTTATCATGATGCAAATTATTGTCCTGAATGATATCACTCTCACCTTTTTGAGAGATGCCACGTGTGTTCTTTTACTATTTTCTTCCTTCTCATAAAGGAAATTATTGTCCTTTCAATTATGGGCTTTGTTTCACGAGGTATGCCATGTGGCAACCCATGGGTTATGTGAGCTCCCCATCTTCAGAAGTTAGTTTTATGGTCAACTTTTCTTGCTCGCTTTGCACCATCCTTTTGGGGGTGCTAGATTGTGTCCTATGGCCTTGGTCGCTCCGTCATCCTTATGGGCGGTGCTAAACTGTGTCCTATGGCCTTCATTGCTCATCGTGCATCGTGCTTTTGGGCGGTGCTAGATTGTGTTATATGGCCTTGGTTTAGCAGCTACTACTTATTGGGGTTGCTATCCTCAGCTAATTGTCTCTAGTATGTTGGTGTAACTGTTATAGCTATTATTTATTTGAAATAAAACCCTCCAAGTAATGTTGTGAAAAAAAATAATAGCACTAATGGTCTAGAAGAATAAGCTATTAAGGAGCCTATTCTTTGTAAGGAGCCTATCTGGTAGGATACAATAGGCTCCTTGAAAAAAAATAAAAGCACTAATGATCTAGAAGAATAAGCTATTAAGGAGCCTATTCTTTGTAAGGAGCCTATCTGGTAGGATACAATGGGCTCTTTACTTTCTTTGGAGAAGAATTTGGATAGAAGTTATCCGTTACCATGGGTTGTCACTAACATGCTGTAGACTTTTTTTATACTAGAAGTGGCTTTTGGTCTTCATATCATAAAGTTAGTCTATTTAGTTTTTGGTTCACTATAGACGTGCTTCACAAGTATACACTTTGGCGCACCATTCTCATCTTTTTTATAATGGGATAAAAAGTCCCCTTGAATTTTTCCTTTTTTGTACTAGGTATATCTGAACTTTATAGTGATAAACAGTTTTTAATAAAAAATATTAATTCAATAAAATTCCAATTGGTGCAACCTTCCCATGTTAAGATGGGAGCACTTTATATGGATATATAGATACGTTCATACTTTACATGAAATTAACGAAAAGATGAGAAAATATTTACATGATTCTTTCAACATCAATAAAGCTCATTATTGGTGAGCCACAAGGATAGAAAAACGTTGGGATTCCATTCTAACGTGTGCAAATAAAACATAGTTAGCCAAATGCTGTCTATTTTTTATTGTATACTTTGGCATCTTTGATTTTTTCTCTACAATTTTGGCATCAAGAAAAAAGGGTGGATGGGAATAAGAATGTGAAATTATTATAGTACAGTGACGTAGTATTTATAAAAGATACCAAATCGCTTGGAATAAAAAGAAATGGCTAATATTAGAGGTTGAATTTTCTACGAATATCTATATAAAAGCATATTTCTTTTCTTGCTTTGACAAAGTCTAAGATTGGGAAGCGCAGTGTTCGAAAATAAGTACTTGCACACATTATTGGACAGATAGGTTGACTTGGAAGGAAAAAGGTTTCTAGAAATGACGGAATACATCCGGGGACGTGGCTGCCCTTGGGAAAACGCAAAAGCGGGAGGTTGGCCAAATGCAAATGCGCACAAGGCAAGGCAGGTACGCAGAGCGAGTGGAAGAGCGTTCCCAAACTTCAAGCCAAGCAGCCAAGCCCGAGGCGCCGGAGCTTGACCGGCCAGAGCTATCTCCGACGAATACGCCAAAGCAAATCAGTGTGGAGATGTGGTGCGTGCAGCAGGCCCAGTGCCTAATGCGCTGCCTAATGTTGGAGTAATGCGTCGGCAAAGACATGTTGCGGAAAGTGGGTACCACATGGAGCGAAAAGGGTTGGCCAAGCCTTGAGCGCGGCGAACGCCAGCCGTGGCGCACCACCCTGGCGAGAAACGCGGCTCGGCTGTGGCTCTGGACTTGGGAGCCCATCCTTTGGGCAAGGAGGCGGCAGTGTGCACGGCACCCTTCATCGTTGTCATGTAGCTCCCTTTCATGGGGTCTGCATGGCCTACGTCATGCGTACATACATACAGAAACATACCCTACCCGACTGCACGCACAGCGGTAGGGTTGTGAGGTGCGGTGTTGAAGAGCTGGGGTAGGGTTAGGGTTGTGAGGTGCGGTGTTGAAGAGGTGTTTGGAGAATTCCACCACCTGGGGTGATGGTACCACGTCTGGGGGTGGGGTGGAGGGTTCTAGAAGCGGGGCTTGTACTATGTACTCACGGACGGGCCGTGGCGATGCCGCGGCTGGCTGCTGGTGGTGGTTCTGGGCAGGAGGAGAGAAGTGGAACTGGATTCCCTGGATTCCTCAACAGCGGGTGCAACAGGAGCCGGATATGCTCTGGCTCGGCAGTGTGGGTTAAGGACAGGGCACACATAGTGGATAGAGATGCTGGGGAGTGACAGGAGTGGGTGATCATGGGATGCTTCTTTTGACGCGGCGGCCGCCCAATGGCCGCCCGGCGTCTCTGCCGGTGCCGGTGCGAACAGACTGTGTCGGTCACAGTGTGAAACAAAGATGGAAGGGCCGGGGCCCGGGTCCCGGACTCCCGGACTCCCGGACGGGCGACGCGTTCGCTGCTGATTCTGCCAGACTCCAGTGAAGCGGCAGCAGCAGCAGCAGCAAGCGCGAAGAATAATACCTACCGGAACGTGACGTCCAGAGTGATGTGAATATCCTCCTCCTCCTCTGGCAACCAGGCAACGGTACCCAAAGCGTGGGTGTTATGTGTGTGTGTGGCGGTGTGACCTAATAATGCTGGCCAGCCGGATTGGGCGATTCGGCCAGCCCGGCAGTGGGCATGGGCAGTGGGGAGTGGGGAGTGGGGAGTGGGGAGTGGGCAGTTGGCAGTTCCGCCCACCCAGGCTCGACGACCGGACCCGCCCCATCGTCACCGATTGCAGCAACCAAGAGTCAGTTTGACGCCAAACGTGCGCACACAGAAGAGCAGCTGCGCATTCTAGGGACATTTTTGGAGTCCGAGTCCGAGTCCTAGTCCGAGTCCGTCGCGCGCAACAATGCGGCGGGCGGACTGCGGCACATTACACGAATCTCGGGCATCATCCACACCCGGGCACGGACCTGGACCTGGACCTGGGCCATGGGCCATGGGCCATGGGCCATGGACCGTGCTGCTGGTGTCACAGATACAGTAGGAGCGTAGTGGAGGAGTATAAGGAGGCAGGTGGTGGTAGAGGCCAGGAGATGTGGGCACATGTCCTGCGGGAAAGGGAGGAGCCGGGGTCCGGGCGGCAGCAGCTATTATGGCGGAGTAAAGGCCAGCCGAGCAGAGCTTGGATGACAAGCCATGTTTGGCAGCTGCCAACTGCCAAGAGAATCCGAACGCACAACGCCTGCCCTTCCCTCTGCCCCTCCTACCATGTTCCCTTACACTCCACGTACTGTACATGGGTGGCAAGACATAGATAGAGAGAAAGCTAGGTGGAGGGGGAGCGGAAGGAAGGAAGGAAGGAAGGAAGGAAACAAAGAAAGGTGCAGGCAACGCTTGTGCTTTGCTTTCGTCTGCTCTGTGCTCCTTTTTCTCTCTCTCCTCTCGACAAGGTGCTGTTGCTGTTCCTGTTGCTTCAGTTGTGTCTGTGGCCAGGGCAATGGCAAGGGCAATCAGTCAATCATTCGTCGGGGATAGATAGCCTTTCTACTCTCAGTCTACTGCTTCTTCTTCCTTCTTCCCTCCTCTGCTGCCTGTGCGCACGCACTCACCCTCTTCCACTTCCACTTCCACTTCCTCTTCCTCTTCCTCTTCTCTTGTCCCTCTCGCTCCTCCTTCGCTTTCCTTTGCTTGCGAGTCTCCTTTGCTTCCCTCGGCTTTTGCTCCTGTGTCTGTGAAGGGTCTGTCCCTGTCCCAGTTCCCCCGTCTGCCTGGCCCTGCCTGGCCCTGCCTTGCCCTTGCGTTTGGTGGGCGGTAGTGATGCCACCTGCGTGCGTCGCGGATCCCGCCCCGCTGCATCTGCGCGATCGCATCATGTGCGGCCCGACAGCGTCCCTCAATTCCCTGCCCCGATCGGACTCCTTCCGCCTGGAGCTGCGGCCGGCGCAGTCCCTGGCCACCACGGCCACCAGCTCCTGCACGTTCACGGATTCCGACAGCAGGGACAGGGACAGGGACAGTGACGACGGGGGGGCCATGGAGGCTGACTGCGCCTGGGAGGCGGCGGGAAGGGGGAAAACCCACGCCTCCTCCTCCGCGCGCCGCCGGCACAGCAGCAGGACCAGCGGCGGCGGCGGTGGCGGCGGCGGGGGAGCAGGGAGCAATTTTCCTCCCATGTCCTCGGAGGCGCACGTGGGGGAGTCCATGAGCGGCACGGAGGGCGGGGCGGACGCGGAGTGCGGCCTGGCCAGCCGATCCAGCAGCGAGAGCATTGTGCTGCAGAGCTCGCAGCCGGGAGACCGCGCCTTCCTGGCCACCACGGCCAGCACTGAACTCCTCCAGGGTGCCGCGCCGCAGGCCTGGAACGCGCTGGTGGACAAGGTGCACCGCGCGGTGGCCTCCAATCGGGCGTGGGCCTCGGATTGGCGGGACTCGCACCCGCCTCTCCCCTTCGGCAACAGGCCCAGAGAGCACAAGGCCATCACGCTGGGCGGCCACAAATCCGCCTTCAACACCGTTCCGGCTTCTGCCAACAAGGCGGCTGCCAGCTTCAGCGCCAGCGCCAGTGCCAGCGGTAGCGCAAGCGAGGATGCCAATTGCGGCTCCCAATTGCAGGACGCCGGGGAGCACGACCAGGATCAAGCCTGTTCCGTTGTGGGCAGCCCGGAACATCCAGCAGCCGTAGCGCCTGCTCCTGCTCCTGCTCCCGTGCCTGCCTCCGCCTTCCCCCCCAAGAAGCGCCCCTTCCTCGCCACAGTCTCCAAAGTGAGCGTCACTGCGGACGAGGAGCAGGCCGATCTCGCAGGAGACGCCCTCAGCCTCAGCCCTCCCCGACAACAGCAGCACCATCAACAACAACACCATCAACAACGACAAGCAGAAGACGAAGAAGACGGTGATGAACAGTGCTCTCCCAAGCCGGCCAAGACTGCCCGGCTCTCCCCCAAATCGGCCCAGGACTCCGTGCCCCGCAAATCTGTCAACATTTTCGTGGATCTCAACGTGAGCAGCCACGAGCTGGTGCCCATCAACAGCCACATTGAGGTGTGCAAGCGGGTGGCATCCGGGCTGCCCCGGAAGGGGCAGCAGCAGCAATCGGGGAGCCAGGAAGCCGCGAGCTCGTCAGGGGGATGGTCTGCTCCAGGACCTCCGGTGCTAGGTTTGAGCCTGGCGTCGGACCACAGCGGGCTCTGCAACACGCCGTGCACGAGCGAGGGGCATGCCGCCCCGAGGGAGGATCCGGAGCTGGCGTCCATGGCGCAAGCGGAGGTGGCCATCACCAGCCCAGCCAGGAGCAAGAGCTTGTTCCACTCTCGGGCCCGGGATGCGCATCTTTCCAGCTCGCAGGTGAGCAACTCTACCGTGCACGACAGCCTGGATGATGGGCGGCAGGCGTGGGACGCGCCGAGGCCGCTGGGGGGGTGCACCATCACCCGGGAGCTCCACCGGGCGCAGGCGCAGCACATGGCGGCGGCCTTCCGGGCCCGGGCCACCCCGGCCCAATCCGAGGAGGAGGTGAAGAAATCGGAGCACGCCAGGCTGAAGCTGAGCCTGCAATCCACGGCGGCGTTGTTCGAGAATCCGCCGGCGGGGATGGAGGCGCAGGGGCTGAGCCTGGTGCACCTGCTGCTGCAGTGCGCGGAGGCCGCGGCCAGGGACGATTCCTCCCTCGCAGCCGACATCCTGGGCCAGCTCTACCAGGGCGCGTCCCTGTACGGGGACTCCATGCAGAGGATCGCTGCCTACTTCGCGGAAGGCCTGGCGGCCAGGGTGGTGGGGAAGGCGTCCCCGGTGTACGCCACCCTGATGCACCAGCCGTCTGTGCGGGAGAGTCTCCTGGCCTTCACTGCCCTCTACAAGGTGTCGCCGTACTTCCAGTTCGCGCACTTCACAGCCAACCAGGCCATCCTGGAGGCCATGGACGGGGAGGAGCTGGTGCACGTGGTGGACCTGGACATCATGCAGGGATTCCAGTGGCCGTCTCTGATCCAGTCCCTGGCCACCCGCCCGGGAGGGCCTCCGAGGCTGCTGAGGATTACGGGTGTTGGGGAGGAAGGGATTCTTCGAGACACAGGGCAGAGGTTAGCCAGCTTTGCTGCCTCCTTCGACATGGCGTTCGAATTCGACGCTGTGGCAAGGGACTTGGAGCATGTCACACCCGACTGCATCTGCCCCAGGCCGGGGGAAGCCATAGCTCTCAACTCCGTGTTCAAGCTCCACACTCTCCTGTACCAGCCTGATGAAGAAGGCTTTTCCAAGCAATCGCCCACCAGATCCGACGAGCACTACTACCCGGCCAGGCTGCAGGGCTTTCTGCGCAGCACCGTGGCTCGGCTGGGGCCCAAGGTGGTGACGCTGGTGGAGCAGGAGGCGAGCCACAACGCGCCCACCTTCCTGGCGCGGTTCGTGGAGGCTCTGCACTACTACGCGGCCATATTCGACTCCCTGGACGCGTCGTTGCCGCAGCAGAGCGAGGACAGGGTGAAGATCGAGCAGGTGCATTTTGCCACCCAGATCAAGAACATCGTGGCGTGCGAGGGGGCGGAGCGGGTGGCCAGGCACGAGACCGCGCAGGTGTGGCAGCAGAGGATGAAGGCGGCGGGATTTGTGCAGCTGCCTTTGAGTTCTCACAATGTCACGCAGGCCAAGCTGTTGCTGCAACTGTGTCCTTGTGAAGGATACAAGATGTCGGAGGAGGGTGGCTTGGTTTCTTTGGCATGGCAGGATAGGCAACTGCTCACTGCTTCGGCCTGGGCCTGTCGGGGGCGAACGTAGCTTTGGCTCCGGGTGCTGCCAGCACCACAATTTTGCTTATCAGCAGGCAGGCAGGCAATGGCTATGTAGACAGTAGGCAGTAGAGCGAATTCCTGGGCACTCCTGAGCAAAATTGTCGGTTGCTGGTCTGCTCCTTGTTTGGGGATGGACAGTCCTCCCATGTAACATTTCACAACATTTTTATTTCGATGCCATGTGCTCAAATGAGATGACACAAATTCCTGGCTCGCTTGCTGCAAATGCAAAGTCCTCAAACAGCATGGCGTCCTTGCATTGTAGCAGGCAGGCACGACGGGGCACTAGACTAGTGGGCATTATGCCCTTGACCCTCACACTGTCGGTATTATCCACCATGTGCACAATGCTGTGATCACAAGGATTCCCAAGTGTACCACGTTGTGTCAATATCCAGTGTCTGGGGTTCACCGCCGGATTCCTCCAGCAATATATTCCATGTTCTTCACTCAGGCAAAAGATTCTGATTTTCCACGCTCTTTCGATTAGGGTGGTGATTCTTCACTCTCCTAGTGCAAGATCCAAAAACCGCCTTGCCAGATAAACAAGGTCAAAGTACATATTCCAGTAGCTTGGTAAATCTGGTCGCCTCTCTGAAATTTCGCACAGGTTCCACAGAATGCGTCACATGTGGTTGTCCACCACTCTTGTTTTTAGTTAGGGCTAACCTAGGGGCAAAGGACAGACGGACCAACAGCAAAATTCTGTGCACCCCGAAGCTGCCGAATCCTTTCGGTACCCGGTGATTTAAATCAAACAATCGGTCAGCGGACCAGTGAATACCTTGTCCTGCCGTAATGTCGGTTTGTGTGTAGCCAGGGCAGAAGCTGTTTACAAAGATCCTTGCTCCAGCTGGCCTGTCAGCGAGGTCCCTGGCCAGCATCCTTGTATAAGCGTTGACAAAGGCTTTAGAAACAGAGTAATGAGGGTACATCGTGGCCCATGTATCACTCTTGCGCTGCTTTGCATCGATGTAGAAATTTTTCATGACTTCTTCCATCTTCTTCTCCGATAGGGTCTCAATCTTATCGAAGGTCAGCCTCGCACTTGCTTTGATGACATTCTGCTTTCATCAGAAAAACCTTCAGTCAGCAGGTCTTGATCCAACAAAGGGACTTTTCACAGATGTAGAGCCAGCTACAACAAGATAGAGAACCGGGGCCAGGAGCACTGAAGAGAAACAGCTTACAGAGAACTGCCCAAGCCTGGAACTGACGTTGACAATCCGAGCACCGGACTTGGAAGGTCGCAGAAGAGGCAGAATAGCTTCTGTTACATTCTTCACACCATAGTAGTTTGTTTGCATGACCTTTCGTGCATTATCCAAATCTGGTGAGTCCGGTGCACCAAATATCGATGCATTGTTCACCTGCCAATAACAAACATTGCACTAACAATCAGAGGGCCTTTCTGAATCCTCATACCACTTTCTTAAAAGGCTAGGAGCCCGGTGCAGATGAAACCCTTAAAAAGCCAAGTTAACAAACGTGATAGCACCTTTCAGCGAATTGTCATGTGCGGAAGGCTTGATTACCTCGGAGACATGAGTGATCGTGCTGGTACAGCTACACAGAACTTCAGATATGAGCAAGACCCTTTACTGCTCACGCAGATGATGAAACCAGAACGTTGCTTAAATCTCACCAGGATGTCAATGCCACCAAATTGCTGCCTCAGCCAATGAGCAAACTGCCGGACGGATTCCAGATTAGACACATCCAGTTGGCGGTACATCACTAGCAACCCCTCTTTCCGCAGCCTGTCCACTGCGGCTTCACCACGATCCACATCCCGACATGTAATTACGGTTGTAATACCCTGTTTGGCAAGCTGCCTCACAATCTCAAACCCGATACCCTTGTTGCTACCTGTGACCACGGCCACGGTATCCTCGGACCACCACCTACAAGAACCAACCAAGCCTCAAATCATTCCAATGCAACTAAACGGAGCGCCGAACCAAAATCTCAATGCAGCATCAGCGTCAAGTATATCACCTTCTCGTAGTCGCCGCCATGAAGTGATGAACGGGACGCGAGCCCGCAGAAATTGCAAAAGCGAGGAAGATGGTCGGTACTTTGGAATACCCGGCACCCTGGCAGCGGTCACGGGTGCCTGACTTCTCCAGACATAGGTTACGTTTAGTTGTCATTTTGATTTTTTGATTACCTCGGTGAATACTCCAAAGTTACTGCCAATAGTTTCTAGCGTGGTAAAGAATAATTTACTCCCCTTGCTAAAGACGGACCTATGTATGTAGGTACGCTCATGTTGAAGACTAGTTATTGTACCTAGTTAGCACATTTTCATATAAACTTACCATGTTGGGAGGTATGGTGTCTTTTATTTTTAATTTTTATTAATTAATTATTAACATATAACAATTATATTTGTAATATATATAGTACTTTATAATAAATCTGATATTTATAATAATATATTTCAATAATATTATAATCATATTTAGAGATACTCATACCTTAATATTTATTAGCACTATACTGTGAAGGTCATATTTTCTTGAGGTTAACATCTAACACTTATCCAAAAACTATTTGAAATTTCCAAAGAGTGAAGACGGAAGTAATAATTATAGAGAGTTAACATTTATACAAGGCACATTTATCCGGGGTAGACTATTGGTCTTCTTGTATATTGTCTACGCACTAGGTGACTTTAGAGATGGACCAAAAAGTTATAATTCACATGTGCTCTCTATTGGAATGCTTTCCAAGCCAGAAGGGTCGAGATACAACGACAAGCCTATCAAGAAACTCCTTTGTAGCAACATGTGGTGTCTAAGTTACTAAGCTATCTAACTATTGATTACCAAAGTTATTGAGTTTTCGCATTGATCTCATCATTACGATTTTATCAATCATAGCACCAATATTTTACTCACATACTATACGTCAAAACTGGGGTGATTAGGTGGTCATGGGATAAGAGTAGACATTATTAATAGGCGAGATGGGGAATCTCATCTACCCCTGAAGTCTGAGGAGGAACAACCCAAAAAGGGCTAATAGTAAAAGAGGAAGTCCTAGTCCCCTCGAATGTCTTTCCCGTAACTACCTATTGCATCAATGATATCGTGATCAGGGATGATGAAGGGCCTACCTATCACCGGTGTCGAAGCTTAGTCCTCAGCGCTGAGTCTTCCCATAAATAAGTAGCTACAGAGCTATGGAAACCCACCGCTGGAAAAAGCCACCACGGAGGAAAGGGGGAGGCCCCTCCAGGGCGAGGGGGATGAAAACATGGCCATCTTGCATAGGAGAGTACTTGTGAGTCTTGCTGGTTGCGCATCCTTCCGCCACCCAGCCGGGGGGGTTGATGATGACATGCTCGCTTATAGAGTCTCTCGGGGGATCCGTGACAACCACATCAGCGATATAAATTTGCTCCCCCCTAGTATAAAAAAGGTCCGCCTCGAGTGACGTACGCCATTACGCAATGTATGGGCGGGCGCCCCAGACGGAAAAATCCGCCTCCTACGCGTTGCCCCACGGACAACGGGCCAAATGGGATCCGAATCGCGATGGCAGCCCACGCACGGAAAGAGAAGAGGCCAAAGGATGAGCCAAACCGAGGCGGACCCTCATCGCGGTCGAAAAGGACGCTGGTGTGATTTGGAACGCCGGAATGCAAGGCCGAGCCAAAAGCCAGGAGCCTGCCCCCTTCCCCGAACAGGAACGCAGGCGGGCCCGCGAAGACCTGGAAATGGAGGAGTCCAGAAGGAGGGCCCTTTGCACCTGTAAATATTGCTTCTCCTGGAGAGAGGCTTGAAGGCCACACAACCCTTCCTTAAAGAAAGAGGAAAAAGGAGGCATGGCTTCCCTAGCCTCTAAGCAAAGAGAGTCCCTAGCCTGCCTGAGAAAGACCTGCAAGGGGAAGGCCCCCTTCTCAACACTCGAGACGAAGGCTTAAGGGGGGGGAGTCCACAGAATCGAGAGGCCAAAATTGTGGCAAGAGGGCCCAACTCCCGAGGAAAGCCGCCGAGCCGAGGCCTCCATGGCAGCAAGCTGCCTCAAGGCCAGCAATGATGCCTGCTTCCGCCAAGTCACCATCCACGATTCAAGGTGCCGGGACCTATATTGTCCCCAAGCGCCTGCATAACCTGCCTATCAAAATGCCTCAAGCTTGATAAAAAGGCCGTCCCGGTAAGATAACTTGGTCAACGCGCGAAGCAGGAAGACAAAATACCAAACGCAACCTGAGGGTCCCCAATTTGTGAAACATCCCCAATGTGAGCCACGTCCACAAACTCTTGAATAAAGTCAGGGGGACCCAGCTGAACTCTGAGGACCCGAAGCCCTTGCGGAGAAATAATATCCCCCCTTAGATAGTGAAGAGGGGATGTATTGCTGGAAGGGGACCACACCCTGCACTTATCGATCTTGACTCTTAATCCCATACGGGAGAGCTCCAAGGAGAAGAGATCAAAGGCAGCTCTGACCTTGTCCCCTGGCCCGAGGATATGGGTATCGTCAGCCACGGAAGGGGAAAGGCACTTCCGAACTGCAGAGGCTGTGGAGGACAGCGCCTTGAAGTGCGCCATGGCGAAGAGGGCGCCTCCCAATGGATCCCCTTGCCTTGTGCCCATCGCTGAGTAGAGAACCGAAACGCCTTCCGTAGCTGGACCATGTTGATAGTAGAGATTGGACGGAGAACCGTAGAAGGAGCGAACAAATGGAATGAGGCCCGCTAGGTGCCCATCTGCGTCCTTGAGTTCCAAGAAAATGACGGCCCTAGACACTGTGTTGAAAGCATTCTCGATATCTACCTGTAGAGCAACCCAATGTGGGTGAGACTCGAGGATCGCATGGATACCAATGGCCGCAGACTCACAACCCCCTGGAGTGGCAATCCCAAATTGGTGGGGGCAAAGGTGCTTCCGGAAGTGCTCCCGAAGTTGAATCGCAATGCTGTGGCTGATGAGGTGCAGGAACACCTCTCCGAGAGCAATAGGGCGAACCCTCGACGCAGGTTTCTCCAAAGCTAGTAAAGGGTTGTTGCATGGTTTGGTGCTCACTTTGGTGCGTAACGGTTGAAACATCCTTCTTTTGTCCTCTTATATTGAATATAATTTTATATAATTGATTTCGTTTCCAAACGGTCTGGTATTTTTATAGATGATAGTATTCTTATGTATGTATCTGAGGTTAAAATATGAAATTAGATTAGGGGAAAAAAGACCTTGAAAAAAAATGCCTTGGTCCGGGGATGCTAAGATGGGCAATGTCCTCGACACTTGTCCATTGTGCCATGTTATTTTTACGAACCGGGGGAGCGAAGGAGGGAAAATGGTCCGTACCTTTACTGGCGCCCCACCACGGACGCACCGCCGGTGCACTTGTTAATTTTATGGGCTGACATCAAGCATCTCGGTTTCATCAAGTACTTCAAACACAGCGGGAAACCGTGTGCGAGCATGGCCTGTAGGTGATGCTGATGGCGCCCAGTGGGTGCTTCATTCGAAGCCACAAACAAGTTGGCTCAGTGGAGGTAGGCATCTACACGCAACAATCCGCCAATGGATGCACCATGAGATGAAGGCTCAGCGGAACAGCCATTTGTTGCGATTGCCTGTAGGCCGCGCTCGTTGGGTGGGTGAAATCTGAACCATGTAAAACTGGGTCCAAGCTAGATGTTTAGGGTTTGGTCTCACACGGGCGCGCATGGTTGTTGCCGCAGCCATGTGAAGACATCGTGTGAAAGGTCGCTCAAGATCGGGCTTGGTGACTCTAGCGGCAGACACGCATCACGGCACTTGTTAATTTTATATGACATCAAGCATCTCGGTTTCATCAAGTACTTCAACATGGGAAACCGTGCGCATGGCCTGTAGGTGATGCTGATGGCGCTTGGTGCTTCATTCAAGCCACAAACAAGTTGGCTTGGAGGTAGGCATCTACACGCAATAATCCGCCAATGGATGCACCATGAGATGAAGGCTCAGGAATAAATGCATTTGTTGCGATTGCCTGTAGGCCGCTGGTGGGTGAAATCAACCATGTAAACTGGGTCCAAGCTAGATGTTTAGGGTTTGGTCTCACACGGGCGCGCATGGTTGTTGCAGCCATGTGAAGACATCTTGTGGTGAAAGGTCGCTCAAGATCGGGCTTGGTGACTCTCTAGCGGGCGTACACGCATTTTCGGCCCCTCAAAGAGGTATGGCACGCTCACTGTGAAGCCGAGGCGAGCATGGGCCGAGAGCAAGCGCCGCCAAAGGTCGGCAGGCATGCAAATGTAGTGGCAGAGCAACCCGGAAGGATGATGCCTGTGTGATAGAAGTGGGCTATCTCAAGAAAGCAGCGGATGCGTTGAGACGGGCGAGGATCAAGCAAGGCTTGGGGATGTTGACCTGCCTCACCTGACCTCAACACAACGAGTCAAGAAGTGGAGAGCAGGGGGGCCTTGAGCGAATCGACAGGAGCGTGGAATGCCTACTCGCGTGAAACAAAGGGTGGCTCGAAATTGGTCAACATTTCTTGCATCTCACTTCTAGATACACCGCGAGCAAATAAGACATCTTACGCCTCTTTGGCCACACCGTTGAAAGAGTATCGGGTGAGACCGCAAAGACTAAGGATAGGAGAGGTGGCAAGAATGATCATGCGTAACTTGAAGGTTGCATGCTCAAGTTTGAAGGACGTGCAATTTGGAGACGCTATGCACGGAACACGCCTTCAACATGATTCCGTCTAAAGATATCAAAGGGAGCCACCTTGTTTCCTCGTTGTCTCGCCAAATAGAGCCGTGAGGAGGCACCAGATCGAGCCTTGGGTTCTCGCAAGGAGATGTGCATGGTGAAATATCTCACCGGTGTGGTGCAGGTAGGAAGACACGGAGTGACACAGTGCCAGGGTATGTGAAAGACGTAATTGTTCAGTTTTGGGAACTCGCCTCCAGACCATCATCGAACACTAAGGACACAAAGCGGTTCAGAACTGCTCCAAAGAACACGATAATTTTTGAAGGGGGTTAATAATCTCGAAGGGGGTTTTCCGCAAATAATCTCTGAAGGGGGTTTTTGATGGGCCCTAAAACAGCGCTTTGAAGGCATTCCGGAAAACAAATTCAAAAAAAGGTGTCACCCAAAATTACTACTTTCCATCTAGCAATGTTTGTGGCCAATGGTGGTCGCAAACTCCAACCTAGGGAAATAATGCAAAGTAGGAACGGTGAGGAAGGCCGCTCTCGCCGCAAGAACGATCAGAACTCAGTTTGGGAGGAAATGTGGTTTTGTTATGACATCACATAAGCCACGGACGTATTTCCTCGAAAACATCAAAGAACCGGACTTACAACGTTAACTCGGGACCCCGTGAAAACGAGATTTCGCCACTCATCCCCGAGTTCAATCCTTCATCACTTGGTCCAAATTTCTCCGCATTGTCATCGCTATCTTCAAGAAGACTTTGACTCAAGAAATGAAGCCACGCAACTCGCAGAGCTTATCCCTTATCGCTTTTGTCCACCGCATGATGCTCGCATGCTCAACAAAACCCATAATACAAGATGACTGTTTCCTTCACAAATACCTCATGTATGTTTTTCAGGTAATGACCCTTATTCCCTTTTTTCTTCGGCATTGGACCAAATGGGTTACCACTCTGGCGGACTATGTATTCCTGCACATATCTCCCTTCATACGCATCTGTGTGCTCAGTCCGATACCAGTGGATAAGAAAGTGAGGTCGTGGTGCATTTAGCTTCACGTCAATGACCTCTCCAATCCAAAATGGCCTGTTATGCATGTCCGTAGTGCACGGCACTGCCATAAACATCCCCTCTTGGATTTCCGTTATGTCCCCATTCATCCGTGCCATTTCCCGCTGTTGCCTTCCAGCATTTTGATATGCCCCCAAGTACATATCCCGTTGTGGGAGGTCCCTCAATAATGCCTCATCCAACAAAGCTTCATCCGGGACTTGAAGTGGTCGGGCTGTATGCTCCACTTCTGCACGTGAAAACCACTTCCAAGGATGCTCCAGCACTAGACCGATGTTATTCTGCACAATGACAGCAATCTCCTTCTGGTCCACCCAAAAGGCCTCCCACCACTTGTACTCTTCAACAGTGACATATGGACGCAACCCTTTTAATCCTTCCTGCAAGTGGGCGACTCCTTCCGTCGGTGATAGGATACCTGCCGTTCCCTTCTTATCCCGGCTCAAGAAGTGACAATAAAGGCGCAATTGCTATTCCCTAAGGAACAAAATTCAAAACTCTAATCCAAATTTGGCTTTCCCATAGCGGGATGTTGAATACCGCTTTTGCTCCTCGACGATGTGATAAGGCCGCCGCCGGGTTTGTCTTCCTGTAATTTTGAACCGGTCCGGAACGACAGTTATTCGCTTTTGATACAACAAACTTCGCTCGCTTTTTCACGGCCACATATGTCCTAAAATCCGGACCTCCAACACTTTAACATCCGATGGTGTGTAGGCACATTTGAGAATGTCTCGCAACGCGCGTGCGGTGCGCTTTTGTGTCTCAAGCTTTTGGAGAAGCATGAGAACATTTGATCAATTTGATCGTGAGTGTGGCCAACCAGTAGAAAGCCCACCTTCACCTTCTCAAACGTGCCCATGTCCACGAGCATGTTGAGATAAGCAAATAGTAGCTGGTTCTTGTTCTCACGGCATGTATTGTCCAGCTGAAGATAAGGAACCTTGGGCAAGACACCATCATAGTTGTGGATAACATCTTGAATGACGCTAATAGTCAAATTTGCATCATTCCGGAGGTTGGCATAGTGTAAAAAAGCTCTCGCCTTGTGGGTGTACTTGTGGATCATGCACCCCACTACATGAACTGAAATGCGGCATTCCTCATCCAAGTTCTTTGGCCACCTCAGAATGTGCGGGATCTCCGTCTTCTTCTAGTCCATTCCATCAATCGCCAATAAAATGTACTTATGTGGCTCTATATAACTCTTACTGCGATGTTTAGTCATCTTGGCGCGTTCTGCAAGAAGTCGCTGGCGATGGACGTCTAACGCTGCTTGATATTTCTCTGCAAACATTAAAAAACAGCATTAGAGCGTTGGCTGTCTAAAGCCATCGAAGACCTTTGGGCGCTGGACGGCCTGCCCCATAGGTTGCGATGATATGGGGCGGCCGGCGCCTGACTGGCTGGAGAGGGAGGCGCCGCCAGCCGGGCGCCCTCATGGCGGTGGCCCGCATGGCGCCGGCCGGCCGGCGCCATGCTCACTGGAGGCCTGCCAGGCGCCGCCGCCGGCGCCTCTTCGCTGGCGCTGGGGGCGCCGGGCGGGCGGCGCCCTCCGCTGAGAGAGGAGGGCGCCGGCCGGCCGCGCCACGGTGAGCAGACGGGCGGCGCCGGCCGGCCGCGCCACGGTGTGCCGACCCACCGGCGCCGCCGCTTTGCGCCTCCCTCCCGGAGATTGCAGGTACGGCCGCCGGCCGGCCGACCACGAGATTGATTATCGCCGGCCGGCCGCCGGCGCCTGACTGGAGAGAGGGAGGCGCCGCCGCCGGCGCCTCCCTCGCGCAAGACACCCGTTGCCCACCCGACGGTGAGCAGACGGGCGGCGCCGGGCGGCGCCGGCCGGCCGCGCCCGCCTCACGCAGCTACCTGGCCGGCGCCCGAGTGTGGTGCTCGGGCGGCCGGCCGGCGCCTCCCTCCGCCATACACTCGTGGCTACAAATGGTAGGCGAGGCGCCCGAGTGTGGTGTACAGAGATGTCGCCGACGCATTGTTGCGATACCTGTTTCTTGCAAAAGTAGGATAGTCTTCACGACATCGGATTGCGTGCAAGAATTGAAAGATGTGGAGGTCTTGTCCAAACTTCCCGAGGAGTTTCGCCATTTCATATTTGAGATCAATAATTGGAAGGGCTTGGAGAATGAGCGGGCTCAGTGCATAAGGACTTGGAAGAGGGACTCCACGTTTTCAACGTTCCATCGACTGAAAAGCAGGTCCAGTACCAGATCCAAGGCCGTAATGTTCTTGACTTGCGTGGCTACCTGCGGGGAAGGAGATACACTTTGCTTGTCATGGACGTCCCCCGTGGGTTTGACATCGGTCCTATGGACAAGCGCATGGATTCGGCCATGATGGGTACAGTGTTTCAGAGTTTTGAAGAGAAGACCACCAGCGAGGAGTTCAGGCTTATCGTCCTGCATGGAGTTGAAGAAGCCCACACAGTCAGGGAGTCTATGCGGAAATTTTGTGGCAAGGGAGGCATGGTGTCCTTCATCTGGGACAAGACAAACATGAATAACGATAGAGGCGGATTTGAGACTGTCGAGTACGTGACAGTAGGATGGTGTCTAAAAGCAAGTTGTGCGAGAGATTGGGTTCCTATGATGCCTAACGCCATGCATGGGACTTTCAACAATGGAAGGATGCTTATTACAAGCACCCCGTGAAGAAGTCATCCACCTATCACACGGCTGTCGGGTAGTATGCCCTTACCAACGCCCGCTAGGCCTTATGACAAAACTTGTCAAAACATTCTCCGTGGAAGGAGATTGGGTTGTGGATGTTGTGTGGAGCGACGACAACATTGGCAAGATTGTTGAGTGGCCGGAATCAGCACATTGAAGCCGATTTGAGGTGCGCGGTACATTGAACAACGACATGGTGTACAAGTCCTACCAGACGCAGAGGAAGAGCTAACGCTCGAGCCGCATCGCAAGGGTCCATCCCGCCTGGGCAAAGGAGGTTTGCATAAGTGAGAAGGATTGCCTTAAAGCCCAAGTGGTTGCATTAAGTGCGGAAGGTTGAAGACCACGATCAAGCGACCTTTTGGATGAGGGTCAAGAAACCCTAGATGCTCAGGGCGACACCGCTACGGGCCTGTGAATGATACTATTGAAGACGAGCAAGCAATGGAGGAGAACGATAACTTTGAGGCGGACGATGTGACCGCCAGAATATGGCGGTGGTTCTTGACTCGATGTCGGTGCAAGGCATGGATGAGTCGCCAGCCGCACTCTTCAATGACTTTTGTCGATGCCGATGACCACTCCCTTCTTTAGCGGATGTTTGTTGCAATGTTCTCACGACCATTGAAATGAGACTCCGCTATGCAAGATTGTCTTCATTGTGTTCCACCACTTCAAGTAAAAGTTTTCGGTTGTGAAAACATATGAAAATGGCAACCCTCTAAACAATCTGACACCGACCCACACCCTCATGCTCGGTTCTAGGGTGTTGACTTGAAAACGATCTTTTATCACAAGAATGACCTCGTAAAGGGTGTGTGCATTATCAAAGTAGGGCACATATCTTTGTTTTAGGTAAGGTGTTCTTCTTCGTGACAAGGGTCTTGTCTCGGCGAAGGGTGATATCCCCTTCAAAAATTATGTTAAAGGCGTTCATCACACATATCACTCATTTCCTTGATATGTCTCGGGTTGTCTAGTCCATTATGTTAGTACTTGTGCTTTTTCCTCAGTTTGCAAGGCATGGATGAGTCGCCAGCCGCACTCTTCAATGACTTTTGTCGATGCCGATGACCACTCCCTTCTTTAGCGGATGTTTGTTGCAATGTTCTCACGACCATTGAAATGAGACTCCGCTATGCAAGATTGTCTTCATTGTGTTCCACCACTTCAAGTAAAAGTTTTCGGTTGTGAAAACATATGAAAATGGCAACCCTCTAAACAATCTGACACCGACCCACACCCTCATGCTCGGTTCTAGGGTGTTGACTTGAAAACGATCTTTTATCACAAGAATGACCTCGTAAAGGGTGTGTGCATTATCAAAGTAGGGCACATATCTTTGTTTTAGGTAAGGTGTTCTTCTTCGTGACAAGGGTCTTGTCTCGGCGAAGGGTGATATCCCCTTCAAAAATTATGTTAAAGGCGTTCATCACACATATCACTCATTTCCTTGATATGTCTCGGGTTGTCTAGTCCATTATGTTAGTACTTGTGCTTTTTCCTCAGTTTGCAAGGCATGGATGAGTCGCCAGCCGCACTCTTCAATGACTTTTGTCGATGCCGATGACCACTCCCTTCTTTAGCAGATGTTTGTTGCAATGTTCTCACGACCATTGAAATGAGACTCGCTAGTACAAGATTGTCTTCATTGTGTTCCACCACTTCAAGTAAAAGTTTTCTTGCCAGAAAACATATGAAAATGGCAACCTCTAAACAATCTACAAAAATGCACCCACTCCACCCTACTGTGCTCCAGTTCTAGGGTGTTGACTTGAAAACGCATCTTTTATCACAAGAATGACCTCAGAAAGGGTGTGTGCATTATCAAAGTAGGGCACATATGCTGTTTTAGGTAAGGTGTTCTTCGTGACAAGGGGGTGCTGTCTCGGCCGAAGGGGGTCAGTATATCCCCCCCTTCAAAAATTATCGTGTTAAAGGCGTTCATCACACATATCACTCATTTCCTTGATATGTCTCAGGTTGGCGCTAGGTCCATTATGTTAGTACTTGTGCTTTTTCCTCGTAAGGTCGTATAAGGTGCTCGAATCGATGTTCAAGATGTTGTTCCACAATGCTCTTGGGGTGCATGTTGGGCATGATTTGCGTTAATGCATCTCAAGTTTTGGTTCCTTCGCCTCCCCCGTGGCTTCACCGCCATTCAAGATTTTTGTCGCACCCTTTGGTCACCCTCGACTGGGCCTCTTGGCATCCAGCCTCCCAAGACACAATGGTCACGGTGTGGGCGGGGACATGTGCAATGACAGTGCCCACCACGTGGACACTTGCTTGGTCCTCGCATGGTGTCATGGTCACCTCAAATGTAACATGGTGACTACCGCAATTTATGTGACTCTATGGTCTTGTTGTAATCACATGGCCACGGATCGTGCATATTCGACAGTGCTACTTGTCCCGATGGTCATGCACGTAGGTGGCTGGCCCGCTCGTCCGAGTGGGCTTGGGGTCATGTCCTTGGGATACGTGGGTAGTGGGTCACTTTCCTATGACCCATCGCCCACTCGGCTGAATACATTCAGCAAGCGACACAAGTCGTTGTGGTGTCTGCATGAGTTCTATCTCCGCTTTTGGAGCACCGGACGCCCATGTTGGGCAAAGGACATTTGAGAAGTTGAAGCCTTTTACGTGAAGAGTTTGCGAGCGTAATCTTTCTTGTTGTAGATATCACGTAGAGATGGCATTTTAAAGGATGCTTTGAATGGCCTGCGTGGTTCAGTTTCCAGGATTCACTCCTGTGGCCATTGCCTTTGTTCCTGCATGGTATGTGCCCCTATCGGAGCCACACCAAGCCTTTCATGTAATGCTGCCTCCACTTCTGTGCAATCAGTGAGGGAGCTATGTGAGCGTTTGTTGTGTCCAAAGGGACCAGATGAAGCCTGGCATGCCCTTCATGCCTGCAGGGGGCTTGTGACAGATGTGGGATTCCCAAGCTTTTGTTTTGTCCATCAGAGACCTCCGTAGACATTCAACCACAAGCTATTCTAAAGTGGCGTTGTTTCCGACAGTGGTTGGTCGAGACGCAGATGGGAATGATAAGAAACGTATCAAGCTTGTGTTCATGGAAACACACCCCTCAGAGTTTGTGTTTCACTTCAAGGTAAAGCTCAAGGAGTTTGTGCTGCATGATTTTGTGCACGGTGGCAAGGGATAGAGTTCAGGCAATGCTTGGAATGGTTTCCACAAGACGTAGTTGTTTCTGTCATGGACTTCTCCCAGAACTATGCATTTGGTGTCCAGAATGAGATACAGTCTATGCACTGGCAAAATGATCGGTATCAATCTTCGTGTTGGTGTTCTACCGGAATAGCTCGTGGATGCATGATCCCGCATCCATCGAAATACTACCATTTTACATTAGTGATGATCTTGTTCATGACATTGTTTGTGCAACATTGCTTGCTCAAGACCGCAATGGATGCAGGATGCGTGGTTTCCTGCACCGGAACATTGGTCTTTGGTCGGATGGGGCCGCAAGCCGTTCAAGGCATGCCGCTAAGCTATTTCATTGCTCGCTACCCAAGCCTCACGGATGGGTGTAACATGCTCGGTCATACTTTGGGAGTGGCCATGGGAAGGGGAGCACGATGGTGCAAAAGGATCTTGAAGCGATCGCTACGGCAATGAGTCATCTCCGAAAGAAGGCGAATGCAGCGGATGTTGTGGAGTACTTGTCCGCAACCATATCGGGCAGCAAGTTCATATGCCTCGGGCAGCATGGGGTGCAGGTTTTGGTTAATTGGTAAACATGAGGTAAACAGGAGGGCCAAGCATGGTTGTGATCCTATTCTCGGTTCCAAGACAATGCATCTACCGTAGCATGGCGACCCAACGCACTGCTGATGCGCACGCATGCTTTTGTGTTGATCGCTGAGAGCAACCATTCAAACTGAAACACACTGGGCTTGGACGCCTGTGAGGATCAAACCTCATGCCTGAGCATTGGTCCCAGCGTAACTCGAGGAAGCCAATCACGCAGAACATTGTTGGAGGATGCGGTCCTCCTTCCCTCCTCGCTAATCTCGTGAAAATGACATCGAGTCCGACGTTGATGTGTCGACATGGCGATGTCCTCAAGTCGGGACAACTTCCTTGTACTTGCCGACCATGAAGATGAAGGTCGAGCTTTTACCTACTTATCATAAGCACACATTGCTTCACGATTGCTTGCCCATGGTCTAATGTCACTTACAAAGCGGGGATTCGTGGTCCGTGGTCCAGACACTGCAAGAGGACACCGGTTGGCTGTAATGGATATGGACAACGATCGCATTCTCCAGCCCATATTGTTCGGACATGCAAGTTTGAAATGGAGGTGCATGGACAACATGGTGATGACCTTTTGTTTGTGCTCACAAAAGAGGCCTTACAGGTAGTGAAAGGTGTTGTGCAAGAAAGTGTACAAGATGCTTCCGTCATGGGCCCTTGAATGTCACTTGCATACTTGTCAATGAAAGACCCAAGGATGATATGATAAATCCACCGCTTGAAATCCAGCGGGAGCACATGAGTCGTGTAATCGCTCCTCCGAATCGCTCGCCTATGTCTCGATTGATATCGCTGCATATGCTTGAAACCGGCAGCTAGTGTGATGTGGAACATGACCAAACACGGTAGCCATGTCTGCATCCTGTGACCCATACATCGATACTTGCACGCGTCCCCATGAGCTACCTATCGTGGCCATAATGTCCCAACATGTGGGTAGTGATTAATCATGGACCCACGCGTACAGTGTAATCAAGCAAGTCTTCAATGTGGCAACCTTCAGTGGCCTGATGCACACTCGTGTGCATCATGTCATTTGAACTCAATTTGACAGACTTGTCTTCCCCTTGAGCCACGCGAGCATTGTGCACCAACTTGTTCTTGTCCTTTGCGTGGCTCCAGGTTCTCCCGCGCCATGGCATCCGTGGTTGAGGCTGGAGGGATGGTGGATGCCTTAGGCATCCGCCTCGGCGCCACCGACTTGGTTGCGCTAGACGCGTCTGCCTCAGTGGTCGAGGCACTTGCTCCCCATTCCCAGTTGTACAGTGTGGCGGTGAACTATTTGCAACGCATCGAGCGTAAAGCACGATACCACCGGATGCGCAAGAGGAATTGTTGCTAGCGCCCTATGTGAGGGGGGCTGAGCCCGCCCGCCTCATCAGATGTGGGAGGGAGACGAGCGCCTCCCTCCCACCTCCTCCCGCAGTGGATTCGTGCAACATGCGCAAACATGGGCGTTGTGGTGGATTGAGGAAGGCCAAGCGCAACGCCCGCCAATCCTCGGCAGGCACGACCAATGCCATTTGTGTATTTGCTTGCCATCCTCATCCAGTGAGGGTCGGACAAGCTTGGTCTTGTAATCGCGTGGTCTAGTAGTTCACGATTGTAAATGAATAGACATCTTGTGCTCCAAATCTAGAAGTTCATGTTTCGATCGATGGTTAGGAATGGTGTCCGCTTTAGATTCCGCTTCTTTGGATTCCATCCCTTGTGTGTGTTCAAAGCATTATGATAATGCAACGCATTGCACATATTCGTAGTACCACGCAATGCCCCGACAAGATCAACTCGAGCTTTCATGTCACATCAATCTAAGCGCCACGATGGATCGAACTTATGAAGATAGCTTTACCAATGCGAGGCTTAATTATTCGCCTTAATTAATCAATTAATCAATCATGCTCAATGGAAAGGATCGCTGGTCGCAGTCCTCGCTATGGAGTGTTCTGAGCTCGCCGCATGCTAGCTCTCAACGGTATTGTCCAAAACGTATTCAACTACATCGAGCAGCCACACAATACCGATGTCTGCCCTCCGCCTTGTGCCCTCCAAAACTCTGCACGCATATACTGAAACATTTGCCCTGTCGCCTTCTCTTCATGTTGCTGCCCTGTTCTTCGTTAGATGCTCCAACCACTGTCTGTGTGTAGGACCAAGCCAATACAATTGCTCCTCTTTCTTATCATCTAGCTTGTCTTTCTGCACCTTCACCATTTCGAACTTGGTGGCAACTATCATGTCAGGCGATACCAGAGTTGGCACACCACGCTCCTTAATCCATCGCTTGATATAGACCGTATGCTTTTGGTTCTCGCCATAATATAAAGCCCTTGCAACAGATTCTCCGCTTCCACGGTCCAACCCCATAGATCGGTGTAGTCCTCTTGCAAGGGCTCCCATGTCGACACGCACTTGAGAACATAGAACAAAACTTTCTCCTTGTTATTTGGAAGTGCAAGAACCATGAAGTTATCCCCCACATCCAAATGCCGCATCATGTTCTACACCGGAGGGCACCGCAAATCCTCCACGCCACATGCCTTCTTTTTCCACGCCTCCCTTAGCGTGCTTTGAGAGTGGCTTCCTTTCAATGGTCCAGCCTCCCCGCACACCCATGGGATTATGCCTTGTCGATCCCCACACTGTGGCATAACCAGCTTTGGGTCTCCCTCCTCGAGCTTGGTGCACTGTCACCAACTTCTCCTTCTCAATGACCTTGGCATGAAGCATGGGTGACCACGCCGATCTTAGTGGCATCCGGTCACGGCAAAGTGCCACGAGCACGAGAACCGACCACGCCGCCTCGGGTACGCTCATGGCAAAGTGCCATTAGTGCACGAAGTGACCACTTCTTGTCGAGTGTCCACCGCACACATATCCCCATGTCCACTGGCTGTGGCACTTCACAAGATCCAAAGGCTCGCATCCACATGTGGCCTAGGGGCTGCAACATCCGCTTGAATAACTCCCATCTCATGGCGAGTGCCATGGGTACTTCCTCGTGTTTTTCTCCTTCACAACTACACAATGCGCACTTTTAGGTGTCAAATTCCACATCCGTAGGGCTTCCCTTCAAGCTCCACTCTTGCCGCACAATCAATAAGACAAAACCCTCCGTTGGAGTGAAAGGCTTTAACCGCCCGCAATCCTGCATGTTGATCCTCACCATTGTGCACAAACTCGTGGAAGAGCAGTTCTTCAACCAGTTGTTCTCACTTGTTGCTCCTAGAGTTGGGGCTGCCACAACACATGTTGCCACATAAGGTGCATCATCTTCAACCACGGTGGTGGCGGGATGCTCTGTCACATAGTCACCGCCGAGGGTTTGCCAACAATTGTGTGACCGCACCCGAGTTCGACATCATCCATGGACCAGCATTGTTCCCCATTGAACGACAAGGTGTGTGTAAAACATATTTTGCATTTCCATCCGGGGCGACGGTGGTGTTCCTCATCGGAATAGGTAGTCGAGCATGTGGTGGCGCTAGCGTTGACATGGGTATCTTCAAGTGTAACAGAGAGATGGGGGCAAGCTCGCTATATGTGCCTACAATAAAAGCAAGCAACACTCACGAGAAGGATAAGCAGACACAAAAAAAAGGGTCCAAGGTTCAATGCGAGTCAATGACTCTAGCATGTTCTTCTGCTCACGGTTCTCACTTTGTCGTGGCAATGGAGTGTTTCCCAACCCTCCGCAAAACGTGCATCCATGCTTTCGTAGTCCCTGAGAAGTTCAATGTATTCCGCTCCTCTTCTTCATCTATATGCCATGAGTCATTGGGCATGGTACTTATAAAAGGCCACCCTCTTGATTTAATCCATCTTGGGTGCACATCAAGGTTGCACCCCCTGTGAGGCGAGGACACGGAGGCGATGCTTGGAACAAACAAGCATCGTGGAAGCAATGCCCGCATGGCAAGAAGACACACTCATTACATGAGAACCACGGTACAAAGCGCAACAGAGTGCTGTAACTGGAGGCGGCAGCACTTGAGTAGCTAAAGGCTGGAATCCACCGTGGGTCGTGCCATCCATCTCTTTGCATGTATGCGTTTGAAAGCATCAGTCGACTCCTTGGCGATTGACATACTTTATTCAAGCTCTTGGTTTTCCCCTATTGGGTGTGAGGCGACCTGGCTTCATGTGGCCGATTGTGGACTACGGACTTCCACAGGGGTTAGAAATTAGGTAGGTTTTGTTTTTGTAGGAGTAAAGGATAAAATGAGGCGAAAAGGGGAAATAAGCCGCAGTTAGCACTCGGACGGCACTCGGAGTATACTCGACTCGGAGTGAGGCGTACCTAGGCCTACGATGGCGGGCGACAAGGTAGCAGGATAAGTCCGGACCCACTCCGGGACCGAGGCGGGATAAATGCGCCGAGTAACTTAGAAGTTGGGCGTAAGGGCCGGACTGGCGGCGCGCGTGGGCGACCACAGTGGAGGGCGGGCATCGTGGTCGGGCGTAACCTTGCAGGCCGTTATAGCGGTATTCACGCCCGCGTGCGGGGTAGAGCAGTCTGTGGCGGCGTAAGGCGTGCAGCGGCGTAGGGCGAGTAAGCCATGCGAGACCTCGGCGATTCACAGACGGGGAAGGCGCCCTCCCGCCCGGAGTTACTCCGGCGTGGTCGCGGAAGAAGGTCATTTTTCTGTGACCTCGAGACAATTCGCGATCTCTTGCGCTCATGATCCGGCTCTGGCGGTATCTCGTGGGACACTCGGGCGTCTTGGCGGCTCACCGTTGAGGTCGGAGCAGCGGCGAAAAGGCGTGCGGCGTCTCGACAAGCGGCTCTGACAGCAAGGGAGGAGAAGGCGTGGCACCCAAAAGCCAGCGGAAGTTTGGGAGCCATGGAACCTTGTGGAGCGCAACATTGTGACCGGCGCTATCCGGACTTTGGGCTCACAGCTCCGAGGCGGGAGAATTGGTGCGGGAGTGGCATTTGGATGTGTTCCAAATAGTGGACATTTGATGTCACTGGTCGGGAGTTTGGAAGATCTTGGCGGTCAATAAGGAGGTGCGGTCCAAGAACCTCGGGAGGACCAAGGCGATGGACCTTGGAGGTCTGAGGCGGCCTACAACCGCCCAAGGAGGAAGAGGGGGTGGTGCCGAGCCCCTCAAGGCGAAGGGAAGATAGGCCAGCCGGCCCGGCGATGCTAAGGCACAGGGCCGCAACGGACCTGTGGTTGGGCGATATCCGACACATTGGGCGGTCGAGTCGGTGGTGGCGGATCATTGTCCATCGAACCTACTCACCAAGGTGGATCACCTTGGTGATAATCTATTATTCACCTGCAGCTGCCGGGAAGAGGCGGAGGCGGAGGAAGGATTATCTTCGCCCGGTTTAGCGAGGCTCAAGCTCGGGCGAGAAGCCTTAGCCATCAGGGGCCCCCATACCGATCCATGTATGGGGCATTTGAACTCCTCAAGGAAGGAGAGCTTGAGCGGCGCTCGGAAAGGGGAGGCCTGGAAGTGGAGGCGGAGGAGGAGGCCGGTCGTGAAACCAAAGCGGACTCGGGAGGAGGACGGGAGGATTCCGGACTCCATACGTGGCGGACCCCTCACCACCAGTATGGAAGTATGGGAATTCCCGCCTCCCTCCTTGGTGCCCCAACCCGGGCAGCATCCAGCGAGGCGGCCAGCCCGCCACGGCCATCACTCGGTGAGGCCCGCGACCGGAGAGCGAAGGCCGAGACTGCAAGCGGCACCCAGTCGGTGCGGTACCTCTTCCAGCGGGTGGCGCAGGTGAGTGGCGAAGCGGAGGAAGCGAGGAGGCGAAGGGCCGCCGAGGCGGAGGACAGCGGCGGCCGCATCGAGCCGGTCCTGTCGCGAAGGGGCAAAAGGGCGTGCTCCCGGACTCCATCACCTCCGCCGAGCCCCTCAAGGCGAAGGAGGCGGAGAAGGAGCTCGCGGCCAAAAGGGCCAAGGAGGGGGAAGCTCCGCAGCTCAGCACTCAGGACCTAAGGGTCCTGATTGGGTCCGGAGAACCCAGTCCGGACTTGCTCCGGACTGCGGTATGGAGGTCCTTGACCCGTGAGATGCCCACTCCACGGACTTTGTGGGAGCCTCACGGCGGCCGTGGAAGAAACACGGCGGTCGCTACCGTCATGGGCCGGTATGCTCTGGGATGTGGGATGGCCGAGAAGACCCGGAGGTGGAAGCCACCGGGCGCATGGATGGTGGAGCTTGGAGGGAGGAGGCGGAAGGGCCAAGGAGGGGAAGCTCGGCGGATTGAGGAAGGAGGAGGCGGAGGCGGAGAGGAGGTCTGGTCCATCCGCAAGGACCGGACTAAATTCCTTCATGGAGGAGCAGTGAAGGTGGCCAAGGAGGCCCAAGCGGCGGAGGACCTCTGCGGAGGAGGCGAAGGAGGCGGAAGGGCCAAGGAGGCGGAGGCGGAGGCGGAGGCGGAGGCGCGGACGAGCCAAGGAGGCTCGGTGAAGGTGGCCAAGGAGGAGGCCTGGCCAGGCGATCGCGATCACTATCGGCGTGATCGGGCCGGTGGAGGGAGGAGGCCGCAGCCAACGAAGGCCGAGCAAGGAGCAAGCAGTCGAGCCGTGAGGAGGCCTGGAGGCCGGCACCGGGATTGGGGACCTCGAGTGCAGTGCAGGAGGTAGAAGAGGCGGAGGCGGCGGGAGGAGGAGGACACCTTGGAGTTGCAACTCCAAGATGCATCGGAGCGGGGGGTTCTCAACGAGAATCCAAGACTTGACGAGAGGTAGAACGCCTCCTCGCTTGAAGACGGAGGAGAATAGCGGGCGAGGAGTTCGGCGTCGCAAGGTTGCGGGGATGTGGAGGAAGCCGAGTCGGACGGGGATACCGCCCGCCAGAAGGAAGTGGAGGACCTCAGGAAAGAATGAGCGGAGGAAGAAAGCCTGGAGGAGAGGCTACGTTGCTTCCGGTTGAGGAAGCGAAGGGGCTCGGCTCCATGGCCATTGGCGGGCTGGAACAGGAGGAGGAGAAGCGCCGGCGGCGAAGGTTGCAAGAGGTATGAGGCGGCCTTGGCGGCCTCAAGAGTCCGCCCGCCCACACCGTAAGCTTGGCCACGAGACGCAGCCGGGCGACCGCCTGAGCACCTGAGGAGGGAGTACCGTGCCCGGCTCATGTAGAGGAGGCGATTCAAGTCGATTCCGACCGCCTACTACCACGCAGAGCTCCTCAAGGCTGAGGTCCCGCGCCACCCCAGGCGTGAGGGTGGACTTCGAAGGATGGAAGGAGGAGCAGTGCTCGGGCTCATGTGGAGGCGATTGACAAGTCGATTCCGACCGCCTACTACCACCTTGAGCTCCTCAAGGCTCTGAGGTCCCGCGCCACCCTAGGCGGGAGGTGGACTTCGAAGGATGGAAGGAGGCGAGAGGACGGACCGGGGACAAGCAGGAGTCCTAGGGCTGTTGATGGCAACAGCGTGGGGAGAGCGGGAGGAGCGGGAGGAGGAAGGGTCGCCACACCGAGGTAAGCTCGGCACCCTCGCATGGAAGGAAGAGGAGGATCTTGGAGGAAGGGAAAGGTGCGGCATTCGGGAACCAAGGGAGGCTCGATGGATGAACCCGTGACAGCCCGGTGAGGAGGCATGCCAGAGCTGAGGTCGGACTTTGTCCGGACTCGAGGAAAGGCCGATCCCGAGGTCCGGACCCCGAGGCAAGTCCGACTTAGGGATCCGGACTCTGGTACGTCCGGACCCCGAGGTCCGGACCCGAAGGTTGGGTCAGGCCGGACCCCGAGGTCCGGACCCAGGGGGACTCGGAAGGCAGGCGGCCGGACCCGGAGGAGGAGGCCGGACCTAGAGGTCCTGGACCGAGTCGAGACAGGGTCCCGAGGTCCAAACTGGGAGTGGGGAGAGCCACCATCACCAACCCCAGCAGATCCAGCCTTGAGGGCCCACGCAGGGCCGCCAGAGAGAGAAGAGGGAGGACGAGGAAGACTTGGTGGTGGATGTCGCCGCTACCGCCACGTGCACCCCTGAAGAGGAAGGGTCTACCGCGATCATCCGATTGCGCGCCGCAATCTGGCTGCCAAGAAGGAATCAATATCCACACCACACGCACGATAGTGAATAGGGAGGATAGTAGGCGGCGGTTAGGCACACCGAAATGGCCCTCACCGTAATAGAGGTGTAATAAAGGCCGACCTTCGAGTATATAAGAGGGCTAAGGCCGCTCAATAAATCATCTTTCTTGGTGTTGATGCCTGTGTGTCTTCTGCTAACGTGAGTCCCGAGGTCCAAACTCGGGAGTGGGGAGAGCCACGGTCACCCCAGATCCGGCCCTTGGAGGCCGCGCGAGGCCGGAGAGAGAAGAGGGAGGCGAGGAAGACTTGGTGGTGGCCGCGTTGTCGAGCCGCCGGTGGCGCGGCTGGAGACCCTCGGGAAGAGGAAGGGTCCGCCTCGCGGATCATCCGATTGGGTGCGCATGATCGGCGGGGCTCGGCTTTGGGCCGCCGGTGCCAAGAAGGAATGAGGCCATCCGGCCCACCACCACGGCGATAGGAATAGGGAGGATAGTAGGCGGCGGTTAGGGCACACAGTGGCCCTTTTCGAATAGAGGTGTAATAAAGGCGCCGACCGGCGTAGTATAAGAGTAAGGCCGCTCAGATAAATCATCTTTCTCTTGGTGTTGATGCGTTCTTGCGGACCTTGTGTGTCTTCTTGCTAACGTGAGTCTGAGTCACCGGCGGCGAGCTCATTGATCGGGTCTGGTAGCGGACCTAACGTGTTGTGGTGTGCGGGGAAGGGTGGCGGTGACCCGTGCTCGTCGAGCAGCCGCCGAGCGGAAACGTGTGGCCGGAGGAACTCGGGAGGCGTCTGAGCCGGACGGAGAGGCCGGAGCAGCGGAGGAGGTCCGGTGTAACCGCGTCTTTCTAAGGCGATGAGTGTAGCGTGAGTGGAGAGAGGAAAGAGGAAGTGTGAGTGGCGATGTGAGCGATGCAGATATGACGGGTCCTAAACGCTTGGCCATACCGGCACTGGTGAACGTTGCGAGTAGTTAGGCGTATGTGTGCGTTGAGGTGAGCAGGCAGTGCGGTGAATCACACGAAGCGGCAGCGGAGCCTATCATTCCCTTGGGAACGGACTTCTTCCTACAACGACACGGGATTGTGCGCGGTGGCCATCGGAAAGTCGCGCCACATTTTGGCGCCGTTCGGGAATGAAATCGTTCGTAGCGTGTGGATGCGTGGAGGGCGTGAGGTAGTTAAGGAAGAGTCTAAGAGAGTCGGACGTTGGCCGGCGCTCGGCGCGAGCACGTGAGAGACGACGAGCTCGGAGGTCAGACCCAGTAAGTGGTGGGTTGTCGGATCGAGAGGAGGAAGCGGTCGGTGGCGTGGAGGCGGTTCCTCATCGGCCGATGATGGCAACAACGACCAAACAAGCCTATTCTCTTTGGAGGAAGAAGGAGAGCGATGAAACCTTTGTTGGAGGATTTGTGTCGGGCAAACTTCAACGGAGAAGGTTCGGATGCCTGACTAATCCAATTGTTCCAAGGGGTCCTGAGGGGCTGCGGTGGTACCGAGGAAATACTCACGCTCCCCGCAACCTTGAGCATTGAAGGATGCCTTCTTAGAAAGATTCCGAATCGATCAAGAAGGCTACATCTTGTCCAAACTTGAGAACCCAAAGAGGCAAGACGGAAAGTTGGGATCGTACATCGAGCGGTTCTATGCCCTCCGGATCGGCACCCCACCACACCACATGCGGTGCGTTGGTTCGCAGGCTTATCCAAGCCAATGGCTAAGCATGTCTGTTGCAGAGAAGATGTGAGCAAGGCGGTCGGCGGCGGAAAACTATGAAGAATCGATGCACCAACGAAGGAGGACTCCTCAAGGAGGAAAGAAGAAGAAAAAGAGGCGGAATCGGAATCAAGATGAAGAACCCTCGGAAGGAGGAGGAGGAAGAGGCGGTCACGGAGGAAGAGGAAGAGGCGGAATCAAGATGAAGAACCCTCGGAAGGAGGAGGAGGAAGCCCCCCGCAAAACAAGAAGAAGCCCGTGGTGAAACGCGGTGGAAGAAGGAGGTCATGATGCCCGCAGAGGTCCGACCACCCCTTTGAAAGAGGTAGCGGGTTGAGGGAAGATCTAGAGAGTCATAAAAAGGTGGAAGAGTTGACGATCAACCGTGTGAAAGATCGCGAGGCGCGGTGGCCACCACGGTCCGACTCATTTATGGTGTGCGGTGTCACCAACATGGGCACTGGCAATTGCCCCTCCGCACTGCGGAACCGTGAGTACGACGGGAAGAGTCCGAGGAACAAAGGGAGGATGCTTACCAAGTGCAAGAAGCACCGGACCGCTGATCAAGACGATGTATCCCGCCGGAGGTCCATCCATACACGCCTCCGATGCAACCTCGAATGGGAGGACCTCCAGAATTCGGGCGGTGGTCCGTTGGAACTGTGGAACCCCGACACTACTCCAACGCCTGCCCATACCCCACCGCATAAGGTAACGGAGACTTTGAACGCCGTGGTGGAGATTGAAGGCGGGGCACATGCGACTGGTCCGAATCCTCGCCGAGGACGACGCCACGCAACCCCCTGGGAGCCAAGACCACCGACGCCTCCCTAAGGCGCCTGTATAAATTGAAGACGACAATCGGAGGGGGAGGAGGCACCGAGGAGCTCGAACGAGGTGGTACGGGCAAGTTCGCCAAGGAGAAGAAGGCGGACCGAGGTACCGGAAGTGTCAACCCGAGTCGCCAAGGAGCGAAGGAACGAGACAGGTAAGAGGAAGAAAATGGGGATAGTCCCACGGATACGGAGGACGGAACACCCAAGGAAGCCGAACCCGCCAAAGAGGACGAAGTTAAACCGGCAGCCAGAGAAGAAACCCCCCACCGGAGTCTCCGAGAAGCGACTCACCCACGGCAACGCCGCAGCTTCCACCGGATGTGGTTCGAGAAGTGACCGAGATGCTTCAAGAAGAACTCCGACAGACCCGTATGGTCCACCACCACAGAGCCAAACGCCGGAGGAGACAAGGCGAACGCGGACGCAGAGAGAACCACCCGCCCTTTCAAGGTGGCCGACTTGATGATGGACCAACAACACTTGGTGTCCCTTAGGCGCTTGTTAAAGGACAACCCGGCATCGGCTGTGAAGTCCTAAGGCCATCAGGAAACGCAACCACGCCGGAACTCCTTGGTCCTAAGGGCAAGAACGTGGAGGTAAGGGTCGATCTCATACGGACTCGGGCGCCAGCAGTGTGGAAATTGCGGGTGTGTAATTAAAACGTGCCTCTAGACACGGGGTCGAGTGAACCTCATCACCGAGGCCACCGCAAGACGGCCGGGGTTCACCACCTTCGAGCCATCCACCAAAACCCCGTGATGGCGATACGCGCCAAGTGCAGGGAGTTGTCCGAGTCCAAGCCACCATAGCGGAGCCCCTATACATTAGATTTTGTCATTATCGACCCGACCTCGGAGAGGTCCTTGGGGTCCTTGGGCCTCGCCACAAAACTACACTGGACGGAAGGAAATACACTTCAAGCCGGACTGGGATCCAAGGTGAGGGAAGGACGGTAGCGACACTGAGTAAGGACACGACTGGAGAAACCACAAGACCACAGTAGGGTACACCTCAAGACAAGGGGACGGCGATGAACGCGAGGATACGAATGAGGACTACCCTTTCCCAAAATCACGTGGTCGAGGAGGAGATGGATTACCGAGGACGCCTTGGGAGGTGGACGAGGAGGTCATCGATTGTTTTAGGGTGGACTCACGAACAAGAGCCGGGAAGGCAATCAAGAGGAGGAGACTCAGGAAGAAGCTCCACAGGGAGGAGGAGAACGCAAAAAACAAGAAGAAGCCCGTGGTGAAACGGGGGTGGAAGAAGGAGGTCATGATGCACTAGCTCCGGCGAGAGGTGGACCCTTTGAAAGAGGTAGCGGGTTGAGGGAAGATCTAGAGAGTCATAAAAAGGTGGAAGAGTTGACGATCAATCGGTGAAGATGAGCGGCGCAAGGTGGCCACCACGGTCCGACTCATTTATGGTGTGCGGTGTGTCACCAACATGGGCACTCGGCTGCCCCTCGGACCGTGAACCGGTGGAGTCGACTATGAGGAGAGGCAGTGGGAGGATGCTTACCAAGTGCAAGAAGCACCGGGCGATCCCACGATGTATCCGGCGGGAGGTCCATCCATACACCTCCGATGCAACCTCGAATGGGAGCCCCTCCATTCTCGGCGGTGGTCTGTTGGAACTGGGAACCCGGACACTACTCCAAGCCTGTCCATACCCCACCCAAGGTAACGGAGACTTTGAGCACGGGTGGAGATTGTAGCGTGGGGCACATGCCGAGGCGGTCCAACCGCCGATCCCGCACGCTCACGCAGGGAGCCAAGACCACCGACGCCCCCTCCTAAGGCGGCGCCTGCTACAAATTGAAGACGCTGGCGGGCGGAGTGGGAGGAGGCACCGAGGAGCTCGAACGAGGTGGTACGGGCAAGTTCGCCAAGGAGAAGAAGGCGGACTGGAGTCTTGGAAGTGTCAACCCGAGTCGCCGAAAGGAAGGAAGGAGGCAGTGTAAGAGGAAGAAAATGAGGATAGTCCACGGATACGGAGGACGGAACACCTGAAGGAAGCCGAACCCGCCAAAGAGGCGAGTTAAACCGGCAGCCAGAGAAGAAACCCCAAAAGCCATAGTCTCCGGGAGCGGACTCACCCACGGCCGCGATTCCGGATGTGGTTCGAGAAGTGACCGAGATGCTTCAAGAAGAACTCCGGACCCAGTGGTCCGACCACCACAGAGCCAAACGCCGGAGGAGACAAGGCGAGCGTGGCGCGGGAGAACCACCCGGCCCTTTCAAGGTGGCCGACTTGATGATGGACCAACAACACTTGGTGTCCCTTAGGCTTGTTAAAGGACAACCGGTATCGGCGAAGTCCGAAGGCCATCAGGAAACGCAACCACGCGGAACTCCTTGGTCCTAAGGGCAAGAACGTGGAGGTAAGGGTCGTATCATACGGACCACAGGCGCCCATGGTGCAGTGGAAATTGCGGGTGTGTAATTAAAACGTGCCTCTAGATACGGGGTCGAGTGAACCTCATCACCGAGGCCACCGCAAGACGGCCGGGGTTCACCACCTTGAGCCATCCACCAAAACCCTCGGGATGGCGGACATGTATGCGGCGCCAGGAGTTGTCCGGAGTCCAAGCCACCATAGCGGGAGCCCCCTATACATTAGATTTTGTCGTCATCAGACCCGCCGGACCTCTGGGGTATGAGGTCCTGTTGGGGCGGCCTTGGCTGGGCCTCGCTCAGACAAAACTACACTTCGGACGGAAGGAAATACACTTCAAGCCAGTGGACTGGGATCCGAAGGTGAGGGAAGGACGGGTAGCGATTACCTGGAGTAAGGACACATACTGTGGTGAAACCGTCAGCACCACAGAGGGGTACACCTCCGCCGAAGACAGTGGGGACGATGAACGCGAGGATACGAATGAGGACTACCCTTTCCCCAAAATCACGTGGTCAGAGGAGGAGATGGATTACCGGAGGGACGCCTTTGGAGCGGAGGTGGACGAGGAGGTCATCGATTGTTTTAGGGTGGACTCGCGGAACAAGAGCCGGGAAGGCAATCAAGAGGAGGGTCCAGCGAGAGGGGCGGGAAGTACGAGGAAGTAACCTTCACTTGACGAGCTCTTTGGAGTGGGGAATGCGTGAAGATGAACCTGGATGGAGGACGGCTTGGACGAGCGGCAAGAAGAGAAAGGGAGACTCAACCCGACGATGTGGAAGACGTGGAGGTTCGCCTGGAAATTCCTCAAATTCGCAAGGGCATGCCGAGGGTTAAACGAGACCTCACGCTTGTTGTTGGGCCGGGTGTTTGCTTTCAAGGTCACGGATATGAAAGGCATTCAAACAAGCAAAACACCGGATAGAGCTGAGCTGCTGCTCGGATTAGGCAAGATAAATCAATCCCAAGCACTCGCCAAGGTCAAGGAAGTCCCGGATAAGTATCCGAAGCGACATCATCTTCCCAATCGTAAATAAAGGAGTGGGTGGCGCCCATTGTGGTCGTCAAGAAGCGCAGGGCGATTCGTCCGCAGATCGGAGAAAGCTTAACGCCGCCACAAAAAGGACCATTTCCCATGCCCTTTGTGGACATATATCGGACAAGGTGGCGGAGTACCTACTCCTTCTTGACGGCCATCTGGCCACAACCGCCATACACCTAAGGGAGCCTGACCGATAAGACAACATTCACCACGGAGTGGGGACGCTTGCCTACAAACGGAGTGCCTTCGGATGACAGAGCACCCGGATCATTTATGCGATGGTGACCAATGTCTTCCGGAATTCGAGGGACTTCATGGAGGTGTTCTTGACGACTTGTGCACGAGAGGAGGACAAACACGTGACATGGAAGTGTTTGGAACGATGTAGGAGACTCAACTGCTCGCATCCCGAGAAGTGCTACTGCATGAGGAATCTTGTTGGGGCACCGAGTGTAAGAGGGATAGAGGTGGACCAAGACAAGGTGAAAGTCATCCACCCTCGCAGCCCACCAACGAACTTGAAGGAGTTACGGGATTCCCCGGGCATGGTGGGTTACTATAGGCGCTTTCATACAAGATTTTGCAAAGCGGGCCTCCGTGCTCTGAGCTACTCAGAAGGAGGAGGAATGGACCGACGAAAGGGAGGCAACCGACGATGTGGAAGACGTGGAGGTTCGCCCGGAATTCCTCAAATTCGCAAGGGCATGCCGAGGGTTAAACGAGACCTCACACTTGTTGGGGAATTCTGGTGTTTGCTTTCAAGGTCACGGATATGAAAGGCATTCAAACAAGGCGAACACCGGATAGATCTGAAGCGGAGGCGGTGCTGTTTGGATTAGCGTGTCGAATCCCAAGCACTCGCTCAAGGTCAAGGAAGTCTGGATAAGTATCGAAGCGGACATCATCTTCCCAATCGTAACAGTGAGTGGGTGGCGCCCATTGTGGTCGTCAAGAAGCGGCAGGCGATTTCTCGGGGAGAAAGCTTAACGCCGCCACGGAAGGACCATTTCCCATGCCCTTTGTGGGCCATCTTTGGACAAGGTGGCGGAGTACCTACTCCTTCTTGGGCCCGGCTACTCCGGCTACAACCGATTACACCTAAGGAGTCTGGATAAGACAACATTCACCACGGAGTGGGGACGTTTGCCTACAAACGGAGTGCCTTGGGATGACAGAGCACCGGATCATTTATGCGGATGGTGACCAATGTCTTCCGGAATTCGAGGGACTTCATGGAGGTGTTCTTGGACGACTTCTGTGCACGAGAGGAGGACAAACACGTGGGACATTTGGAAGTGTTTGGAGCGATGTAGGAGACTCAAGCTCGCATCCGAGAAGTGCTACTTGGCATGAGGAGGAATCTTGTTGGGGCCGAGTGCCGGTAAGAGGGATAGAGGTGGACCAAGACAAGGTGAAAGTCATCCATCCCTGACCGCCAACGAACTTGAAGGAGTTACGATTCACAGGCATGGTGGGTTACTATAGGCGTTTCATACAAGATTTTGCAAAGCGGGCCTCCGAGCTAAGAGCTACTCGGGAAGGAGGAGGAATGGACCGACGCCGAAGGGAGGCGGCATTCGAGACCTCCAGACCACTCACAGTCGGTGACTCAAAGGACCGGACCGGGAAGCGATTCCATGTGTATGCGTGGATGTGTCCGCCTTCGCCATCGGTAGTGCTCGATCAAAAGATGATAAACGAGGGATCACCCAATCTACTAAGATGACACGACGCGAACGGAGGTACACTACGGAGCGAGAGGCATTGGGAATGGTATACGTTAAGAAATTCGACACTACCTTCCGCCCAATGAGTTTGTGTTCTATGTTGATCACTGCACCAAGCATTTGGTGAACAAGGCACTTGTCCTGGACGAATCAGGTGGATTCTGCCAGGAGTTCACATTTGAGGTGGAGACTAGGCAAGGCAACACCAAACGCCGACTTCTTATCCAGATTAAAGACGAGCCCGCCCGCAGGATCAAGAGGACGCCCTGATGAGGAATTGGTGGCGCTGATAGAGGAGGAGGTAGAGGAGCAAATGACAAACCCAAGCCGGAACAATGGACCCACGCGTAGGAGGGGGAGCGACGCAGGGGCTCTTACGCGGAGTTGGAACGGTACCTATGGGAGATGGAGCTACCCAACGAATCGAACCGGGTCCCGGGTGCCTTTGTGCACTACGCCGCCTTTTCCTATCAGTATAACTGCATCTTTAAGGTAGATGGGTGGAACGAAGGTACCCAACAAAGTGAAACGGAGGGATCACCCAATCTACTACTGGAAGACAGCTCACGCGCGAACGGAGGTACACTACGGAGCGAGAGGCATTGGGAATGGTATCGCCGTTAAGAAATTCGAGACACTATACCTTCCGAGTTTGTGTTCTATGTTGATCATCACTCAAGCATTTGGTGAACAAGGCGGACTTGTCGGACGGTGCGAGGTGGATTATTGCTGGAGTTCACATTTGAGGTGGAGACTAGGCAAGGCAACACCAAACGCCGACTTCTTAGTTAAAGGAGACTGTCCTCTGCAGGATCAAGAGGACGCCTTCCGGATGAGGAATTGGTGGCGGATAGAGGAGGTAGAGGAGCACGGACAAACCCAAGGGTGACAATGGACCCAGTGGAGAGAAGGAGGCGGGCGGCCCTCTTCAGAGTTGGGCAGTACCTATGGGAGATGGAGCTACCCAACGAATCGAACTCCAGTGGCAGCCTTTGTGCACTCGCTCGCCCTTTCCGGTTGTATAGCAGTTGCATCTTTAAGGTAGGGCGACGGTGTGGAACGAAGGTACCTCCAGTGAGCGGAGGTGGTAATAAAGGGATGCACGAAGGACTAGGTGGTGGACATTATGCGTGAGTCACCACCAAGAAAATCTTGGAGGTGAGTGGTGGCCCACCATGTATGGGGAAACACACCAATTGTGAAGAAGTGTGATGCTTGTCGGCGGATCGGGAAGCCGGCCGCCACAACTCAATGGCCGTTAGTGCCCATACTAGCACTAGCGCCTTTTGAGAAATGGGGCATCGACGTTGGACCTATCACCGACCGGGCACACACAGCGGTACATCTTGGTGGCAGCGGACTCTGCGAGCACGGTGGGTTGGGCGGTCGCTAGAGCGGACTCTGCGAGCACGGTGGCCAAATTCCTCTCTGAAAACATCATCACAAGGTATGGGTGTCCGTTGTGTAGCGATAGGGGAACCCATTTCCTCAATGATGTGATAAGCGCAATGACGGACTATTTCGCATCACATCGTAAACGCCCCTACAAAGGCCAAGCGGATGACGAGAAGACCAATGGACTTATCTGCCGCATCCTCAATAAGCTGACGGTTAACTATGCGCACGACTGGGATACAAAGCTGCCATCGGCGCTATGGGCGTTCAGAACGGCAGAGAAGGTAACCACGCAACGAACTCCGTATTATCTGACCTATGGGCACTCACCCGTTATGCCGGTCGAGTTTGAGGTGCCAACACTCCGGGTCATGATGGAAAGGCGCTTAACGGATGAAGAGAGCCAACTGGAGCGGTTGCTAGGGTTTGTCGATACGGAGGGAGGAAGAGGCGCAACAGCAATGCAAGCATGCAGAATCAACTGGCATGATAGCGCCTTAGGAATCGGGAGTATGTGAAGGAGGAGATCCGCCTCCTTTACGGACCGACATATGCACTTCCTGTAAACTCCACCTCGATGGATGGGGCCTTACCAAGTCGTCGGGTATACCCCAATGGGTCCGTTCGCAGCTTGGATGGTGAACCGCCCACTCGGGTGAAGCGGTGGCGGGTGAAAAAGTACACGCTTAGTGTTGGCGGAGGCAGCGGTGAGAAGGGAGTATGTGGACTACGGACTTCCGGGGTTAGAAATTAGGTAGGGTTTGTTTTTGTGAGAAGGATAAAATGAGGCGAAAAGGGGAAATAAGCACGGTTAGCACTCGGGCACTCGGAGTATACTCGGACTCGGAGTGAGGCGTACCGACCTACGATGGCGGGCGGTAGCAGGATAAGTCCGGACCCACTCCGGGACCAGGCGGGATAAATCGCCGGTAACTTAGAAGTTGGGCGTGGGGCGGACTAGGCGGCGCCACGTGGGCGACCACGAGTGGAGGACGGGCATGCAGTGGTCGGGGCCGTAACCTTGCGAGGCCGTTATAGATTCACGCCCGCGCGGTGCGGCGTAGAGCCGCTGGCGGCGTAGCAGCTGGCAGCGTAAGGCGGTCGGGCGTAGGGCGAGTAAGCCATGCGGACCTCGCGATTCTGGACGAGGCGCCCTCCGCCCGTTACTCCGGCGTGGTCGCGGAAGAAGGTCATTTTCGGACCTCGAGACAATTCTCGCGATCTCTTGCGCTCCGATCCGGCTCTCTGGCGGTATCTCGTGGGACACTCGGCGTCTTGGCTCACCGTTGAGGTCGGAGGCGGCGAAGAAGGCGCAGCGTGCCCGGCCGATCTCCAAGCTCTGACAAGGGAGGAGAAGGCGATGGCACCCAAAAGCCCAGGAAGTTTGGGAGCCATGGAACCTTGTGGAGCGCAACATTGTGACCGGCGCTATCCGGACTTTGGGCTCGCTCCGAGGCGGAGAATTGGTGCGGAGTGGCATTTGGATGTGTTCCAAATGGTCGGACATTTGATAGTGTCACCGTCCGGAGTTTGCCCGAAGATCTTGGCGGTCAATAAGGAGGTGCGGTCCAAGAACCTCCGGAGGACCCAAGGCGATGGACCTTGGAGGTCTGGGGCCTACAACCGCCCCAAGGAGGAAGAGGGGAGTGGTGCGGGCCCCTCAAGGCGAAGGGAAGATAGGGCCGACCAGCGATGCTAAGGCACAGGGCAGCGGACCTGTGGTTGGGCGATATCCGACACATTGGACGGTCGAGTCGAGGCGGTGGCCGGATCATTGTCACGGAACCTACTCACCAAGGTGGATCACCTTGGTGATAATCTATTGGTGTTCCCGCACGCTACCGCAGCTGGGAAGAGGGCGACCGGGAAGGATTATCTTCGCCTTTAGCGAGGCTCGCAAGCTCAGACCGAGAAGCCTTCGCCATCTGGCTGTCCCATACGATCCATGTATGGGGCATTTGAACTCCTCAAGGAAGGAGAGCTTGAGCGAGCGCCCGAAAGGACCTGAGGCCCCGCCAAGTGGAGCGGCAAGGGCGCCGGAGGGAGGAGGCCGGCGCCCCGGACTCGGAGGAGGACGACTGAGGATTCCTGACTCCATACGCCCTGAACGGACCCCTCACCACCTGTGGAAGTATGGGAAGCACCCGCCTCCCTCCTTCCGTGCCCCAACCAGCACCCACAGAAGCGCCCGACCCCAGCCTCACATCCCATCACTCCTACCGAGGAGCCCCTGACTGTGAGAGAGCCAAGAGACGCAAGACCACGCCACAACGCACAACGCGGCCCCGCCGGTGCGCAAGCTTCCCCGCCGACGAGTGGCAAGAAGGAGGAGAAGGAGGGCGAAGGACGCCTGTGTGGAGCAGGAGGACACCGGCAGCAGATCCAGAGCCGGCCCCGCCGGTGAAGGGGCAAAGGGCGTGCTCCTGACTCCATCACCTCCGCCGAGCCCTGTGAGAAAAGGGCGAGAAGGAGCTTGAGCGCTCGGAAAAGGGCTGGAGCCGGAAGTGGAGCGGCAAGGGCGCCGGAGGGAGGAGGCGGTCGACCAAAGCGGACTCGGGAGGAGGCGGAGGGATTCCGGACTCCATACTGCAGCGGACCCCTCACCACCCAGGAAGTATGGGAAGCAATTCCGCCTCCCTCCTTCCGTGCCCCAACCAGCCACCCAGCAGAAGCGCCCGACCCCAGCCCCCCGCCACGGCCATCACTCGGTGAGGCCCGCGGAGGCGGCCGAGAGAGCCAAGAGACGCAAGACCACGGCTACCTGGCGCGGCACCCGGTCGGTGCAGTACCTCTTCCTGCGGAGGAAGCGATGGAGGCGAGGAAGCGGAGGAAGCCGTGAGGAGGCGAGGCGGAGGAGGCGGAGGCGGCCGAGCCGTGAGCCTGACGGGATACCGCCCGCCTGGAGAAGGAAGGGGCAAAGGCGTGCTCCGGACTCCATCACCTCCGAGCCCGGAGAAAAGGGCGAGAAGGAGCTCGCGCCAAAAGGGCCAAGGAGGGGAAGCTCGGACACTCGGGACCTAAGGGTCCCGATTGTCCGAGAACCCAGTCCGGACTTGCTCGGGGGTATGGAGGTCCCACGGACCGTGAGATGCCGCTCCCGGACTTTGGGAGCCTCAGCGGCCGTGGAGGAAACACGGCGGTCTGCTACCGTCATGGACGGTATGCTCAGGGTCTTGGGATGGCCGAGAAGACCCGGGAGATTGGGGACCCTGTGGTGCACCGCAGGAGGTAGAAGGGCGGTGGAGGAGGACAAGAAGGACACCTTGGAGTTGCAACCCAAGATGCACGGAAAGCAGGGGTTCTCAACGAGAGAATCCAAGACTTCGAGCGAGAGGTAGAACGCCTCCGCTTGAAGACGGAGGAGAATAGGCGTGCAAGGAGTTCGACGCCGCAAGGTTGCAGCAGGATGTGGAGGAAGCCGTGAGCCTGACGGGATACCGCCCGCCTGGAGAAGGAAGTGGAGGACCTCCGGAAAGAATAGACGGGAAGAAAGCACCGGAGGAGAGGCTACAGCTGCTCGTCCGGCCAGGAAGTGAAGGGGAGCTCACCCATGGCTCGAATCATGAGGGAACAACGACGGGAGGAGGAGAACGCCGAGCGCAGCAAGGTTGCAAGAGGTAACTGAGGCAGGGGAGGAGGAGGAGGCGGAAGGAGGCTCGGCTCGGATTGAGGAAGGAAGCGGGCGGGAGGAGAGGTCCATCGCAGGACGGACCAAATTCCTTGGTGGAGGAGCAGTGAGCGAGGCCCAAGGAGGACCTCTGAGCGGAGGAGGCGGAGGAGGCGGAGGCCGGCGCAGCGGCGGGATCTGGCGGAGGCAGCCGGACGAGCCAAGGCTGGAGGCTCGGTGAAGGTGGCGGAGGCCTCGGCAGGCCGATCGCGATCACTCGGCGTGATCGGGCCGGTGGAGGCGGCGAGAGCCGGCCAATCAAGGCCGAGCAAGTGGCATGAGCAAGCCGCAGGCCGTGAGGAGGCATCGGAGGCCAAGACCCGGGAGATTGGGGACCTCGAGTGCAGCAGGAGGTAGAAGGGCGGCGGGAGGCGGACAAGAAGGACACCTTGGAGTTGCAACTCCAAGATGCATCGGGCGGGTTCTCAACGAGAGAATCCAAGACTTGACGAGAGGTGGCGCCTCCAGCTCCGCAGCGGAGGAGAATGGCGGCAGTGCAAGGAGTTCGGCGTCGCAAGGTTGCAGCAGGATGTGGAGGAAGCCGTGAGCCTGACGGGATACCGCCCGCCTGGAGAAGGAAGTGGAGGACCTCCGGAAAGAATAGGCGGAGGAAGAAAGCCTTGGAGGAGAGGCTCGATTGCTCGTCCGGTTGCGAGGCAGAAGGAGCTCGGCTCCATGGCCCATATGGCGGGCTGGAACAACGGGAGGAGGAGAGCGTCGGCGGCGAAGGTTGCAAGAGGTAGCGGAGGCAGCCTTGACGGCCTCAAGGGAGTCCGCCCGCCTGGTAGCAGCCGCAGGCACCGGGTGGCGGCCTGATTCTGGAGCACCTCTGGAGGAGGAATGCAGGTGCTCGGGCTCATGTGGAGGAGGCGATTCAAGTCGATTCCGACTTCGCCTACTACCAGAGCTCCTCAAGGCTCGAGGTCTGCGCCACCCTAGGCGGGAGGTGGACTTCGGAAGGATGGAAGGAGGAGGCGAGAGAGGGCGGACCCGGACAGCCTGCACAGGAGTCCTAGGGCGTTGTTTGATGTGGCCGGAGGAAGCCGTGAGGAGGAGGAGGAGGAAGGGCGCCACAGGAAGCCTCGGCACCCTCGCATGGAAGGAAGAGGGAGGATCTTGGAGGAAGGAAAGGTGCAACCGGGCATTCGGGAACCAAGGAGGCTCGGTGGATGAACCCGTGACCAGCCGGTGAGGCATGCCGGGGCACGAGGTCGGACTTTGTCCGGACTCGAGGAAAGGCCGATCCCGAGGTCCGGCCCCAAGGAAATCTGGACTTAGGGATCCAGACTCTAGTAGTCCGGACCACGAGGTCCGGACCCCGAGGAAGGGTTGGGTCAGGCCGGACCCGAGGTCCGGACCCGAGGTCCGGACTCGAGGAAGAATAGGCGGAGGCCGGACCCGGAGGAGACCGGACCAGAGGGAAGACCGACCTAGAGGTCCGGACCGAGTCGAGACAGTGGTCCCGAGGTCCAAACTCGGGAGTGGGGAGAGCCACGGTCACCCCCCAAGATCCGGCCCTTGGAGGCCCTGCGCGAGGCCGCGAGAGAGAAGAGGGAGGGAGGACGAGGAAGACTTGGTGGTGAGCCGTTGTCGAGGCCGCCGGTGGCGCGGCTGAGACCCTCGGGAAGAGGAAGGGTCCGCCTCGCGGATCATCCGATTGGGTGCTTGCATGACAGCGAGCTCGGCTTTGGGCCGCCGGTGCCAAGAAGGAATCAGGGGCCATCCCAGCCCCACCACCGACGGCGGCGATAGGCGGAATAGGGAGGATAGTAGGCGGCCGGTTAGGGCACCCTGAGCTGGCCCTCAGCTCAGAATAGAGGTGTAATAAAGGCGCCGACCTTCGGCGTAGTATAAGAGGGCTAAGGCCGCTCTGAATAAATCATCTTTCTCTTGGTGTTGATGCCGCGTTCTTGCAGACCTTTGTGTGTCTTCTTGCTAACGTGAGTCCTGAGTCACTGAGCAGGCACGACAGCTCCGGGGAGATTGATCAGGGTCCTGGTGACGGACCTAACGTGTTGTGGTGTGTGCAGGGAAGGGTGACTGGTGACCCGTGCTCGTCCGGAGCCGCGACCCGGCCGAGTGGGCGTGTGGCCGGAGGAACTCGGGAGGCGTCTGAGCCGGACGGAGGCCGGCGGAGCAGCGGAGGAGGTCGGGCCATGTAACCAGCGTCTTTCCCTAAGGCGATGAGTGTAGCGTGAGTGGAGAGAGGAAGGGTGGAAGTGTGAGTGGCGAATGTGAGCGCAATCACGGACGACAGGTCCCTAAGCGTTTGGCCATACAGGGCTGTCTGAGTTGCGAGTAGTTAGGCGTATGTGTGCGTTGAGGCTGAACGGCGCAGCGAGGTAAGAATCACCAAACGAAAACGGAGCCTATCATTCCCTTGGGAACGGACTTCTTCCTACAACGACACGGATTGTGGCGCGCCATCACCGAAAGTCGCGCCACAGCTCAGGATCGAACGGCTATCAGCAATTTCTCGCGTGAACCGAAATTACCTTGTGTAGGTTAGACCTCGCAGAAGGCAACAAGGCAGTCTTTGGAAAGTCAAGAGGTGAGCAACCTCGCTTCGTTTTTGCTTGGTCGCCATCCGCCATTGTACAAATAAGCTCAGCCAGGCAAGCTTCACGTTAGTGAACTTGGAATGCTCCTCCAAGGTTTTGCCGTGAACGGCTTCTTCATCTGGATAACCTTGCAAGCTCTAACATCGCTTAAGATTGGACCTTGGTACACACTCATCGCCTCCCAATTTGGCAAATCCAATGCATCCGGAAGCAAGGAGGGAAATTAAAACCAGGACAATGCACATGATCACGTGACCAAGAACTCATGGGAGGTGACCACCGGATAGCACCAGTCACGGGTTGACCACCACCGCTTTAATGCCGCTGATCGTGTGGTATGAGTGGGCAAGTCACCACGACTTCACGGATGATGGTCGTGACCACATATGCCCAAGCACACAAGCAGCGGCACCTATCATTCCCTTGGGAACGGACTTCTTCCTACAACGACACGGATTATGCGGCGCGCCATCACCGAAAGTCGCGCCCGCAATGATGCGGATCGACGGCTGCGGAACTTGCGGTAACCCTGAATTACCTTGTAGGTTAGACCTCGCAGGCAACAAGGCAGTCGTCTTTGGAAAGTCAAGAGGTGAGCAACCTCGCTCGTTCTTTGGCAATCCGCCGGTTAGCAAATAAGCTCACGGCAAGCTTCACGTTAGTGAACTTGAATGCTCCTCCGATGCCTTTTCTAAACGGGCTTCTTCATCTGGATAACCTTGCAAGCTCTAACATCGCTTAAGATTGGACCTTGGTCCGCACACTCATCGTCTCAATTTGGCAAATCCAATGCATCCGGAAGCAAGGAGGGAAATTAAAACCAGGACAATGCACATGATCACGTGACCAAGAACTCATGGGAGGTGACCACCGGATAGCACCAGTCACGGGTTGACCACCACCGCTTTAATGCCGCTGATCGTGTGGTATGAGTGGGCAAGTCACCACGACTTCACGGATGATGGTCGTGACCACATATGCCCAAGCACACAAGCAGCGGCACCTATCATTCCCTTGGGAACGGACTTCTTCCTACAACGACACGGATTATGCGGCGCGCCATCACCGAAAGTCGCGCCCGCAATGATGCGGATCGACGGCTGCGGAACTTGCGGTAACCCTGAATTACCTTGTAGGTTAGACCTCGCAGGCAACAAGGCAGTCGTCTTTGGAAAGTCAAGAGGTGAGCAACCTCGCTCGTTCTTTGGCAATCCGCCGGTTAGCAAATAAGCTCAGCCAGAGCAAGCTTCACGTTAGTGAACTTGGAATGCTCCTCCAGTGCCTTTGCTGTGAAACGGGCTTCTTCATCGGATAACCTTGCAAGCTCTAACATCAGTTAAGATTGGACCTTGGTCTGCACACTCATCGTCTCCCAATTTGGCAAATCCAATGCATCCGGAAGCAAGGAGGGAAATTAAAACCAGGACAATGCACATGATCACGTGACCAAGAACTCATGGGAGGTGACCACCGGATAGCACCAGTCACGGGTTGACCACCACCGCTTTAATGCCGCTGATCGTGTGGTATGAGTGGGCAAGTCACCACGACTTCACGGATGATGGTCGTGACCACATATGCCCAAGCACACAAGCAAAATCGAAAAAGCGGTCAAGCATTGATGAATCCACATTGTGACCATGTGAATGCATGGTCGTGTCAAGACCACCACCACCAGTGCCCATAAGGGATGAACCGTGCTGATACAACCAGCGCTTCAACGCTAGCATGGCGATGCGCCATAGGATCCAAACATTCGTGCACACCACAAAAGCAAAGCACGCCGATGGAAAAGACAAATGAAACTCATCTCGCCGGTGAAGGGTCGGCTGAAGCCTCGCTCGGCGAATGTGCCCGCATCACCCACAACCCACAACACTCACACTGCCGGGGCTTGTAGGTTAACCTACAAGCCCAAGACTGGGAGATCTTGCGAGGGACCTCGCCTGCCATAGCCACCGCCGTAATGAAAAGCTCAAAACTGCTAGTGAACTTGAATGCTCCTCCGATGCCTTTTCTAAACGGGCTTCTTCATCGGATAACCTTGCAAGCTCTAACATCAGTTAAGATTGGACCTTGGTCTGCACACTCATCGTCTCCCAATTTGGCAAATCCAATGCATCTGGAAGCAAGGAGGGAAATTAAAACCAGGACAATGCACATCGGGTGATCACGTGACCAAGAACTCATGGGAGGTGACCACCCGGATAGCACCACTGGTCACGGGCCATGAGTGGCCACCTGACCACTGGCTTTAATGCCAGTGATCAGGTGGTATGAGTGGGCAAGTCACCACTGACTTCACAGATGATGGTCAGGTGACCACATATGCCCAAGCACACACAAGCAAAATCAGAAAACGGTCAAGCATTGATGAATCCACATTGTGACTATGTGAATGCATGGTCGTGTCAAGACCACCACCAGTGCCCATAAGGGAGATGAACCCCGGTGATACAACCCAGCGATTCAGCGCTAGCGCACTTCTGGCGTGCCTGCCGCCCGAGTGATCCAAACATTCGTGCACACCACAAAAGCGGCGCGTCGATGGAAAAGACAAATGAAACTCATCGCCGCCGGTGAAGGGTGATTAGGCACCTTTCGGAATGTGCCCGCATCACCCACAACCCACAACACTCACTGCCGGGGCTTGTAGGTTAACCTACAAGCCCCGAAGACCTGGGAGATCTTGCGAGGGACCTCGCCTCTGGCCATAGCCACCGCCAGAATGAAAAGCTCTGAAAAACCACTAGATGGATCCTCTGGGGAGAAATAATCTCGAAGGTGGTCATAAATTATCCCTGATAGACCACCCAAGGAGAGTTGGGGGGCAGTGGAGAGGGCCCGACCAAAGACCGCCCTATCTAGAAAAAAAAGCTCCTCGGGCACGAAGTCGAAGGTATCCTGTGGAATGTTGTCACTGGGGGCCGGATGAAGGGCACGGAGTGCGGCGATGGTGTCCTCGGAGGCCGGCGCCACTGGCTCTGGGCGGAGAGCCCTAGCAGCCCGCGCATACTCACCATTCCGACCTAACATATGACACCTTCGGAGACGTGCCTTACCAAGGTCCGAACAAACCTGGTCGACCTTGGCCGACCGCAACCTAGATCTTGCCGCCAAAAGATCCTCCTCTTGTAGAGCCTCCCAATCCCCCGCCTGAAAGCGGCGGAGGCGGGAAGCCACCTCCCTATGACCCGAAGAACCGCCCCTAGAGCGCCGAAGACACCACCTAGGAAGGAAAAGGAAAAGAGTCCAAGCCTCCTCATCCCCGGGGTCCCGCGCAAGGTGATCCAATGGAAGGCGGTACGCAAGGCGAACATCATCGTGAAGACGCCTTGGGGGCCGCCGAAAAAGATGGGGGCTTGGGAAACGAGTGTGAAACAACGCCAGCAGGTGGTTGGACTACCTCCGAAGCCACTCCCAAGACTACGTGGCCCAAGGAGGCTGGGAGGGATTGGGTGAGCCGCTGCGCCGGAAGAAGAAGCAAGCCGTACTTGTGCCTCCCAAGTAGTCTTGTCGAAATCCTTGTGCTTGTGCCCAATGTGACATTTCACCCCCTTAACCCCAGAGCAAAGCTGAGAGCAGACCGGGCAGGGGGTGTCCTTGATAGGCGCAAATTGGGTGGCCTGCATCATACTGGGGAGCCCTGTAAAAAGACCTAGAGAAGACCCTGGAGAAGACCATGTATAGAAGACTCTTGAGAACACCGCTCACCGCTCCAAAACCCTTGAGAACACTGCTCCAGCACGACTCCATAAACCCCCTCAGCCAAGTATGAGTAGATAACAATTTTACAATTGATGAGTGAATAATAATTTGCTGAGCGTTATTCTCAAGTGAGAAATCTTCTACACGAGATAAGAATAATGGAAGTGTTGTGCCAAATTCTCATGTAAAGAGAGTTTGCACAATATTTAATAGTAATATGCTATGCCGAATTCTCATGTGAAGTGTTTTTCCACACTAGTTGATAATAATCTTCAAACATGAAGATAAGCAAGGGAGCTGAGTAGCGGCCGAGAGGGATGACATACACCATGGACACCATCAGCTTAGGGCGGGTTTACCACGTCGCCGCTGGTTGTACATAGCTGAATAGCATAGCCAGTATGGCCAACAAGAGCGATGACGGCCTCAATAACATGGCGAGAAGAGCCAACAATCAAGATGGGAGACCTTTGTCAACTCAACTGGTGCGCACTTAGTTAAAATCAATATTCAAAAATAATGCATGCAAGTTGGCTACAATAAGAGACCCTAAGCATGCAAATATACTTCAACATAGTGACTGCAAAACCTTCCAACATAGAGAGAGAAAACCTTCAAACAGAGAGATAAGCAAGGGAGTTGCGTAGCAGCCAAGAGGGATGACATACACCATATACACCATCAGCTCAGGGCGGGTTTACCACATCGCCACTGGTCGTAATATGAGTAATCAATCAACGGATATGGGTTCTTGATGCGGGAATAGGCGAAGAGTATTGTGAATTCTCCCGTGCAAGATACTCAACCAAGATATCTTGAGAGACAATGTATTAAGAGCAACTTGATATCATACATTAGGTAGCTTGAAAGGCTACAGTGGCCAGCTCGAAGGGCAATGGCAGCAAGCTCGAAGAAGTATATTACCAATCACCAATCATTTGGAGGGAAAGGGGTGCCACAAGACAAACCGTGCGCACCGGATCATGAAAATTCCAAGGTCTCGAAGGTGGTCATGGGATTACGGTCTTAATGTAATCGAAAGGCAAAGTTGAACTAATAGGTCATGAAAATTCCAAGGTCTCGAAGGTGGTCATGGGATTACGGTCTTAATATAATCGAAAGGCAAAGTTGAATTGATAGGTTCGGGTATGAAAATAGGTGGCAAACAAAGTGCAGTTAAGTTATCAAGAAATTCAGGAGGGAGTATTTGAATCAGAAGCTTTTCACATCATTTGACAGAGCACATGACCCTTGAAGTTGTGATGCTCAGCTCGCCGACAACGGAAGAAAGACCAAGCAATTATTGAATTCAAATCAAAATTACCTAATTGTAGGCAAGAAAATAGCGTGAGTGGTTATGGAGTTAATATTGAGTGACATCATGGAGATAAAGATTCCTAACATAACTCCATAACCGGTCTTAAGTTATTTAATGAAATAAATCAAACTAAAATAGTAGATGATCGTTTATTAATATATATATATATAAAATGTTATTCAGAGTTATACAGTAGGGTTGCATTGAGTGAAAGTAAAATGGCAAAAGCGATTCGCTGCAAACATTCGTAAAAGTAAGTCTGTCGTACAGTATGTAGTTTCTACAAAACCTCTGTACAGTTGATGTGTGTTGCCAGACAGATTGCGCTGCCTCCTCTCACGAGATTCTTGGGCTGATCCTAGAGCAGGGATTGGACTCCTTGGAGCAGCAGCCGGAGTTGGCCGACTGCATTCCAGCAGTTTGAACTATAGCCTTGACCGCAGCCAGTCGAGAGCTGGAGTTTCCACGGCAGATCCGTGTCTACAGCGGGAATTAGCTGCGGATCATGCCTTCTCATAATCTGGTAGGGAGATTTGAGCTCTTGAGCTTCAGTTTGCATGATTTCATTCTAAAAGTCATTGGTAAATTTCCAGATGCATTTTCCAAACAGCAGGGGAGGGTCGAGGAGCTACTTGAGACAGTCAGATCTCGCTAGTTTTGTGGGAGCGGCATTGAGCACTGTTCAGCTCAAGTTTGGCAGCTTCAGCTTTTGAGCTTTTGGAAAGGACTTTTGCAGGAATTTGTATCCGAATTGTTGTCGCGGACAATATGGCCACGGCCAATTCCACCACTCTGGATTTCATCAACTCTATGTTTCCGAATGGTTTGTTTCCTGTTATATTTCCCGGTGCAGGGGCGTTCATTTGTAGCTGTGCAAGGGCATTGTTAGGTGCTTCGGTGCTGAGATTTCTTGGACCTGAGTTTCACTTGTTTGTGGAGCAGAAGCTTCACTGGTGGCTGTTGAACCATTGATTTTGAAACTGCGCAACAAGATACGTCACGTTGATGCCGAAATATTGTTGGCAGTAAGACAGCAGGTACCCCTGGAGATGGAAGATCACTTGTCCTTAATCTCATTCAGCATGGTTCATGATGTTATTGCACGTGGCTGGTTTCCTGTGATGGCCATGACAGTACGTAATAGAACTCTAATCCTTGAGTCTCATATGTATAGAGCACGTCCGGGACAAAGGCTAAGGAGGATCTTGCTTGTGCAACTCGAGCAATTCAGGTGCCTGAAATTCTGCAATGGACAAGCTACCCTGTGAACTGCATGTGGGATCAATCGTGAGGTGTTCTGCTCAGGAACTCGCCCAAAAAATCAAGGAAATAAAGACGAAAGCAGAACAAAGCGAGGTTATGGTGCAAGAAATATGCAGGGACATCAAGAAGCTGGACTATGCAAAAAAGCATATCACCACCACGATCACTGCCTTACATCGACTAGCAATGCTGGGTATATTTTGGTCAAGTGTTGTTCTCAGACATACATAGATGAATCCAGTGTTTTAGAGTCTCACCCGTTGGAACTGTTCATGTCCAGTATCTGCCGTAGATCAGCTGCAAGCTATGGCCGCTAAGCGCCAGTACAGGGAGGCAGCTGGGCAGCTTGAGGTTTGTGATTCCTTGTCAGTATCCATGGGCTCAAAATGAACGACATGAGATGTCCACTCCTCCTCAAGCTGTTATAATGGTCCTGGTGTACTGAAGTAGATTTTCTTTCGTTTTTTGCACGGATTCAGGCTGTGAATCAGCTTTCTAGTCATTTTGAGGCATACAACGATATTCCCAAAATCAATGAGCTCCGAGACAAGTTCAAGACGACAAAGGCAACTTTGAAGGCGTGTGTGTTTTCTGACTTCTCTAGGTATAGAACCTTTCTTTTCACCTGTGCAGCCCATGATACCGAGCAACTGACAAACATTGACAATGAACCCTGCTATGGTGTGAAGCTCACATGCTGCAGCTCCATAATCTGCTTCACCTGTTTGCACTTTGTCTTGCAGCTTAGGTACGGCTGCACTGAAGGATGATGGGCACTTGATGCAGCAGCTATCAGATGCTTGTTTGGTCATCGATGCACTAGATCCCTCTGCACGTGAGGAGCTAATACGGACTGTGTGTAGCAAGGAGTTGACTGCGTACCAGCAAATTTTTCAAGGCACAGGTATTTTGCGTTTTCAGCATGCAATCTTGTGTTTTGAGTACTTTGCATCCTATGTCCTACAAGCATTTGCTGACTGTGTTCTGATTTGAGCTTTTTTCATGAGCAGAAGTGGCAAAACTTGACAAAGTGGAGCGCCGCTATGCTTGGATTAAGCGTCAGTTGCGTGCTAATGAAGAAGTCTGGCAGATATTCCCATCAGCTTGGCGTGTCCCTTACCTGCTGTGCATGCAGTTCTGCAAAGTCACGAGGTACACACTTCTTGCAAATTCATCAGCTGAGCTTCAGAGTTTTGAGCAGGTCCATGCTATCTCGTTTTGGTTCAGGTTCCTAGACACACACGCAAAGCTGATTGGTATGAAAAAGCAGTATTGGTCTTGACCATGACTGGCTGATTTGGACAAGTTCTGTATAGAGCTTGAAAGGGAGGATGTTTTGTGACAGGGCAAACCTTATGGAGATTCTTGACGGAGTTGATGGAGCCAAGGAGAAACCAGATGTGGCAACTTTGCTGCAGGTACTCTCTTGCTGTGTATTGGCCATCAGACATCTGGCTGACCATGTACTTCATATTAATTCTGGGTAGGTTTGTATTCGGTTGACCTGAGTATCTTAGGTGCTCTCTAGGGCTTGCAAAGAACACTTGAGTTTGAGCAAGAGCTAGTAGAACGATTTGGTGGGAACGATTCAGGTGTCAGCCGTGATGAAAGAGATAACAGAGGCCATGCCGACAGAGAAGCGCTGGGTTTAGTTGAAGCTACTAATTCTGCAGTCAAGGATGAACAAGAGGTAACGTGTGCTAAACATACATTGACCTATCTGGGTGTGCAGCGTGTATGGCCCTGGTGAACACCGTCTCTATGCAAGCAGCAATTGTTGGACCACCTTCCAGTCTGTTCTTTTCAGAATCTAAGATCTGGATTCTGCCATAATATGTCAGGGCAAAGTATCCCTCGAGTTTGAGGAGTCGAAGCGAAGCACGGGTTTAGCCACAGCTGTAAGTGTGTCTACCTCTAGAACTGGTTTCCACTTTGAATCGGTTTCCCTCACACAGTAATAGTGATTATAATATCAGTCTGTGTAACCTTCAGGCTGCTATGAAATTCAGTTTTCGCGGTACGATATCGTCCTGCTTTGAGCCACATCTTGGCTCTTACGTCGACCTGGAGGAGAAGACCCTGATGGAAAGTTTGGAGAAACTCATTCAGGTTCTGTCTCTAATTGAATGTTCTTTCTGTGTGCGTGCCTTTAATGTCCGACCTTGCTGTAGGTGTAGGATACCTTTCCAAGTAGTTAGGGGATTTGAAGTGATGTCCTGTTGCTGCAGGAAGAGACTTGGGAGGCTGAGGAAGGCAGCAATACAAGTATCCTCTCCAGCAGTTCACAGGTGGCCATTTCCTTCCATTGCAGAATAGGCTGCTCTTTTTAAAGCAGAATAGTCATCGTTAACCACATGTCATTTGTCAGACTGGTGATCTAACGTGACTCTATCAACAGATTTTCCTCATCATAAAAAGAAGTTTGAAAAGATGCAGCAATCTGACTCGGAACCAAACGCTTTTTAACCTCTATAAGGTAAGTGAAAAACCTGCAGCATGGTGCCGTGTTGAGCTGGTCTCAATGCCGTCAACATAGATAGCATTCAGCATTGGTTTCATTTGCCCTTGACTCGCAGGTCTTTCAGCGCGTCCTGAGGGCCTATGCTGCGAAACTCTTGGTAAGATTTCCGAAGGGCGGCACTGGCATAGTAGCCACTGCAACTGGTACCGATGGGCAGATTAAGGTGACCCTGCCTCCTACATGCAATGCCATGCATCACTTCTTTATGTAGAGGGCATGCAGCTAACCATAAGACAGCATTCACATGGTGTATCAATGAAACTTCACGTAACTTTACATTGCCTGGTATCTGCAGATGACCGAGAAGGATGAGAGAGTGATGTGCTATATAGTGAATACAGCTGAGTACTGCCATGAGACGGTACGATAACCCAGCAGAAACAATTTCCTGCATGCTGCTTACTTCTTCTTGTGTCGACTCGCAGCAATGATTTGCTATCATATTGGAGGATTATCTTTCCGATTGCCTGTTACAGGCTGGTCAGCTGGCGGAAAATATCTCAAAAGTTATTGACGTCCAATTCTCTGAAAGTATTGACATGTCAGAAGAACAGGTATAGTAAATTAATTGGTTCGTTGCACTTGAATACTTGCAGGATACTTGGGAGTGGAAATTATGAAACTGAGCTGCCCGTGTTCTGCAGGATGAGTTCTCAGGTGTGATAACAAAGGCTCTGTCAACATTGGTGCTAGGCCTGGAAACCAAGCTCGAAGCTGAACTTGCAGCCATGGCACGAGTGCCTTGGGGAACACTTGAAGCAGTTGGAGATCAGTCAGAGTAAGCCTGTACACCTCTCGCGGCTCTACATTTTCGCTGTGGTCCAAAACGGAGGTGATACAGGAGTTTCCTGTGAAACAGATATGTTAATGGCATCAGTTCCATCCTTTCAAGCAGTGTTCCCGTGATTGCTGGCTTGCTGTCGACGGTTTATTACTCATTTTTCATGGACAAGGTACGTACAAGAACATGCCGGGCCTGTGTACTGGTTGTTGCATATCTACATGTTCTGACACGTCTTTGAATGCTGTGAGCAGCTTGCGGCATCTTTTGCTCCAAGGTTTCACCTTAACATATATAAGTGCAAACGCATCTCTGAAACTGGAGCGCAGCAGGTAAGCGCTCGTGTTTGCCTTGTAGTTGAAGCGGTGGTGGTTATTGATATACCAGTCCTAACCTACTCACACCTATGGGTGCCATGCAGATGCTGCTGGACACGCAGGCTGTAAAGACTCTGTTACTAGAAGTCCCAACACTTGGTGGCCAGGTATAGAGTTCTTCCCTAGATATGTACACGTTTCGTTTGCATTTTTGTTCTTAACAATTTGAGCTGCACGCAGAGTACAGCTTCACCGACCTACAACAAATTTGTCACTCGTGAAATCTCGAAAGCTGAAGCTTTACTGAAGGTGGATTTTCAAGTCTTGTGCGGGGTTGCGCTTATCTCCCTGCTTGAGGTTGTTGACGATAACTCGTGCATTTGGCCTCTTGGCAGGTAATTCTGTCGCCTGTGGAAGCCATTGCAGACACCTATCGGGCATTGCTACCTGAGGGGACATCTGCCGACTTTCAGAGGATACTTGACCTGAAGGTAGGACGGAGACACGTTCTAGCATCTGCAGACAAGGCGCGCAAACTCCGTTTTCTCATATATTGGTGCGTGCGTGCAGGGTTTGAAGAGGACGGAGCAACAGCCCCTGCTAGATCAATTTAACAAGCGGGGACCTGGAGGGCTGATTCCCGCAAGTCCTACCACCCCAACAGCAGCGCAATTTGCCAGTGCAGTTTCATCCTTACTTCCTAGCCCAGGAGCACCTAATCCAGGTAGAGAAGCAATGATGTCCCGGGCAGCAGTATTTGCAAGTGCAGGAAGAGGCGCTTTCTCACAGTCTGCAGCCACCATGAAGCGGATTTTTTCATTAGCTGAACCAGCCAAGGACAAGAAGGAGGGACCGTCATTCCGGAAGCTGTTCAACGCCCAATAACGGTCGCGGGTTTGTCAACTGAGTAGTAGACTGTCAAAAGGGTAGGGAGAGATTGACGCCTTAGGACATATTCGGATGCTAGGATTACGTGGTAGTGGCACCAATTTCCTATGCCTAGCGGTGTCCATCTCATTGCGGTAGTGCACAAGGACCTGACCTGAGCACACCCACACACAGCCTGAGAACCCTCAAGGCAACACATTTGGCGAACACACCGAGCTCTTGAGCGACTCTCTTGATCCCTTTCACTATCGGCAATAGATCGTCTGTCACACCCATTCCTTGGGGTTTCGGCAGGCGTCCAGAAGCTTCCACTCGTCAGTCCCCTCTGCTGGATGGTGATCATATTCCCATCTGGCAGTTAAGGGGAGGGACATCAAAATGCTCTCTATCCTTCCTCCGGTCTTCAGCCCGAAGGTGGTGCCTCGATCATACACCAAGTTAAATTCCACATAACGCCCTCTCCGCAGTTGCTGCCAGTCTTTATGGTGCGGTTCAAAGGGCGTGTCCTTGCGCTTCTCAATAATCGGCAGGTAAGCAGGGACGACCGAAGAAACACATTCGGTAGAGAAGGCCAGTAGCTTGTCAGGATCCCTATCATTGAGATCGTCGAAAAAAATACCTCCCAAGCCGCGCCTCTCCCCCCGATGCTTGATGAGAAAGTAGTCGTCGCACCAGGCCTTGTACTTGGGATAGAAAGCAGCGTCGAACTTGTCGCAGGCCGCCTTCTGCGTGCGGTGGAAATGTCTCACATCTTCATCAAAGATATAAGAAGGAGTGAGATCCGTTCCCCCTCCGAACCACCACCCCCTGGGAGCCCCCGGCACGCCCTCAGGCGCATCCGTCTCGAAGTAGCGGTAGTTGAAGTGCACAGTGGGAGCGAAGGGGTTCTTGGGATGCATGACCGAGCTCACTCCCGCGGCGAAGAAGGGGATCCGGCCAGCCTTATTCACCGGCACGCTATCCCCGTGCGTGGCAGCGCGGTAGGCTTCTGGAGGCATGGTGCCGTACACCACGCTCACATTCACGCCAGCCTTCTCCCACACATTGCCATCCTGCAGCACGCGGCTGATGCCCCCGCCCCCTCCAGGTCTGGTCCACACATCCTCCCGAAAGGTCCCGCCGTCGGTGGCCTCCACTGCAGCGCATATCTCGTCCTGCGCCCGCCGAATCATCTGCTCGAATTTCTCCCGCATCCCGGGCGAGCCTGCTCCGTCCCCCTCCTCCCCGTCCCGCAGCAGCGTTGCGGGCCTGTCCGATGTCATCTCCTCCTGCTCGATGCTCGACACAGCCGCGGAGCACAGCGGCCGCCATGGCGCCCGGGGTTTCCCGCAAGGTTTGATCCAACGCAAGGAGCTGCACCTCTTCCCGCTGCCCGCAACAGCCACACATGGTCTCGACGCGCGCCTCGGCTCACAGGCCGGCTTGCAAGCGGACGTGCAAGACCCCGCTGCCGCCGCAGGGCGCACCGCCGCGGCCATCGCTCCTTTCGAGGGTCTAGTCTGGGAATTGGAGTCCCTGATTCCAGCCCGCCCCGGCTCCTCTCGTGGGCAATAGCTATCCAGCTCTGTTCTCTGTACCTCTGTAATCCTCTGATCTTCCTTCTATCCCGCCATTGGTGGCAGACTCCAGGCAGCTGTGCAGCTTAACCAATCCTCGGAGTGACGTCAGGTAAAGTGAATCATTTGATATGGCACAGTTTAATAAATGTTGTTTACAATCCTCTCCGGTTGTCTGCTGGACCAAAAAATTGGAGGCTGATTCCGAGCACCACCTCTAGGTTTAGAAGTTGCAGGCATCATCGGGCTCGTCTTCGACGCATTCACCCTCCACCCTGAAAAGTACAGAACGCTCAGACCACCTTGCAGTCCCTCCACCGCTGGCATGGGCAAGCCGAATTGGCTGGATTCTCGCTGACCTGAAACTTCCCGCTTCCCCGCCTTGCAGGTGGCCTTACTCGCCCGGAAAGGCAAACAATGGCAAGAGTCACACTACAATCCGTCAACACTCGACAACCTCTGGTTGAGACTGCCCCACACAGTTGTCCTTCGGCTTGTGCTGCGGCGACAAGACTTTCGCATCCAGGTCCACGAGCAACTGCAGGTCATCCTGCAGTGACTTTGACGCAACTCGATTAGAAGAATCCTCTTGTCGTGCAGGAATATCAGTGGCATTTACTTCGAAGACAGGATTCAGACCTGAGTTGCCTTTGTGCGCTGAATGTCCAGATCCAGCAGGACTGTCACGACCTGCTCCTCTTGACTCTTTGATGGTGCATTCTCCTTGCCCAACAGCTGTGCCCCGTTTTCCTGAGCTTTTTCCTGAGCTTCGAACAGGCTTTGCAGAATTGCTTGAATTGTATTTCTTAGACTTGAGGCGTCTTGAGGATCAAACCACTTCCGACCAAACTATTGAACACACAGGTACGTGTCAAGATCATATCACACCTATTTGCTTAACATTGAACAGAAACATCATATACTGCGAAATCTAGCAGTTTCAAATTTCCAACCAAACGGCTTAACCAACCACAAGTCTTCATATGTTGCGTTTACCAGTTTGTCCTTCAACTCTTCAAGCTCACTCCACCTAATATTTGGCGGAGAATCCTCTATAAAGCGTTGAATGTAATGCAGCAAGAACAATCCACAATCGGACTCATTCTCCTGCTGTGGCACCTGGTAGATTCATTCCTTGCAGCATGTTACTGTCTGCAGTGATCCCATTGAGCTCAAGAAACAAAGAGAGACAAACTCGAACACACCACAAAACCCATCTTTTGACTCGGTAATGACGGTTAACGTCTACTGTACAGTCTGAGCATACAAACCAAAGCAGTCTTCGAAACAGAGCCTGTGGCTGTCCGAGAAATGGAATTGATCAAAGAATGACTCACGGGTACTCTCTTCGCTTGAAAAGTCTCTGCAGATACTTTGAGCTTCTTGATTTGCGGGACCTCACCCCCAAATGCATGTTGGTCATCTCTGTGCTTCCATTCTGCAACCAAGTACCTGTAATGCAGCCCCTCAGTAGCTACATAACGTTCTAGACTAACCGTCAGGTATTATGCAGAAATCAAAACCCAGATTGTAAGTCAAGCATCCTATTAAAAATTGGCTCTAGAATTACGTTCGCAAAGCCCGAAATATATATTGGCTATTGTGTCCTGGCTGCATTGAATCGAGGTGAATGATGCATGGATCATATTCAAGGCCATCCCAATTTCTCGGAGGTAGACAAATTATCGCAAGACTCCAGTGAAGGCTGTATATCCAATAATCGGTTAGACGTGTTATTACTACAAAGCACTGTTACATCAAGAAGGCAAAGGAGAACATTTACTTGTCATGTACTGGTATGAAGAGATAAGCCTTGTCAAAAATGTTTGTTCCTTTTGTCCACTTTCGCAGCTTCAGAATCTCCTTCTCCTTGTTGTCCTTGCTCTCCTTGTTCTCCCCTCTTTTAGGTTTCTGATAAGATCCACCAGATAAGAGACAGAACCTTCGAGAGGCAACAGACACAACCCGGCTACAGACACGACCAGGCAAGGTAGACGCACCTGACCAATCACAATGTCACTCAATTTCTTGTAAAAGAAGGTGTTGAAGAAGTGAAACTCGTCCCTCTCCTTGCTCCCTTTCCAGTCCTTCTGCATGTATCTGTCCAGCACATGACATGACCTCACAGTTACAACTCAATCCGACTGCAACCACAGAAACTTCATAGAAGCAGATTGGTTGCAATGATTCAACCTTAAAAACGGTAGAAATGGGCCTAGACTCATGTTTTGTAATTCTGACAATGGAAAGTAGGCATTCCGGTTTTGCAGACCCACAAGATGATAGCAAAAGACACACAAGATGATACCAAATGAAGTTCCCATTCATACTTGATGTAGAAGTCGATGATTGTGTCATTCAAGAACTCCAAAGGTGCCAAACGCTGCATATCTGAAAAGGGCACCTCAATTGCATCTGGATCATCCCTGGGCCAAGATGAAAAACATTCGGTCAATCAAGTTTCTTCCAGAAAGGCATTGCGTTACTACTAGTACTACGCTCCCAAAATTGAAAGTACACGAGATTTTGGGGTTTCCAACAACAAAAAATCAAGAAATCAAAGCACTACCTGGATGGATATGCAATGGTTTGGCCATCCAACCTGCAAACAGGTCCACAGAGGAATGAAACACGACGAAGGAAAGACAACAGCATTCTCGTATTTATCTTGCAGATTATTCAGGTGCACCTGCTTGGGAGCAAGGGCCGTAAACCTGGACGTCTGCTCCGGCCATTGGCAACATGATTGGGGCCAACAGGCACCCTTCCTGGATCCTCGTCATCCGAGGAGACCAACTCCATAGCATTGTCCTGTACAGAAGACAAGAACCCCACATGAACATGGAACACTCTGCAGCAGTGGAGACCTGGTTGAACTGTGGAGAAACTGAGTTTGCATTGCCTAGCATGAGTACCCTCAACAGATTATTACAACTAGGCACCAGCCAAACTTGTGATACGGAGAAACAAACTTGCCATAGACAGCCCAATGGCACTAGGTTCTGCAGCCTTCCTATCGCTCTCAGATGTTTCTCCAGCTTCTGAGGTTCCATTCTGCGATGGCAGCAAGGAGGACCCTTTTAATGATATGCACATGCGGTTAACGACAGCATCCCAAGGACATGACAGAAAGAGCTCTCAATTGCTCAGACTCTATAATAAACTCACGTCTTTCAGACCAGCCGATCGTAGCCTCCGAGTTGACCTGCATCCACATACACCAAAGGAAAATTGCACAATAAGTAAGCAGCATGGTCAGCAGCAAGAAGTCATACAGATTGCAACACGCAGCAAAGGTATACTTAACTGATGCCCATTAACAACAGGCCTAGCCAACCGGGCGCATTGAGGAGCCGTCACGGACCTTGACAAGCTATTGAGACAACCCCAATTATTTCGTCTCGAAGCCGGACAAGATGGACCAGCCTGCTGTCCTGACGCCGTTCTGTCACTTTGCTGTACCCTCTCAACAGCTTCCGGAAAGACAGAAAACTTTGTACTCGATGGAAAACTTTGTTTGTTGATCTCTGGAGGAGACGAAGACCTTGACGGAGACCTTGCTTCGTCGCCCTCCGCTGGCTGCAAATGCTTCCCATCCTGAGCCAACCAACTAGTCGGAATTGAATACCGACCTAAATCATCCACTGCCATGCCCAAATTCGAGGACAAAAACCCACCTTCGTCCTCATCTTCTCACGCCTCTCTTTCTCTGCTCGAAGTAGGTGCAACTGTCTATGAAGCTTCACGTTGCTGTCTTTCATCTCTAAGCTGTCTTTCAGACTGGTGTACCTCCCGATTTTTTCAGCGATCTGAAAGTCGGTAAGAGCAGCAAGCTCGTCCATTTTCTCCGACTTGGCCGAGTGCTCTATTTCAAGTTCAGCAGGAGCTGGTTGTCTGCTCAGAATACTCTTCAAACGATTTGCATCAAAAGGGCTTGACTCTCCACCTTGGGTCCCGGGAGCTGCTCTGGAGGCGTCCACTCCCCTTGAATCCCCCGCGGCCATGGCAAGCGGCATTGACAAGGGTTCCCTGATGGTGAAAAGGTTTACCAACTCAACTACTCCCGACGATACATGCGAGACTGCTGGCAAGGTGGCGACATGCTCTCAGCATGGACAATTGTTGTGCTAGTGAAACTTCAATCCTTCGTGCTGTGCTAGGAGTCTTCACAGTCCCAATTACCTACTCACTGCTTAGAGCAATAGCAGAGCTATAGCGTAGACTCGATGCCACTGTCAGTCTTCCTGGGTTCCCCAGGAAGACTGCCAGAAACAAACTCACCTCACATAACCCTAACCTCAGCTGGGGTCGTCTAAATATGCCCTCGCAAGCAAGCAGCAAGCTTGCCGTACACACGGTATTATGAGTTATTGAAACGTAAATGGATACTTCTTGTATAACATTGTTAAGATATTATTAGGTGAAGTAATAAAATTTAATCAAAACTATATTTACGTGCCATGAATGAGTGTGCATTAGGGAGAATGCCTGCCCCTTTCCCTTGTAGATCATAGATAAGGAACTTGAGGTTGCTAGTAAGGGTGGTCCTGGGCTCTTTCCAAGATATATCTCAAAACATGTACACTCAAAGGTATAAGAGAGAGACATGGTATAATTTACTACAATAATTTTTTTTATTTATCACAATCTATATAGTTATCATATTTCAATCCCATGACAGAAATCCGTCTTTCGTGGACTTAAATAAAATTCTTCTTCTTCTTCTTCCATAGAATAAACTGGAAGGCAATAAGGGAGCAGTGTTCTCATGGCGTACTATCCGGTTGAGTTTCCTTTCATTGTTTTGTCATCACTATTTTCCAACTAACCACTTGTACTCTTGTTGTTTGGATGTGTCCTTCCGTTTTACACTTGGTCACTCAAATCTACTTGTTTTACAAGCTGCACGGCGTGGTCAGTTAGGCATGTAGGTTTGGGTATGAAAGCTTTGAACGGCATGTGTCAGTACAAGTTATTGGCACATGCCCTGCTATTCTCGTGGCCTTGTGGCGTACATACATATAGGATGTCGGAACAAGGGCATATGCCCTGTTATTCTCATGGCCCTATGGCGTACATACATGTTAGATATTGGTAGAAGTTAATGGCACATGTCATCATAGCCCTGTGGTGTACATACATATAGGAAAATTATCACCCGATCCATACACTATGCCTCCGGCATGCGTCTGGTGACCATGGGAATGGCTCATTTGTCATTGCACCTCTTTTCCGTAATCTAAGTACGATTATATTTCATCCAATCCTAGTACGTATGTACATATGTACTAGCTTTCTATGTATATCCTCAGTTTAACTATATTATGTTCCACTTGTGTTGTATCCTTGTCGTGTACCATAGCTTATGTAATGCATCATTTAAGTACAAGGTATTTCCTCTGGGTTTTCATTGTTTCCCATCAACTTAGTCCATTTTCATTACATACAACTCTAGCATTCCCCTTATACACATCCATATTCCCTTCCATTCGTTCTTAAATACAACCCTTACGGATCGTGCTTACCTGCACCCAAAAGTTCGTAAATATGAGCATATTCTGGATTCTCTCATACATATGTACAAGCATATTCCGTTTTCTTCCATACAAACGGACAAACATAGTCTGCTTTCTCTCCACACATGTGAAAGGACATTCCGCTTGTGGGTTCAAGCATATTCCGTTTTCTTCCATACATACGAACAAGCATAGTCTACTTTCTCTGCACACGTGTTTTCTTCCATACATATGGACAAGCATAGTCCGCTTTCTCTCCACATTATAGATTCTCTCATACATGCGTACAAGCATATTCGGTTTCCTTTCACACATACGTACAAACATATTCTGTTTCTGTTCACACATACGTACAAGCAAAGTGCGCTTTCTCTCCACAAACGTAAGAAGCATATTCCGCTTGTGGGTAAAAGCAATTCTTTCATACATGCGTACAAGCATATTCCGTTTCATTTCATATATGCTTACAAACAAAGTTTGCTCACTCTCTCCACATACATAAAAGCGTATTTCACTTTCTTTCGTATTCCATTTCTGGACACAACACTATATTCTCATCCCATTCCCAAACCCACTTTCTCTCGTATTCCATTTCTGGGTACAACACTATATCCTCATGTGCATGCTCACATACAAGTCCACCTCTCCATACACTAGCATGACTCCCCATACGCCATTCTGGCCGATAACCTGCAACATTTGCTCGTACTACATTGTATTCTCTTGCCTTATCTCCTTTGGTGAACTTCGCCGCTCTTGCTCTATTATAAGAAGTAGGCCCAATTTTTCTCTGCAATGAGACATGAAACTGTTTTTGAGGGAAAAATCCTAGGGGCCCCATATTTTTTCATATCCACATTCACCCAAAATGACCTATATTTATCATATGTATATTACTCCATTCTAGCCCATATATATATTATATATTATATATATATACAATAGGGATAAAGAGTATGAACCGAGGGCCTGTTGTTGAAAATATCAATATAGGAATAAAATATAGCAATCATTTAGGCCATATCTGCGCAAAGAACTGGAAGAGTTTGCTTTGGTAGAGAGAAGGGTGAGCTAAAGACTTTGCATGGTAAGGGAATGACCTTGGTAGAAAATCCGAGGGCCATGTTGGGGCCATGTTAAGTTAGGAGGGGCCCGTGTCCCTGCCCCAACAGTGGAGAAGGAATGTACATATTGGGAGGGAGGTACGCAGGGGGGCGGAGGCGCGGCCTGATGACCACACCGTCCAAGTAGAGGCCCTCCTTCCAATTGCAATTTTCAATCTCCGTCATGTTGAAGTGCAAGGTAATTGATTTCCGATGCTCGGTTATAATAAAAGCGCCCACCTCACATTCCAGCCACTGATCATCCGCCATACGCGGCTGTGCATAACTTGCTTGCAACTTATTAACCTCCCGGTTTGGTGAGAAGAAGTTGAGGCAGAACGCCTTCTCCAACTGATACATACCCCCGCCCCCGATGGCGAAGGAGAACTTCACACATTTGCTGATCCGTCGCTGGAAGTAGCCAATGGGCTTCTCTGGTCCGAGCTGGACCCTGAAGGAAAGCGTGTACGCCCCAGGAGGGAGAGAGCACTGCATCTGGCCCCGGATTTTGAACCAGTAATCCACTTTAACGAAGGCCACGTCTGGGAAGCTGGGAGACAAGAAACGAATGAAGGAAGGAGGGAACACATGGGTGTTAGTACTAAGGTCGGGAGATAAGCAGCAGGTTTTGCTGGCTGTGGGTGTACATACAGACCTTGAGCCCTGTTTGGGGACCCAGTCCCAGTACCGATGTTCGTCTCCCCATATGACACTGAAAGCTCGTGCTGATACGGCCCGGCACACTCCTCCTGTGGCCGGGTCTAACCAGTGGCCCTGCTCGTTGAGGATGTGTGTGAGGCACGGGCAGGGTGTGTGCAACAACAACGTAGCTCCTAGGCAAGGCAGCAGACGGATGGCATACCTGGAAGGGGTGGGTGACGAAGAGATGCTGAGACAGATGCTCGAACAGCATCTTCCTGGAAGGGAAGCGCTCAAAAATGGAGTCCTCAAGGCCCAGGGCCTTCAGATGGGCCGAGGGCAGCAGGCCGTCCCAGATGACGTTGGCGCCTCCAGCCTGCGTGAAAACGCGGTTCACGGTCGAGAGGCGAGCCGCGTCCTTGGGGCTGGTCTTGGACAGAATCAAGGCGACACAGCCTTCGGGCAAATCCCCCAGGCTGGGCCCGAGCATTACAGCGTCCTGGACTTGACCTTCGTCCACCAAGAACCTTTTCTCGTTCGAGTACGCCACGCCCAGGCCGAAGACGCCCCTTCCGCGGAACGCCCCCCAGGCGGCATCGTCGCCCAGACCCACAATTTTGCTGGAAAAGCTCCAGCCCAGTGCGGACCAACCGAACACCATGGCAGCCATTCCACTCGCTCCGCAATGCCAATGCCAATGCCACTTTCACAAACTGCACAATCTGACATGCCCTCAACCCATTACCTGCCGCGTCTGCTCGAGTGTTAGAGCAGAGTGGTCAGCTCGGACTCTCGCAGCAGCTGCAGGACATACTTCACTCGGAGCTGGTAAAGGAGATAGCCGTGCGCGCCTCTGTGGTGTTGCATCTGGAGCTGCAAGTGTCACACCGGGGAGGTGACAACTCCCCTTTGCTCAATCGCCTAACAAACCTCCGAGCGGATTGTCAATGCTGCTTCTCCTACCATGGGGGCTGCTGCCTGCCCTTTTATTTTCAGCCCCAGACCGAGGCAACATCATCACTGACACAAAGCCATGATTGGGTGGGAAAGTTGCATGGTAACGGAGCGGTAGGACTTTCGTACAATGGCAGACGATGGCGTTCGGTGAGCGTGTCCAATATCCTGAACGCATGCAAGATGCAGGCATATAATAGAGGGCAGCGGCACGGATGTGAAGTCACACCCACTTGCAGCGGCGTCACGGAAGACGCATGTGCTACCATTACTAATCTTCGCCGTGCTGACAATGCCAGCATTTCAAAATTATGTGCTGGTGACGAGCGGGGTGGAGTCCGAGAACCCCTAGTAATGTGAGAAACCGGAGACTACATTCTTCATCATCCGCTCCTTTTGCACAAACTTCCAGCTTGGATTGTTCTGCAAGCACAGCACAGCACAGCACAGCAGCGGAGACAACTGAGAAACGGACTGGAGCTGCAGGGGGGGAGGGGGGGATGCAGTGGTTGGTAATAGGGTACCTGCAGAGTTATGAGGGCACGTTGCGTGAAAGCTGTTAGCTCTGGAGAAGCGTGTGGGGGCAGTTTTCCAGCTATCATGTCCAGCTGCTCGTTCTGCTCTCGTGCAGCTATCCTGCCCTTTCCGGAATAAGCTTCTACCAACTTCTCAAGCTGAGGAGCTCGGGTGAGCACGTCCTGGACATCAGCCTGGTACATTGCAAGGTGGCAGGTTATGTAGGTAGAAAGCGGGTTTGCAGAAACGTGAAAGAATTCTGGCATTCAGAGTGGAGGGTATGCCATACCTGCCAAGTATCCTCATCCAGAATTCCGTCAAGAGGCATGAGCAAGTGCTTGGCCTCTTGTAATGCTTCCTCTAAGGTTGGTGCAGCTTTATCTTCAATATCGGGGTTGGTACCAAAATCCTCCATGGCAAGCTGTGTATCAAAGTCCCTCTGCCCACACCACACAGCTTTCAAGGATCAGAAAGCATGATGTGGAGAGCAGAAACTTGGCAACATAAGCAAAAACAAACATACTCACTCTGAACTTCAGATCAAGAGCTGATTTTGTAGCTTCCTCTGCATCACCAATCTCCATCTTCTTGTCTTCCTCAAAAGTAAGCTGCTTGCTGACATCAGACTGCTGGCGACCTCTGCTACTAGGGTCAGTCCGTCTCCCTGGTTGTTCTCCAACACTTCTGGCTTCGCCAGAAGCTGAAGGTTCTGAAGCAGCTCGCTTCCTTTGAGCCACATTACCAAACTCTAAGAAACTGTTAAGTCTACCCTTGCTGCTGCGCTCACCACTGCTCACCTTCGGCACTATATCCTTTCCGAAACCCTGCTTTGCTAGATTCTGTTGAAGAATGTTCATAGCACGTTCTACAGCAGCATCCGTATTCAGAATGACTGTTTTTGGCGATTCAATGAGCACTCTCTTTCGTTCTCTGTCAGCTTCATCAAGCGCTCTGTCTCTCTCTGCTCTTTCCAACAAGATGGCACTTGCTCTTTCTATTGCTTCCTCTGGGGCAAGTCTTTGCCTCACTGGAGGAGCCTCTGGAGTGACCGGGGGTACAGATTGATGAGGTCGAGTGGCTGGACTGACTCCAGGGGATCTTGAATATGGCCCTTGTGCACGTTGGTCTGCCTCCATAGTTCTGGCCACTATTGCCTTTGCCCTCTCTGCTGCCTCCGCTGCATCACCTATCACTTTGTCTCTCTCCACTCTTCCCAACACATTTGCAGTTGCATCTTCGACTGCTTCCTCTGGGAGGGCTTTCTGCCATGTGTAAGGGGTCCCTGCAGCTTTACCTCGCCCTCTGCCAAGTCCAGGCCTCACATCTAGGCCATGACCAAACAAAGACAAGGGAACAAATGGACTTTTTGTGCTGTCTCCACTACCGAGTGCCAAACTGCTTCCCCTCCCTCTGCCAATTCCAGGTTTACCATCAGCGCCTAATCCTAACGGAGGCTGAGCCTGTCCTCCACCATGCCCACCAGCCACTTCCTGCTCCCGTGGTTGTTCACTGGGGATTGACTCAGGGAATGCCTGCCCTCTTCCAATCCCGACCTTTGACAATGGCAGAGCCTGGCCTCGTCCCGCACCTGATCTGTCGCCGAGGTTCAACTCAGGCAGAGCCTGGCCTCGTCCAACACCTGATCTGTCGCCGAGGTTCAACTCAGGCAGAGCCTGGCCTCGTCCAACACCTGATCTGTCAATGAGGCCCAGCTCAGGCATAGGTAGAGCCTGGCCTCGCCCAGCACCTGTTTTGTCACTAAGGCCCAACTCAGGCACAGGCAGAGCCTGGCTGCGTCCAGCACCTGATCTGTCACCAAGGTCCAGGTTAGGCATAGGCAGAGCCTGGCCTCGTCCAGCACCTGATCGGTCACCAAGGCCCAACTCTGGCAATACGTTGCCTCTGCCAAACCCAGGCTTATCAACAGGGACCTGGCTGCTAACTGCAGGGTCAGAATGAACAGGTGGCTTGGAATCATCAGCTGATTTGAAACCCAACGATGCTGAGTCAGAAGGTGATTTTGGGCCCCATTCTGAGGGAAGACTGTCTGAAGCTGGTAATACCTTGCCTCTGCCCAACCCAGGTTTGTCCCATGCTACTGAATCAGGAGAAGACTTAGAGCTGAAGGGAAAGGGAGGACTTTCCGAAGCAGGAACATCATACTTAACTTCAGGTGATGCTGGCCTCGTGATAGCTGCTTGTGAGAACTGAGTCTGGGTCTCAGCAGGTTTGATTGGAGGCAAATGGTGCATAGATCCAGTTGAGGCAGGTTTTCCAGATGTGGATTCAGCAGGCCTGAATCCAGGTAGTGGTTCCATCGACACACTGACAGCCGGCCTTGCCTTTGATTCACCAGGCTTGACAACAGGGAAAGGTGAGACTGGCCTACTCGAAGACACCTGAGGCGTCCAGTCACGTGTCTCAGATGGCCTGGAGTCAGCAGGTTTGATAAGAGGCAGAGGTGAGACCTGCTTTATCGGAGGGGCATGCGACCACTCAGTTGGCCTTGATTCAACTGTAGGCTTAGCCCAGGTGGATTGTGATGTCCACTCTGACGGTCTTGATTCTGTATGATCCACTCGAGATGGTAATCTCACAGAGTCAGTGAACACTGGACTGGGCCTGGATGACGTGACTTGAGACAGAGAACTTGGAGTTCCTTCAAACACAGAGTAGGGCGGGGACGCTTGCATGCTCGAGGGATGCTGGAATGGACCACCAGCTGGAGGTGACAAGAGAGGGCTTGACGTAGACCCACGTATGCTCTCAGCCCGTTGCACAACCACTTGTCTCATTTCTTTAAACACTTGGTCAAGCTTGTCCAGTTGGCCAGTCTGAGAATATGTATCCAGAAGCACATTGTATGTTGGGACCTCAACTGCAATTTGCATCTTCTTCATTTCATTGAACAGTATCTCCACCTCATGCAGTCGTCCTTCCCTAAAGTTTGATTCAATCAATCGAGCAAAGTCCTTGCCAGGCCGAGCATCCTGTGAAGGCCATGCTGTTCCCTCATCAGGCACGCCTGTACTCATCTTAGGGCGAAGCTCATGAGAAGGGGCAGTCTCTAGGTGCAGTGCACCTGGAGCTTGAGATAACATGCTTGCTGAATTGGAAAACTGCCATTCTTGCTGCTGTGGCCCTGGAAAGGAGGGAAAACCTTGAAATGGAATTTTGTTCTGGGGAAGGGGAAATCCTTGCAGCTGGGAAGACCCAAGATTCTGACCTTGAGAAGGCACAATGCCCTGCGCAGATGCCAAACCTGGTCCCTGTGCACCTGGAAAGCCCTGTCTCTGTGCACTTGGGAAGCTCTGTCCCTGTGTAGAAGCAAAACCCAGATCCTGCACAAATCCCTGGCCCTGTCCAGGCAAAAACCCTTGAGTCTGCACAGGCATAAATTGCCCTGAGGCAGGCACAAATCCCTGGCCCTGTGCAGACACGAATCCCTGGCCCTGTGCAGGCATAAAACCCTGGCTTTGTGAAGGCAAAGGTACGAGTTGCCCTTGCACAGGTACGAATGCCTGGCCTTGAGCAGAGAAATATACCTGGCCCTGTGCAGGCACAAATCCTTGGCTCTGTGCTGGCACAAATCCCTGTCCCTGTGCAGGCACCAATCCCTGGCCCAGTGCAGGCACAAATCCCTGGCCCTGTGAAAGCACAGATCCTTGCCCCTGTGCAGGGACGAAACCCTGCCCCTGTGCAGGCACAAACCCCTGACCCTGCGCCGGCCCAAAACCATGGCCCTGTGCAGGTCCATATCCCAGGCCTTGTGAAGGCCCAACTCCCTGGCCTTGTGAAAGCCCAGATCCCTGGCCTTGTGAAAGCACAAACCCCTGCCCCTGTGCAGGAACGAACCCCTGCCCCTGCGCAGGCACAAACCCCTGCCCCAGCGAAGTCACAAATCCCTGCCCCTGTGCAGGCCCAAAACCCTGCCCCTGTGCAGACCCAGAACCCTGCCACTGTGCAGACCCAGAGCTCTGCTCTTGTGCAGGCACAAAACCCTGCCGCTGTGCAGGCCCGAAGGCCTGCCCCTGTGCAGATCCAGAGGCATGACCCTGTGCAGGCACAAAACCTTGACCCTGCGCAGACAGGAAGCTTTGGCCCTGTTGGGATCCAAGACTCTGCGGAGGCACAAAATTCTGACCCTGACCTTGGGAAGACACAGAACCCTGTCCAAACCCCTGCCCCTGTGCAGGCCCAGAACCAGAACCACGCCACTGTGTAGATCCGAGCCCTGCTCTTGTGCAGGCACAAACCCCTGCCGCTGTGCAGGCCAAGGCCTGCCCCTGTGCAGATCCAGAGGCCTGCCCGTGTGCAGGCACAAAACCATGACCCTGCACAGGCGGCAAGCTTTGGCCCTGTTGGGATCCAAGACCCTGGGAGGAACACAAAATTACGACCCTCGCCTTGGGAAGACACAGACCCTTGTCCAAACCCCTGCCCCTGTGCAACCCCAGAACCCTGCCATTGTGCAGATCCAGAGGCCTGCTCATGGGCAGGCACAAAACTCTGCCGCTGTGCAGGCCAAGAGGCCTGCCCCTGTGCAGATCCAGAGGCCTGCCCATGTGCAGATCCAGAGCCCTGCCCTGTGCAGGCACAAACCCTGACCCTGTGCAGACGGGAAACCCTGCCCTGTGCAGGCACAAACCCTGACCCTGCGCCTGCCCAAAACCATGGCCCTGTGCAGGTCCATATCCCAGGCCTTGTGAAGGCCCAACTCCCTGGCCTTGTGAAAGCCCAGATCCCTGGCCTTGTGAAAGCACAAACCCCTGCCCCTGTGCAGGAACGAACCCCTGCCCCTGCGCAGGCACAAACCCCTGCCCCAGCGAAGTCACAAATCCCTGCCCCTGTGCAGGCCCAAAACCCTGCCCCTGTGCAGACCCAGAACCCTGCCACTGTGCAGACCCAGAGCTCTGCTCTTGTGCAGGCACAAACCCTGCTGCTGCTGTGCAGGCCCGAAGGCCTGCCCCTGTGCAGATCCAGAGGCATGACCCTGTGCAGGCACAAAACCTTGACCCTGCGCAGACAGGAAGCTTTGGCCCTGTTGGGATCCAAGACTCTGCGGAGGCACAAAATTCTGACCCTGACCTTGGGAAGACACAGAACCCTGTCCAAACCCCTGCCCCTGTGCAGGCCCAGAACCAGAACCACGCCACTGTGTAGATCCGGAGCCCTGCTCTTGTGCAGGCACAAAACCCTGCCGCTGTGCAGGCCCGAAGGCCTGCCCCTGTGCAGATCCAGAGGCCTGCCCGTGTGCAGGCACAAAACCATGACCCTGCACAGGCGGCAAGCTTTGGCCCTGTTGGGATCCAAGACCCTGGGGAGGAACAAAATTACGACCCTCGCCTTGGGAAGACACAGACCCTTGTCCAAAACCCTGCCCCTGTGCAACCCCAGAACCCTGCCATTGTGCAGATCCAGAGGCCTGCTCATGGGCAGGCACAAAACTCTGCCGCTGTGCAGGCCAAGAGGCCTGCCCCTGTGCAGATCCAGAGGCCTGCCCATGTGCAGATCCAGAGCCCTGCCCCTGTGCAGGCACAAAACCCTGACCCTGTGCAGACGGGAAACCCTGTTGGGATCCAAGACCCTGCGGATGCACAAAATTCTGACCCTGACCTTGGGAAGACAGAGAACCCTGTCCAAAGTCCGCATTAGGCACCAAGCCCTGACTCTGTACAGGAATCGAGCCTTGGCTCTGCGCAGGACCGAAACCTTGGCTCTGCGCAGGACCGAAACCTTGGCTCTGCAGGACCGAAACCTTGGCTCTGCACAGGACCGAAACCTTGGCTCTGTGCAGGACTGAAGCCTTGACTCTGTGCAGGAACGAAGCCTTGACCTTGTGCAGGACCAAAGCCTTGGCCTTGAGTAGGAAGGAAACCTTGGCCCTGTGCAGGAACAAATCCTTGACCTTGTGGAGAAACGAATCCTTGACTGCGTAGGGGAACGAAGCCTTGACCCTGTGAAGAGACGAATCCTTCACCCTGTGCAGGAGGTAATCCTTGACCCTGTGGAGGAACGAAGCCTTGTCCCTGAGCAGGAACTAATCCTTGACCCTGAACAGGAAGGACGCCCTGGCCCTGTAAAGCCACAAATCCTGATCCCTGTGCAGGCACGAAAAATTGCTGAGCCCCTTGAGGCGCATCAGCCTGCCCGTGCGCAGGTCCAAAACCCTGGATTTGCGAAGGCCCAAGCACCTGACCTTGAGAATGTGAGAAAGCGAGGCCAGACGGATCAGACACCTGCTGAAATCTAGAGGGGGCAGCAGCAGCTGCCTCCACAAACTGAGCACCACCTGTCCTGGACTGGACCTGCTGCACCCAGCCACCACCACCGCCTCCACCCTGCCTATGCGCATCGGAAAATCTGGAAGAGTTAGGAGGAGCTGCATTCCCGTTGCTATAGTACTGAGCACCTGCATTACCACCCCCTGAATCCCGAACCATCCCTTCAGCCCCCGGAATCGACCTGTTGCCACCCGAATTGCTTCCCTCCGCTGACAGGCCTCCCTGCTGCACCCACTGGCCGGCAGGCGCAGCAGGGGCCCGATTCACAGACCCACTCTGCGGCTGCGCCTGCTGCTGTGTGGGCTGCCCGAATCCTGGGCTCTGCAATCCTCCAGCAGCCCCAGGAAAGGGACCGCCGCCCTCCCAAGGCTGCCGCCCGGGACTGGACCTCCTCTCCCGATGTAGCCAGGAGGGGCGGGAGCTCCCCCGCCTCTGCCACGACCCACGCCGCCATGCCCATCCTGCACCTGATGCTGATGCTGCTGCAAATGGTGGGGAAATGGAGCAGCGTCGTTGAAGGGCTGGTATCCCCGCTTGGCCCCCAGCCCCAGAAGCTGCCGAGCAACGCGCCGGCTGCCAACTGCTCCTCGCCCCCAGTGCATTGTCCGATCGATGTCCTCTATCACTCCACGGCAGTGGAGTCGTCCTCAGGCCAAGACCATGCTGCTGCCAAGTCGACTCAACTCGACTCCAGTGTCGACTTAGGGTTAATGAAGCACATGCCTGATTAGCGCGCATGGGTTGATCTGTTCTACAACATCATTCCCAATGCCCATATTCCCATTCTACTACAATCCAGATTGTGGGTATGTGATGTCAGCTTAGCGTGAAAGACAAGGAGGTTGGCTAAGGAGCGTCATGGCTTCCTCCGCGTTTGCCATTTCCTGGGTGCCCATGCCCGGGCCGCTCTCTGTGGGCAGGCACCTGAGACGGGGAGCCTGCAGCATTGGGCTGAGCCTCAGGGCTCCTGTGAGGAGCAGGTCTTGCAGAGCTGCCTTGTCGGTGGCAGACGAGAGGAGGAGAATTGGTGCGGACTCCACGGGCGGTGTGCCCAGAGAGCAGCTGCTCAAGGGGCTGCAAGCTGCAGCCAAGGATGGAGCTGAGGTGGGATTCGGGCCGGTTCTGTAGTCTTGCTTGTTTCAGATGTGGGTGTGCTCAGTTTGTGGGCGGCTTGGGTTGGCAGGTTGTCATGGCAGCAGTGGATAGGCCTCGTTCTATTGACTACAAGGGAGCTACGGACCTGGTGACAGAGTAAGACTGATGACGATGCCATGGCCTTGTGCTTTCAGTTGGAACTGGCATCGGGTTCATGATGTGGCTGGGCGTGTATTTCAGCACCGATCGAAAGACTGAATTGGCGATCCTGAAAACACTGCGAGAGTATTTTCCGGATCACTTGATTCTGGGGGAAGAAGGTGGCGTTAGCGGAGACTCTGGTTCTGAGTACCTGTGGTGTGTGGATCCCCTTGGTATGAATGGTTTTCTACCTTGTTACACCACATCTGGGATCAGGTCGTTCTTGGGCACATGAGCAGCTGACGAGACGTGGGTTCATGTATGCGCATGTCCAGATGGAACCACAAACTTTGCTCACTCTTATCCAAGCTTTGGTGTGTCTATAGCTGTTCTGCATAAGGGGAGGCCTGCTGCCGCAGCAGTGGTGAGTTGACAATCAAATTCACCTTCGTTGATGATTTTGGTCACTAAATAAATCCTGTAGGTTGCATGGTCTGTATTCTTTGGTTCCTTATTTCCTCTTGCTTTGGTCTGCAATGGCAGGTCGAATTTGGAGGAGGACCCTTTAGCTGGGTTACTCGAACATTTACAGCTTCTGCAGGCAACTGCCAATGATTCCCACTAGTCAGCCCCATCTCATGCTAAGAGTTCTGCGTCTATCATTTCGTATGCATCTGCATTATCCGTCAGAATGAAGCCTGTAGCCTAGAAGAGCACAATATTGACTTGGCTTCCGGTACTATCATTGTTGAGAATCCTCACCCGTTTCACTGGATGCTGCAGGTGGTGGAGCCTTTTGCAATGGCCACCCAATTCATGTTAGTAAAACTGATCAGGTGAGTGCTTGTTATGGGCACAGGCAATGCAATGTATGAGGCGGAACAACCATCTGATCACATAGCATTCATCTGCGCAGATCGAGAGGTCTCTATTAGTGACAGGTTTTGGGTACGAGCATGACGAAGCCTGGTCAACCAACATTGCACTGTTCAAAGAGTTCACAGACATAAGCCGGGTATGCTTACCGATTCTGGCAGCATCTAACCGGACCTGCCCATTGTCGTTCATCAGACGCTTGGCCTCACAACTTTGTCGTGGAATCTCACAGGGTGTCCGTCGGCTGGGTGCTGCTTCAGTCGACATGTGCCATGTCGCACTGGGAATCGTGGATGGGTACTGGGAGTACCGCCTGAAGCCTTGGGACATGGCTGCCGGAGTCCTGGTATGAACCATATCCGAGTTGCTGTCCTGGATCAACCACTTCCTTTCCAGCTTTCAGGAAGAGCATGAAGAATGGAAACACAACTGTGGAACTTGTGCAGATTGTTGAGGAGGCTGGAGGAGTTGTCACTCGCATGGATGGTGGTAGTTTTTCAGTGTTTGACCGCTCTCTGCTTGTGTCCAACGGGTCCCTGCACGAAAAGGCAATGCTACCCAGCAATCTCAAAACTTGTGCTAAGCCGGGTTCCTCAGCTGCACAGAAACGTGTCTTCTAACAGGAACTTGGTTATTTCCTGCAGCTCTTGGACAGAGTAAAACCACCGACACTCAAGCTCATCGCCGATGGCTTCGACTTCTCGCAGTGGTGCAAACCCACTGGGTATTCTCTTCAATAGGAGTCCTCCCATTACGACACTTGGAAACAGAAGCCTGAAGTTTGAGTGCCATGTCCTCCGCCCTCGACAATCGAGCTGTCTGAATTCAAGACGTCTGGGTTATGTGGGAATGTCTCTCATGGATTCTGGGTTATGTGGGAGGGACGATGTCTGGGTGCATTCTGGCTCGGGGCGGGTCCTGGGCCGCTGATTGATCTTGCACTGTGTCAGGCAGGGCCTGGGATATTGCCCAAAGTTTTCCTCACGCGCTCTTGTTCCTTGTGTAGGCAAGGAGAGAGAACCGTGATTGTATTTATAGAACCTGCCCACAGTTTTCCTCGTGAACGCCCTCGTTTCCCGTTCTTCTTACAGAACCTGTCCAAAGATTTCTGCAAACTCGTTGGACAGGTTCTTCTTACAGAACCTGTCCAACGGGCTGAGCTGCTGGTCTTCCAAGCTAGTTTCATGAGCTGAGCTGCAAGTGTGTTTTGCAGCATTTTTTTCCTTTTGGTTGGATCAAGGTGTGTTGACAGGCTAGTGGCTTTACAATTTACCTATTTTACATCTTACATTACTATCGTCAATTACGATGTAATTATACCCCTCGGTAAGGAGTTCGTAAAGGTATTTTATTTTTATACTTAAATTACATCAAATTATAAGTTTATACCTGTAAATTTGATAATCAATCGAGAGGACCGCGGTCCTCTGGCTACGCGGTCCTCTGGCTACTAAGTCGTTAGTCGTTAGTAAGACTTCGCCATACGAGCTCTGCGGTCCTCTGGCTACTAAGTCGTTAGTCGTTAGTAAGACTTCGCCATACGAGCTCTACGGGTTCTCCGGGTAAATATGCAAGTCTTATTGAAACAATCAAGGGTTTTCAAATAATTCTTGCTGGAGAATTAGACGAATCATCGGAGGAGGATTGTTTGACCGTAGCGAGAGCACGCATAGAATGTTTTTTTATCACAATCTTTTTTTGCGGCAGAATTTATCATATAATTCTTGATTTTCTCTCCAACTGAGAAAGAACTTAAACAAACTCTGCATATTTTCACAGAAATAGTTTTTCAAATAAACCTTTGGAACCGTCAAAACCTTTGTAGAAGTAGTTGAAATAAATCTTCAATTACTATTGAAATTACTAAATAGTTTCCATAAACCTACATAACCTTAAAAAAAACAATTACATCAGTATCTATCGCTAAACAAAAGTGACTCAAGCTATCTATCTCTATTAAGTGACGAGCAATTACATGTCATGCGTAATTTACATTATATACGAAATTTACATAATATATGTAATATATATGTAAAATAATTATAGAATACCAAAATTTCAAGTAAACATATATAATATACTAGTAATATATAATTTATATGTAAAATAATTTATATTGTATACTGTATATTTTTTACAGGGGGGACAAGCAACTGATAGAAAATCAAAATCTGTGGTCTGCCACGAGAGCCAATCACCAAAGATGCATGAAGCACACTAGAGGTGCGCTCGTAAGGGCACATAATAAAGAAATTGCTTTGATCGCACCTTGACAACAGCGGCTAAGTCTAAATCCATAGAATAGGAGGAGTTTGGTTGGAGCAAGAATAGACCGCAAGGAACCATAGCATGGGGTCTGGTTGAGTTTTGTCACAGGTTTCCGCAAGTGCATCAGGGTGAAGCGAGGTGGCCCGCACTATTTTCTTATTTTTTACTTTAGTGAATATGAGTTTACCTAGTGGTAGCAGCTTCATGTGGAAGGCAAGATTGCCACGTCATCAAGTTGCTGACATGGCCGCCACGTCGGCTAATCGGACGGGTAAGGTGTCCGGGTAGCCGGTTTACAACACCATTTACAACGTTGGGCTCGTTTACAACCAAAATGATAACGCCATTTACAACGTGGTTGCCTTGTAATCTAGGTTGCAAAATAGGTTGTTAATAGGAGGTTGTAGTCTGACAGCTTAATTAGGTTGTAAAGTGGGTCTATTTACAACGTATTTTACAATATACATTACAACCTCATTTACAACCTCATTTACAACGTTGGGCTCGTTTACAACGTCGTTTACAGCGTCGTTTACAACGTCATTTACAACGTCGTTTACAACGTCGTTTACAGCGTCGTTTACAACATCATTTACAACGTCGTTTATAACGTGGTTTACAACGTCGTTTCCAACGTGGTTTACAACGTCATTTACAAGGTCAATTACAATATTTTACAACCTCATTTACAACCTCATTTACAACCTCATTTACAACCTCAAAAATTCACGAATCGCTAGTTTTACAACACAATCTACAAGGTAGATTACAACTTGGAAAATTCACGTCTCAATGATTTACAACGTTGTTTATACATTAAAATATATATGTATTCTACAAAAATAGTATACATCTCTTTTTCATACATACGGGTACTGACATAAGGTATACTATATGGTATAATATATGAAGATCAAATTATATACGTATATTATACAATATACTGAGTATTTATTCAATATATGATAATATTGATAAAATAATTATTGAATTAACTAAACAGGTATCTAATTAAGATTAGATATCTATGAATTTAATAATGTAATTACATTATATCCATTCCATTTAAATCCTAATTTTTGGGCAGTATATATACACACATTATTTTAACTAAATTTGGCCCCTAATTAGGGACCAAATTTACATAAAATAATGCATACATAAAATCTTAAAATTAGGATAAATGAAGGCAATATATATTGTAACATAATCCGCCGACACCTTGTAAGTTCGCGATCTTTACAAGGCGCTTGCACTTGAAGGTTGTGATGATCCTCCTACTAGATATTCTCACGGATTTGAAGGCCATCATATGCGGGGTCATGACAACATGCATGTGAAGAGGAATATAAGATGCAAGTCAAAAATCCAATAGAGCCAAAGCGAGATTAGCTTACACGACACCAGACTTGACACACCACAAGCAGCCCCACCAAAATGGTAAAGAACTTGACACACCACAAGCAGCCCCACCAAAATGGTAAAGAACTTGATACACCACAAGCAGCCCCACCAAAATGGTAAAGAACTTGACACGCCACAAGCAGCCCCACCAAAATGGTAAAGAAAAGTCGGGTCTAGAGCACACCTTTCTGCCCCAAAGCCTTAGCTAGATTCCTCAACCTCCTCCAAGAGCAAAATCCTTGATCCATCATTACAAAGTTGCAAAATTTCAAGCCAAAATGAGCACACAGCCTTAGCAGGAGGCATATACACATACTTTGATAGCATCACAATCACTCTGGGACAAACATTTCACAGCCCAGCAGTCCTCTTTCAACAATCAATGAGTGCATCCCGTTGCAAAAGCAAAGTCTCCATCGCAGGCATCATCCAGCCCATCCCTACACCAATGCTCACACACAAGACTATTCTAAATTCAGAAGAAGAGGAGGATGCACCGAGGCCCTCTCAACAATAGCCTAAGTGCCTTGCGCTTCTATCTCTTCACGCCCTACCAATGTGAACTGAATTTCCCACAACCACGTTTGACATAGTTGTGGGAAATTCAGTCGACATGTCGGTAGACCCAACAAACACTTGGATTGTCGTGGGAGGAAAAAACATCATCAACAGCATCATTGCACCCCGCTATGTTGCCATCGGCGTAACAAGAATTGCGAGCATCAAGACCATAGAATTGCGAGCATCGCACCATAGAATTGCGAGCATCGGCATAGAATTGCGAGCATCGGCACCATAGAACTGCGAGCATCGCGCACAGAATTGCGAGCATCGGCACCATAGAATGCGAGCATCGCACCATAGAATTGCGCATCGCACCATAGAATTGCACGATCGACCATAGAACTGCGCATCGCCACACAATTGCAAAAGCATCGCACCATAGAATTGCGAGCATCAGCACCATAGAATTGCAGAGCATCATCACCATAGAATTGCAGAGCATCAGCACCATAGAATTGCAGCATAATAAGAGCCAAAGGAAACAAAAAGCAGTATGGAGGTACGGTGGGCACCTTGGCTGCAATGAGAGTAGAATACTGGTGAACTTCTCAGCATACGCGAGATGGGAGTCCCAGAGTCAGTCGATCTTCGACGAGTGTCCTGCACAATCTCAGCTATCTCGTCCCACAACGAAGGAGAGATACATGACAAAATTCACTGTGAATTGAGCATTCGGGTACCACTGTGTACTTAGCAACCCGTGCGGTATGGCAAGAGCATGAAGCCAAAATTGATCGTCCTCCACCAACCTGGCGGATTGCCATCGTCCAGCCAACTGGGAATCACGTCAGCATCATTCTTCATGTTCGCCTTGCGGTTGCCGCCAAGCTGGCGGGAAGGAGGTAGCACCTCCGGTCAAAAGGATTTGCAAAGGGTTTTGTAAAACACCCCTCTTTCTAGTAGGCGAGCTTTCTTTTCCTTATACTTATTGCTCTTTAGCTTCCATTCTCCTCAAAAGATTTTGAAGCTCCTCTTGTGGCATGGTGGCCGGTCTTGAGGTATACGCCTCTGCCGATTCCAGAATTAGTGGCTCCATCGAGGCTCATCCATTGCGGTCTCCAACATAGGAGCCTTCTCTCTTCTTCCGCTGCTACTCTCGCTGCTGGCTCTTGAGAATCAGCCATCTCCGCTAACGCCCTAGCTAAAAGATGCTTCAACCTTGAGCTCTAATACCACAAGTAACACCCTTTTAGCGGTGGAGGCCACGCAGCTTAGTGACAAAACCATCACCGGACACCGCACTAGGCCAAGTAGCCAGCTGTCCTTCCAGGACGACTCGCGTCGGCCGGCCTGTGTTTATTCCAAGAGTCAACAAGAATACATGAGAGATCAAAGAGAGCTCCCCATCTTTGCCTAAGCTAGGAGCTTATCTCTCCCCTTGATCTCCTCTTCAAACAACTCTTCTCTAGCACGCTCACACTCTAGGCTCCCAAGGCCTTTAGGCACCAGATCCTATTCTCACGGATTTTGAAGGCCATCATATGCGGGGTCATGACAACATGCATGTGAAGAGGAATATAAGATGATAAAAAATCCAATAGAGCCAAAGCGAGATTAGCTTACACGACACCAGACTTGACACACCACAAGCAGCCCCACCAAAATGGTAAAGAACTTGATACACCACAAGCAGCCCCACCAAAAATAAAGAACTTGACACGCAATAACCAGCCCCACCAAAAATAAAGAACTTGACACGCCATAAGCAACCCCACCAAAATGGTAAAGTCAAGTCGGGTCTAGAGCACAGCTTCCACCAAAATGTCTGCCCCAAAGCCTTAGCTAGATTCCTCAACCTCCTCCAGGAGCAAAATCCTTGATCCATCATTACAAAGTTGCAAAATTTCAAGCCAAAACGAGCACACAACCTTGGCAGGAGGCATATACACATACTTCGATAGCATCACAATCACTCTGGGACAAACATTTCACAGTCCAGCAGTCCTCTTTCAACAATCAGTGAGTGCATCCAGTTGCAAAAGCAAAGTCTCCATCACAGGCATAATCCAACCCATCCCTACACCAATGCTCACACACAGTACTCAGCGCTTCTAAATTCAGGCAGCAAGAGGAGGACAGCCACTGAGGCCCTCTCAACAATAGCCTAAGTGCCTTGCGCTTCTATCTCTTCACGCCCTACCAGCATGTGTGAACCTGAATTTCCCACAACTACGTTTGACATAGTTGTGGGAAATTCAGGTTCGCACATGCTGGTAGGGACCCAACAAACACTTGGATTGTCAGGGTGGGAGGAAAAAAACATCATCAACAGCATCCGGGGGCTCCACTGCACACCCCGCTATGTTGCCATCTGAGCGTAACAAGAATTGCAGAGCATCAGCACCATAGAATTGCAGAGCATCAGCACCATAGAATTGCAGAGCATCAGCACCATAAGCGCAGCATCGACACAGAATTGCGAGCATCACCATAGAACTGCAGCATCGCCGGCACCATAGAATTGCAGAGCATCAGCACCATAGAATTGCAGAGCATCAGCACCATAGAATTGCAGAGCATCAGCACCATAGAATTGCAGAGCATCAGCACCATAGAATTGCAGAGCATCAGCACCATAGAATTGCACAGCATCAGCACCATAGAATTGCAGAGCATCAGCACCATAGAATTGCAAAGCATCAGCACCATAGAATTGCAGAGCATCAGCACCATAGAATTGCAGAGCATCATCACCATAGAATTGCAGAGCATCAGCACCATAGAATTGCAGCATAATAAGAGCCAAAACAAAAGCGTTATGGAGTACGGTGGGCACCTTGGGCGCAATGAGAGTAGAATCTTGGTGAACTTCTCGATACGCGAGATGGGAGTCAGTCGGTCGATCTTCGACGAGTGTCTGCACAATCTCGCTATCTCGTCCCACAACGAAGGAGATACATGACAAAATTCAACGTGAATTGAGCATTGGTACCACGTGTACTTAGCAACCCGTGCGGTATGGCAAGAGCATGAAGCCAAAATTGATCGTCCTCCACCAACTGGCGGATTGCTCCGCCCGGGAATCACGTCGATCATTCTTCATGTTCGCCTTGCGGCTGCGCGCAAGCATGGACGACAAGGAAGGAGGTAGCACCTCCAGTCAAAAGGGATTTGCAAAAGGGGTTTTGTAAAACACCCCTCTTTCTAGTAGGGCGAGCTTTCTTTTTCCTTATACTTATTGCTCTTTAGCTTCCATTCTCCTCAAAAGATTTTGAAGCTCCTCTTGTGGCATGGTGGCGGTCTTCGGCCCAGAGGTATCTGCCTCTGCCGTTCCAGGAATTAGTGGCTCCATCTGAGGCTCATCCATTGCGGTCTCCAACATAGGAGCCTTCTCTCTTCTTCCGCTGCTACTCTCGCTGCTGGCTCTTGAGAATCAGCCATCTCCGCTAACGCCCTAGCTAAAAGATGCTTCAACCTTGAGCTCTAATACCACAAGTAACACCCTTTTAGCGGTGGAGGCCACGCAGCTTAGTGACAAAACCATCACCGGACACCGCACTAGGCCAAGTAGCCAGCTGTCCTTCCACGGACGACTCGCGTCGGCCGGCCTGTGTTTTATTCCAGCAAGAGTCAACAAGAATACATGAGAGATCAAAGAGAGCTCCCCATCTTTGCCTAAGCTAGGAGCTTATCTCTCTCCCCTTGATCTCCTCTTCAAACAACTCTTCTCTAGCACGCTCACACTCTAGGCTCCCAAGGCCTTTAGGCACCACAGTCCTATTCTCACAAGAGTGTAGCTCCCAAGTGCTAGAATCCTTCTAGACATGCTCACACTCCAGGCTCCCAAAGTCTTTAGGCTCCAAAGTCCTATCCTCACGAGTGTAGCTCCCAATGCTAGGATCACAAGATGCCCCTCTAAGACTAGCGTCATCTCCTTTTATACGAAGGCTTACATCATTTCCAAAGTAACTGCTAAAAGCCGACTATCTTCCTTAAGCCCTAAGCTAAGTTTTACCATCATTACTTATACTAGAAGATTATTATTATTATTATTATTATTATTATTATTATTATTATTATTATTATTATTATTATTATTATTATCATTATCATCATCATCATCATCATCATCATCATCATCATCATCATCATCATCATCATCATCATCATCATCATCATCATCATCATTATTATTATTATTATCATTATCATTCTCATTCATTCTCATTATTATTATTATTATTATTATTATTATTATTATTATTATTATTATTATTATTATTATTATTATTATTATTATTATTATTATTATTATTATTATTATTATTATTATTATTATTATTATTATTATTATTATTATTATTATTATTATTATTATTATTATTATTATTATTATTATTATTATTATTATTATTATTATTATTATTATTATTATTATTATTATTATTATCATTATTATCATTATCATTATTATTATTATTATTAGTACTAATACTACTACTACTACTTCTTTTGTGCGAGTCTATTTGTTTCCTTAGTCTTTCGTCGAGTCCTTAGCGTTTTTTTAGTCTCTATATATGTGTGGATAGGTGGCTTGAACTATATTTTTATCCTCTTGTTCCGTGAGTTTTTTCTCAACTCTGTTTTGATTTTGCCTATCTTGTTTTATTTTTATATTGCAAAGAATAGCTACTAGGCTACTGTCATCTTAGCGTACAACATGGAAGACACACAATCAGATTTCGAGCTTTGACAACATGCCAAGTCCCAACAACGCCGAAGATATACTTAGTTAGGTATGTACCTTGTCACAACAACTCCTAAGATATACTACTTTGTTAGTTATACCTTGTCGGTTATACATTTTTTCTTATCTACTTTTTTGCGTCACTTCTGTTTACTTTTGCCAATGGTGATCAATAATCTAACAGTCCTAACGCATGCATGTATCCGAGCTAAGCTAAGATTTGACCAAGGTAGAATGGGTACTGCAAATACTCCGGGGGTAGAGACAAGGGATAAGGGACCATCATTGTCTGATCCAAAAGCTTTGCAAGAGGGTGGAGGAGTGGACATCGGAGCTGCCGAACTACATAAAACATGTGAAGAAGTTGTCTCTAGCGCATCTAGCAGCTGGTCTGCCCACTCATCATCCAATGAAGAAGAAGGTGACTCAAGTGCATCCAGCAGCTCGTCTGACTCAGGTCCATCTAACAGCTCGTCTGACTCGGGTGCGCAATTTAGCCACAGCTCGTCTAGCCAGCCATCATACGACGATGTAGTTGATTGCAATGAAGAAGGAGTTGGCTGCGATGAAGTTGATGCCGCTAATGCAGGTCATGGTAGTGAAGGTGCACGTGGCCGTGCTGACATGGACAATTATGATGCTTGGGATACCTATGATGCGCCCTATGATGCCGCTGATACCATTGAAGCCTTTGATGTCGATGGTGCTGGTACCGTTGATGTCGTTGATGGTGCTGGTGCCGTTGATAGTGCTGGTGCCGCTGATGGCATTGGTGCACTGGTACCTTTGCAACCACCACCTAAACGAAGAGGACGTCCTCTTGGTTCGAAGAACAAGCCAAAGACTGGGGGCAATATTCCTTTGCAGCCAAAACAGAGAGGACATCATCTAGGTTCTAAGAATGATCCTAAGAATGGGGGCAATATTCCTTCGCAGCCAAGACGAAGAGCACGTGCACTAGTCTCGAAAGGCAAGCCAAGGGATCCTTCAAGGCCCATCATCACGAATCGTGCACCCAAAGCTAGGAATGCAAAAATTAAAAGTAGAGCTACACCTAAGCCTTCTCATGCAGGTGGAGCTGCTACAGGATCCTCTGCTGATAATAGCAACCGGCCAATTCAAAAGAAACGTTCAACCGCAAAGGAGAAGGAGGAATGGCGAGCCTTGAAGAAGCAAAAGAAACAGCTTTGCAAAGAAGTATGGAAGGTAGACCCACTTGACAAGGAGGGGGACACAATTATTGACTATGAGTTGAGTAACTCTACAAGTAAACTAGAAACTTTCCAAAATTTTCTAGGCATGAGGGATGCGAATTTGGATGGCAAGAACGAGGATAAAAGAATGAATCCTCTCAATGCTGCTGGAAATAGGGGGCTACTTGATTGGTTAGAGGCATCTCTAAGAGAAAGTCGCCAGCAAGGTCAGACAACACATTATTCGCCAACAGAGAGTTTGCATGTTGTCCCCAAAGTTTGCACCCTTGAGACGACAATGTTCAACGAAGGTATGACTGGTTAAATTCCATATATACGTAAGGATGAAGTGAAGCATTTTTTTTTTTGCAAAAACGCAATTTGTTTCTTTTTATCATAGTGAGAGGATAGTCATATAAATTATAATTCCAGGATGCTAACATTGTTATTGGCGATCTCTGCAGAAGGAAGAATGCAAGATCCTATGAGCTTTGACAGTTTCAATGCCCGTGAAGGTGTTTCTATAAGCATGGAAAATTTGAATGCCCATGAAGGTGTTGCTATAAGCATGGAAAATTTGAATGCCCGTGAAGGTGTTGCTATAAGCATGGAAAATTTGAATGCCTCCGAAGGTGTTGCTATAAGCATGGAAAATTTGACTGCCTCCGAAGGTGTTGCTATAAGCATGGAAAATTTGAATGCCCATGAAGGTGGTACTATTGAAGAAATGAACCATGAGTCGATGATACCAAGTTCCTTCGACACATGGATACAAGATATTCATCATAATTTTGAGACAAGACACTCTTTGGGAGAACGTAACATATCTACCGAAGGTACGAATCACATTCCGTATGTAGGCTTGTATGAAGATGAAGCAAGGGCTAATTTTTGAAAAAATAATTAGGTAGGCTTGTATTAGGATGAAGCAAGGGCTACCTTTTCTTCAATAGAAGAACTCATACATAATACTTGAATGCTCCATGCGAATTGACACAGGAACTACTAATATGAGAGGGCCGAGTTCCTTGGACACATCAATGCTGGATACTTATCATGACCTTGAGAGAAGACACAATTTGTCAGAACTTGGAACATCCACACGAATCACATTTCCTAAGTAGGCATGCACTAACTAAAGATCAAGCAAGGGCAACTTTTTGGTGTTGAGCAAGATGTAACTTGTCCAACTAAGGAGGCAAGTACTACTCGCCAGGACGTAGGTACTATGAGGAGTTTACGCACATTGTTCATGCAATATTGTCACGATGTTCGGTACTACCCCAGTTCGGTCTCCAGCGAGCTTGAGCGTCTCATTGCTGGTGAAGGTTTGTACAGCTCTTTGCGCAAGCTTCACTTTTTGCAGCTCTCAGTTTGTCCACTTGTGTTAAGACATTGTCTTCTCGAGATGCTAGGGGTAGTCTCGTTTCTTAGTTATCAGTTGCTTTAATATGAAGTATGGATCCACGAAGAAACTATGATGCTGAAAAAGAAACTCTTGAACAATCTTGCAATCCCGTTGTCCAGTGCTAATAGTTTCAGCAATTTCTTCTATTTGTTGGCTATTGGCCCTTCTTTTCAAAAACGTAGCTTCTTTTCAAAAATAATAGCATCCCAAATCCACATCGAACCCTTCACGATTATAATTAGGAGCCCTCCTCACTCAATGGTATTCAGCAGCGAGGGAAGCTATAGCTTTAAGTGTCCTCCTCTATACCACTCAGCCAATGATGACCCTGTGCAAAGTCTGCTCCAAACATCTTGGCTTCCGGAGACTGAGAGTGAATGCAAAGTGGCGGTGCATGTTCAAGGAGCACAGCTTACAAAAATGGCGAATCCTAATGAGAGCAAGCTGACGAAACAGCTTAGGTTCCCTTCGGAGAGGTTAGGAATTATCATCCGTCTCGTCTTCGTTTGAGTACCAGCAGATTTCTTCATATGGTTTACCTGTGTTTGCTTCCTCCAACGTGCACCTGCTAGCGTCCTGGCCTCCTGGTGTGTGGCTTCAGTGCGAAATTACCCTCTTTATAATAGTAACAGTAACAGCATCGGCATGCATATTGGACATGAGCACATAGCTAGCAGGCTGTTGATCGCTTCATGTTGCAATAGCTGATTGAGTAGCATCTTCCAAGTTCTATATTGCCATGCTTTCTGCATGCAGAAAGCAAAGATGTCAAACCCACACTACCATGCCACGCAAAAAGCAAAGATGTCAAACCCACACTACCATGCCACGCAAAAAGCAGAGATGTCAAACCCACACTACCATGCCACGCAAAAAGCACAGATGTCAAACCCACACTACCATGCCTAACTGGCATGCTCTACAGAAAAGGTTCCGCATCGTACAAGTAGCCTGCACGGCCCACTACGTACGTCAATGTTTCTTCAGATGTAGTGCTCAATATTGGGGGTATTCCATATGTTTCTGACATTGCTTTAAAATACTGCCGGCCGGCTGCATTCACCAAGCCCACATGACTGCAGGCTGCAAGAAGGGATGTGAACTACTCTACCCCCTCTGTTGAGTATGGAATAACTTTTGTGTCGCTTAGATCGTGCTCATCCTCTTTGGCCATGCTTTGGTAGTTTTGTGAGTGAACATTGTGAGAAGCGCTTCTCATGTGAGGCAGGTTGCAGCAGGTTTTCTTTGACATCTGTACTTACGAATGGTATTGGTACAAATGGGGTGAAGACAGAAGAGTGGTGTCACGAATTGAAGACGCTGCAGTTCAGCCTGACGTTGCCTTGGCTCCTTGTGACGTCCTTTACTTGGCCCATGTGCACCATAGCCTTGATGTGAACTTGGAGAGCGGAAACTTGAGTCTGGCTGTTGGCATTTTTCACCACAGTAGGCGGGTGGCGGGATTCCTAGCCAGCACCTGGTCCGATGTGAAACGGTCTCTGTTCTTGAGCAGCTGGGAGTAGTACCTGTTGTCAAACCTCTTGGTGGTGGGCTCCATGTTCACCAGCACTATGGCTGGGGCTGCAGCTGGGCACAGCTGGTTCAGCTTCTTGGCATACTTGGCGTCCGATGTGGTATCTGGGTTGGAGGGGTAGATGCGGTTCGCGAATGCATGTCCCAGAATGAGCTTGCCAAATTGATATGTGTCCACGAAGAAGTTGAAACAAGTTGGGTGAGACATTCAGTGTGAAAAAAAGGTCATTCAGAGCTGTTCAGAATAAAAATGTTGCATGCAGTCTATGGGAGCTCTGTTTGGCTGGATTGAATTACCGGAGAGGGTGACCATTTCATCTTGAGAAACTACTTTCTGAGCAAAGAGCTGTGCGGGCTGGGCTACGTCCAAGGATGGTGGCGGCAAGCTGCCCCGCGAGTCGTTGGCAGACGACGTCGACACATGCCCATCCAGTCTTCCTGCAACTTCGATTGTTCACCGAACTTGCGCGTGCAGCTGGAGTTGGCCCTTCGAATGCAGCCCTGCACTGTCCAACACTCCATTTTTCATATTTTTCAAGCCTATAAGCCCTGCCAAAGATTTCCGACCACTCTTTTGATGCAGATCGCAGGGTCGCAGGATATAGCAGACTTGTGAAAGCTAAGCTTGCTTTTGAAGCTGTCCCTTGAAGTGAATGGTCTGTCCGGGCAAAAACCAGGTGCCTTCAATGTTCCCAAGCTTATGTGTGTCCGGAATTCACACACACCTCACAAGCATGAGGACAACGTCCAATTAAACCGAAGAGAGAACTGATGCCTTCAAGCATGGCACCCTATCTCATAGGCGAGGAAGTCTAGACCTACTGGGATGGATTCACTGGCACCTTATTCCAGCACCAGCCTTCACAAAGTGAGCTCACTCTGCAAAAGGGAACTCAAGCTTAGACTACCGATCACGCAAGCCCATTAGTTGGTGCTTCCCTTTATAAAAAATGAAAGACAAACAATCCCCAAGCATTATGGGGTATTGCTAGCTAGGAAACACATGGCATGTCACTACACACCACTAGAGCACACCACACTATGCTACAAGGTAGCCTAGATTATATAGGAGACTAACTCCCTAGCTCCTAGCTCATTGCAGGAGGCATGATAACAACTTGCTTCAGCTCCTATTGGCTACTTGACTTGCCCCTTTACCCCTTGGCCTTTCTTTGCCTTCACTTTCAAGAGGATACTTTAGTTTTAGTTATTTTAGGGCACTCTTTACCTTAACTTATTTCTACTTTATTGCTAGCTAGGAACACAGGAGCATGCTGCTATATACCACTAGAGCACACTCCCTAGCTCCTAGCTCATTGCAAGTGGCATGATAACAACTTGCCACAACTCCTATTGGCACTTGACTTTATCCCCTTGGCCCTTGGCCCTTGGCCTTTCTTTGCCTTCACTTTTAAGAGGATACTTTAATTTTAGTCTTTCATGAAGATACTTTAGTTTTAGTCATTTTAGGGTGCTCTTTATCTTTACCTTAGCTTATTTCTACTTCATATCCCTACTAGAAAAGGGCAGCCTATGTTACACTTTATGTTAAGATTTGGACCCCTTGATGTAACACTCATGTTGCAATTTTGGGGCCATGTAACACTTTTTGGGCCCCTTGTTACACTTTGGCTTGGAAACCATACCACGTCTGTTGTTGCAATCATGTTGCAATGGTGTTGCAATTATGTTAAGATGAAGTGAGAGGTGCCCTCTGTCAAAATTGCAACATGATTGCAACATCTAAAGTGTTACAAGAGAGGTCTTGTAACACTTTTGGAGGCTTGGTACCGAACCTCCTCCCCATCCACCATTGCCCTTTTACTTTTGCCCTTTGGAATACCATGTTTTACTAGGTAGTTACCACCGATACGCCCATCAATACGACCATGTATAAATACATGTATCCTTATACTATACGCATGTAGTCTACGGCGATAAATGTACTATATTATTTTAAGTGCTATACGGGCGTATTCAATTTCATATAAAATAAGTTTGTATATTACGTGTATTACATACGTACACTGGTCTGTACATATTCATGCTATGATACCTTGTATTTACTATATGTGTAAATATCGACGGCCCTTTATACCCCTACTTTATAGCATGCCGGCTTGCGGTTTGTCCTTCCCACGTCACCAATAGCCATCGGCTTCCTACCATGGCGCCCAAGAAGATACTGTCCCACCTAACACCTTATTGTGACGCATCCGTGAGCTGTTGATCCGTTAGCTAGTTACGCAACAACTGAAAAATTTGACAGAAATCACGATGTACGGTCTTGGCTCGACCTTGCAATGCTCGCAAGTACAAGATTTGCTTCTTGTGTACACATGATCCGCCCGCCACAATCCCTTCACCAACATCATGTCACATTGGTTACGCGCCTGAAAAATTGAATCACGTGAAGCGGGTCTCTACTTAAAATCACGGCATGGAGCAGGCCTCCTCCTCTTCCTTTCCTCTCCCCTCCTCCTTCTTCCCATCTCCTCCCCATCTCCTCCTCCTCCTCCTTCCTCCTTCTCCTTATAAAGCTTGACCCTCAAGCCGTGGCAAAAGAACATAGTTTTGAACATTTTCACCTTAGTTATAATAGTTGAGACGCGTGCATCTCAAGCTCTGTGACTAGTTGCATTCCTTTCATCGTGCAACAACGACAAGCATGTCAGTTGTAAGGTGGACGGAAATTGCACAAGCTACATTGCAAGCCGACGACTTGACATTAATCCCACCCATCTCTTCTGATTTTCCATCACTTGCTCGAGAGCCTTTCCATCAAAAGTCAAGCTACCACATTCTTTGGCCCACTTGCAAAAGCGCAATCTAATAATTTGAACAAGCGAGACCACACGCAGAGCAAACTAAGGACAAAACAAAGCGGTACATACAGAAATCAATAAAGTTCGGTTCACACCTTCCTCGGGATTTGAGCAAGCGTATACCAAACATGATCAAATTCCTACATTGTGAGAACAAACAAGTTTCATCCATGAACCTTACAATGCATAATGCGTCGGTCATGCCAGTGGTGGTCTAGCATGGTAAAGATGGACGGAAAAAGCGTTAACTCCAAGAAGCTAAGCATAAAACCATGGAAGCTGTCCTCCAATTTGCGCCACCGGCACTCCATTCACGTGCTGCTCATGCGCCAGCGAGCTTAGACTCGATTAGATAGCGGACTGCGATTTGCGGAGCGGGCCGAGCTCGAAGAGTCAGTCGCTACGGTGAAATAACAAGCGGAAACAAAGTCAATTGGCCATGTGTCCGATGGCGAGCAAAAATGGAAGCGAGCTGAAAAAAGTATCCCAAGTAAGAGGTGCATTACCATCCACCGGTGGTGGGTTACGAATTCGAGCTCGAAAGTCCTCATCCGCCTCACCCGCTAAACACGGCACTCAACCATGATCCGGATCTGACACGGTTCATGGATCTTCCTTGATGCCACTTTCCTCTCTCGAGGTTGCTCCAAAATGCCCTCGGTGGGCGGTGGTTCTCCGCCCCTCCTTGTGCACCGCAATTCACGCACTCTTCCCTGCAGTGATCCGGACTTGTTGGTGTTTATTTTCCTTTGTTTCTTCGCTTGAAGCACATCACACCAAGCGCAATCGCGGTGTACAGGATGTCGGGCACAATTGGAAAGACTATCCATCCTCTAACCCGATTCTTTGCGGTGGATCGGATAGCGATTGAAACCCATTCCTCGTAGACCGAAGTACCAGCATCCGCACCATCGTGAGAAAGGGTGAGCACACGGTGGACGCGCAATGTCCGGTGACATCAAATCGGCATTCGTACAAAACCAAGTTCTGGCGGATCGTGGCCCGGACCCACAAATGAGGAGGGAGGATCTGGTCCGGACCAAGAGTGAAAGCGTGATCCGGTCGGAAAAGATAGAGGAGGTTTGTACAGCAAAGGTGAGTGGCATCTTGCCGCTTCGGTTGTGACGTCTAGGCGAGTTGAACACACGCGGCCACGGCACTCCATTCACGTCTTTGCTCATGCGCCAACGAGCTTAGACTCGATTAGATAGCGGACTGCGATTTGCGAGCGGGCCGAGCTCGAAGAGTGCAGTGCAACTACGGTGAAATAACAAGCGGAAACAAAGTCAATTGGCCATGTGTCCGATGGCGAGCAAAAATGGAAGCAGCGAGCTGAAAAAAGTATCCCAAGTAAGAGGCGCATTACCATCCACCGGTGGTGGGTTCGAATTCGAGCTCGAAAGTCCTCATTTGCCTCACCCGCTAAACACGGCACTCAACCATGATCCGGATCTGACACGGTTCATGGATCTTCCTTGATGCCACTTTCCTCTCTCGGCGAGGTTGCTCCAAAATGCCCTCGGTGGGCGGTGGTTCTCCGCCCCTCCTTGTGCAATTCACGCACTCTTCCCTGCAGTGATCCGGACTTGTTGGTGTTTATTTTTCACTGTTTCCTTTTACTTGAAGCACATCACACCAAGCGCAATCGCGGTGGCACGGGGATGTCGGGCACAATTGGAAAGACTATCCATCCTCAACCCGATTCTTTGCGGATCGGGATGGATTGAAACCCATTCCTCGTAGACCGAAGTACCAGCATCCGCACCATCGTGAGAAAGGGTGAGCACACGGTGGACGCGCAATGTCCGGTGACATCAAATCGGCATTCGTACAAAACCAAGTTGCTGGCCGATCCGTGAACCGGACCCACAAATGAGGAGGGAGGATCTGGTCCGGACCAAGAGTGAAAGCGTGATCCGGTCGGAAAAGATAGAGGAGGTTTGTACAGCAAAGGTGAGTGGCATCTTGCCGCTTCGGTTGTGACGTCTAGGCGAGTTGAACACACGCGGCCACGGCACTCCATTCACGTGCTGCTCATGCGCCAACGAGCTTAGACTCGATTAGATAGCGGACTGCGATTTGCGAGCGGGCCGAGCTCGAAGAGTGCAGTGCAACTACGGTGAAATAACAAGCGGAAACAAAGTCAATTGGCCATGTGTCCGATGGCGAGCAAAAATGGAAGCAGCGAGCTGAAAAAAGTATCCCAAGTAAGAGGCGCATTACCATCCACCGGTGGTGGGTTCGAATTCGAGCTCGAAAGTCCTCATTTGCCTCACCCGCTAAACACGGCACTCAACCATGATCCGGATCTGACACGGTTCATGGATCTTCCTTGATGCCACTTTCCTCTCTCGGCGAGGTTGCTCCAAAATGCCCTCGGTGGGCGGTGGTTCTCCGCCCCTCCTTGTGCACCGCAATTCACACGCACTCTTCCCTGCAGTGATCCGGACTTGTTGGTGTTTATTTTTCACTGTTTCCTTTACTTGAAGCACATCACACCAAGCGCAATCGCGGGTGGCACGGGGATGTCGGGCACAATTGGAAAGACTATCCATCCTCAACCCGATTCTTTGCGGTGGTAGATTGAAACCCATTCCTCGTAGACCGAAGTACCAGCATCCGCACCATCGTGAGAAAGGGTGAGCACACGGTGGACGCGCAATGTCCGGTGACATCAAATCGGCATTCGTACAAAACCAAGTTCTTTGGCGGATCCGGTGGGACCCACAAATGAGGAGGAGCAGATCCGGTCCGGACCAAGAGTGAAAGCGTGATCCGTCGGAAAAGATAGAAGAGGAGGCTGTTTGTACTTAGCAAAGGTGAGTGGCATCTTGCCACCGCACCGGGTTGTGAAACGCCCAGGCGTTGAACACCGCACTACCACGGCAACATTGGGCGATAAGCGCACATTCGCTTGCCGAACGTGGACGCCACGCCATCGACGTATCTGCGATCACGTGCCACCGCGCACAATTCGACCGCGAGGCCCCACCGTCACCACGCCGTCTCCTTTCAAATTCGCAATCAAAATTTGGGTAGCTGGTAAGAACCGTAGTCGAGTCAAAATGTCCGTCATATCCATGTTGGAAAGTAAAGGAAAACTTACATATATGATGCCCCCTCCTTCCTCCCCCTCCTTCCCCTCTCCCCCTCCTCTTGCTCCTCTTATTTTCCATCTTCCCCTCCTCCTCCTTATAATCTCCCCCTCCTGTCCTTTCGCTTTCCCCCTCCTCGTCCTTCCCTCTCGCCCTTCCTCTCCTCCTCCTCCTCCTCCTCCTCTCCTCCTCCTCCTCTACCTCCATCCTCTCCCTCCTCTTGCTCCTCTTATTTTCCATCTTCCCTCCTCCTCCTTATAATCTCCCCTCCCTCCTTCGCCTCCTCCTTCCCTCTCGCCTTCCTCCTCCTCCTCCTCCTCCTCCTACTCCTCCTCCTCCTCTACCTCATATCCCTTTCCCCCTTTTCCTCCTTGCCTCTCCCCTTCCTCCTCTCCTCCTCTCCTCCTCTTCCTCCTCCTCCTCTCCCCGTCCTCCTCCTTGTCTCCGAACGTAGAGTGAGCCTCGCACCCATGAACTTAGACATAGGTAAATAATATTATGTTTAGGTTACAAATATATGTAAGTATAAATACATATATATACATACATAAATACGTATATATATATATATATATATACATATATATATAGGAATATACACAACAAGTGGGTCTTGCAAACCGTATATATAGATAGACATATAAATAATCTAGAATCCTACTATACATAATCAGGTAAAAACAAGAGTTTTCAATTGTGTATGTGGAGCTTAAAAACAAAACCAGATGTGGACACAAGGGTGCATTGAAGAGGGAAGGTAGATTATAAATGCATAGCTATGCAAAGGAGGCAAAATGGAAAGAGAATGACAACCACAGGGAGAGAGATAGAGTTCCTGGTTACTATCATGTAGGAAAAGCAAGAGGGAAGAATAAAATAGTAGCGTGAGAGGGAACACATGTTGCAACACAAAGAGGGAAAAATTATAAAATGGGTGTCATCGAGCATTAACTAGGAGTGTGAGGTGAAAGGAGAGACCAAAGGCGAGTTGTTAAGATGGTGAGAGAAGGTGGAGAAGAAAATCACAAACTTAACACCAAGCCAACAAACTTAATGCTAAGCTCTTAATGGTGAGGTGTAAGGTCAACAGACCACTTGCATGTTGTTAAGATGGTGAGAGAAGGTGGAGAAGAGTATCACAAACTTAACACCAAGCCAACTAACTTAATGAGTGTTCCAAATGGAAAGTGTTACATGAAATTGTAACAAAGGACTGTAACATAAGCAGGTTTGCATAGTATATGTTTGAAATCATAAACAATGCTTGTGAGAGAGAGGGTGTACTTAGGAGGGTGAGGTGATGAGGGAGAGAGTCAGGTTCGTGTTAAGATGGTGACAAAATGAGAAGGGAATAGTGTCAAACTTAATACCAAGCCTACATAGCTTGTTGCAATTTGGAAGTGTAACATAAAATTGCAACAACGACTGTAACATAGGCTGCCCTTTTCTAGTAGGGTATGTTGCACTTACATTATTTCTAGCACACAGAACGTGCTAATGGTCGCAGATGAAAATCCATGCTCCAGTGATGGTTATCTCCTAAACTTTGTACATCTCTATGGGACAGCAGCAAATCATCCAAAATACATGCAATATGCCATAAAGGAAAATATTGGTTAAGTTTGTGTTCATTTTCCTTACCTTAGCGTGTTCGGCGATATGGTTGCCGCATGTCCAGCTGATCCGTGGGATCACATTCTAAGGCCACCGACCCAATATCCCGATCAGGATCATGTCCCATGGCTGGGACAGTCCTGGCAGTCTTGGTAGTCTCCTGACACTGATGCTCTTCGAATATTCCAGGGTGAGCGACGCAGGCTGGACCACTCAAGTGCAATATGGTTGCCAAGTTCTTGCCAATGATCACCGGCTGCGCTCTTGTTTCAAGGAGGACGAGCTTAGGAGCATATCCATTGATCAGCACGTGTCCCTTCCTGTTGTCCACCATAGTATTAGAAACTCTGGCTGATAGCCGATTGGTTGGCTGTGGGAGGAAAACCCTGGGGCTTCCGAGATTCACCCTCTAATGGCCACACTTATCCCACTGTCGCTCAGTACGTTGGGTTTAGTCCCATGAGACTTGTGTGAACAGCCGGATTCTGCGAGATCAATCGTTGCCTGCACCCATTCACAACCTCAGTCCCCTCAGGACCCACTCCCGACACACTACACAACTGTATAAGGCCATGCCTCAGCGGAAAGGAGTCCACCACGGGCGTCCACGGACTCCCTGACCCACGCCGCGATTTCGTCCCCACCTCTAAGACTAACTCCTCCAACAATTTGGGCACCTTCTTATTACAAATTTGGGATTCGTCCCTTAGGCTCTGCTTTTGGCCTTCCACTATTTCCTACACTCTAATCCTCTACTCATCATCCTCCTCAACGATCAACTCAACTCATCGTCCTCCGAGTCAGTGAGCCAGAAGTGAAGTTAGATTAGGAGGTCCTAATCTAACTTCACTTCTGGCTCACTGACCCCGACTCGCCCTTATGGCACAACTGCTTGGGGTCCGTCTACAAGCCAGCAAGTTCTTCCTTGGGCCGGTTGCTATGGTTTTGACACCAGACAGCGAGAACCTCCAGGGAGTCTTTCCCTGTAGTCTACCCTTGAGCCGAGAGTTCCTTGGGCATCGCTACACACCCAAAGCAAAGCAATTTCACAGCAACCATTCACAAGGGGAGCCACTCGTCGAGGCGCCCGTGGAGAGCGAGCTCTCTACCAAGTACTCTGACCACCACAAACTTCCTCTCTACCAGACACTGCATTGGCTTGCAGCCGGCACAAAATTCCTTTACAAGGAGTAAAGGACTCGCGAGTATGGAAGTGCAAGACGTGATACTTTACTTTGTTAAGTCCTCCTCCTCTTATAGGAGGACCTCTACATACAACCTCCCTTGCGTGTGCTTGCTGCAGGCCACCTTTCCCAATATTTTATTGTTTCCTACTGACATGTTCCCATACGCTCCAGTTCCTTTGCCCTCTAGTTGCTGTTGGAGGATTGTTCAACAACTTCGTTGCTACATCTGCAAGTTGTGGGACCTCACAATAGTATCTTCCTCTCAATACATACTAGGATCCAAGCTCCAAGTAGCCCACCGTCCTTGACGACTCGCAGGCCACGTTACACGAGATGCTGCTCGTTATTTACAACAGAGTACAAGCTAGAATCTTAGCCATCCACGCCTGTTGGCTACAGCATCAAGACTCCACACAAAATCATTGCTAGCTCTCCCATCCAAGCGCTCGGCCTTGCTCATCCAAAGCCAAGCACTTCATCCTGCGGACGAAACCCTAACTTCAGTTTTTGGGTGGTGCTCACTCCTTATTGGTACTACATAATAGATATGTATACCTTATTGTTTAATAAATAAATCAATAACATCCTATGAGATTTTATATGTTTGTATAAAATCCCCTCCCTTTAAGTCTCAGTAGGGCTGTGGGTGTGGACTAGTCTCTAGTTCATAAAGTTCATACGGCTGCCGTAGGGCTGTGGGTGTGGACTGGTCTTTAGTTCGTAAAGTTCATACGGTCGGTGTAGGGCTATAGGTGTGGACTAGTCCGCAATTCGTGAAGTTCACATAGTTGCTGTAGACTTGTGGATGTGGACTAGTTTGTAGTTGGTCTGAAGAAACTCGATATGATGGTGAGGGCAAACGTGTTGTGGTGCATCCGCAGCCAGCGGCGTTCCGGCCCTAGCTCTATCCTACAAGGGCAGCAGGAGGTCCATTCTCTGCTCTCGCTCAAGGGAATGTGTCAGATGGTCTGTGACATAACACCATAATACTATACGGTATGGTATATCGATTTAAACACCTTAAAATTTTTGCTTTTCTTTTTTATGCTTTAGCTCCTCTTAGCACTCATCGGGCACAAAATCATCAATTGTGGACTGGCTCGATCGACTAGGATTATGGCAAAGCAATCGCAAGCCAGACCTGCATGCCTAGTCATGCATTTCACAAGGCCGCGATCGAGCTTGCAACTTGCCAGCCTGTGATTGGCCGAGCCTGAGCGTGATATGATCGTGTGGACGCCGACGGGAGCTAGTTTCTGACCGGCGGAGCCTTAGCTTGGTGTGCATGCCAATCGGAGCTTCAGCTCCGCCCAAAAAGAAGACAAATAATCATTTCAATTGTCCAGAGCTAGTGTCAAAATGAGTACAGCATAATAGGGTTGCTTTGTTTTTTTTTTTTCAATTTTTAAATAAAGAAAAAATTGTATCATATGCAGAAGTATGATGGGAAAAAAACTGCCCAAAACATTTTTAAAGAATCTCATGAGAACAAAAAGAGATAATCTTCTATACCTATGTAAGAAGTCTCAATTTGAGCTCTTTGAACTTAACTGCGGGGTTAAGCCCGAGCTTTTCTACGCTCTACATGTCATGCTATACCATGTTTACATTTGAATCCTGAGGCCCAACCATTTGAAAATATGAGAGCCCGTTTATTCCGCACTTCTTCGGGTAATTGCTCATAGAAAATTTTCGCCTGTTTATATATTTCAATATCTTTTGCAGCTCCAATTCCTTCTCTGTCACAAACCAAACATATAATAGTTTTTCACCTTCAGGAGATGCACAAGGTCGCAAGCGTCTACGTTATAAGTCCAGTTGGTTGACACTCTAGATAATGCATTCTTTCTTGATGAATCGCTTGATGGTTGCCATTGAGACCTTCACTCGAAAATGACCAATGGCCCATTTAGTGCCTTGGGGGTGATTGGCTTGTTAGCCACTCTGTGGGCTAAAATGTCTTTTTTTTGTTGCATTTGCAATGCCGCTCTTCTCTTGGCAGCTCTCGTGCTTGCAAGTCTATTCAAAAGATTTTATTTCTAAGTACTCAATTACATAAAGAAAAAAAGAAAGAAGAATATCATAGAAAAACTAATATGAATAAATTCAAATACATATGGAAGTACTCACATGTACCTAAACTGTACCGTATACATGAAATAGAAAAAAGTGGAGAAATTACTTAAAATTTAATCTAAATAAATTATATATCACCTTCGTCGCATGAGGTAAGCACTTGAATTCATATACGCACTTCCTCAACAAACAACCAAGCAAAAAAAATCTAATATGCAAGTATAGGTGCAAACCAATAACAATAAGAGAGAGTAGCTCGCATGTTGTGGAACAAACACACTCTCCCCACGAGAGCAACATGCAAATTCCTCATACATCGCTCTCGGAGTCATAGCTTTGGCCTTCTCACAACACTCTCGCATTGCATATGCAGAGGACAAGCTATAATCTGAGCTTGTCCTCTGTGAAAAGGTCTATGTATACTAGCACTTGGCATCGGTATATTCCTAAGATATTCTATTGGTATCAGCATATGCCAGAAATATCCTAAGAATACACTATAATATGTAAGGAATATGCTAAATCATATTACTTGTGTTTATCCACTTAGCTATTGCTAACCATGTTTAATTAACACTAATCAGTACTTAATTACCATAAGCACTTTAGATTAATTTTTACTGACTTCTTACTTAACTATAAGTAATTAGATTAATTAATGCTAATCAGACACTAAACCCAAGTGCAGAGATTAGTGTTACACGGCATGACAAGGAGGAGTTGCTTAAGAACGAGTTAAATTATGAATGTTGCAAAGAAATTAAGAATATTGTTTTTGTAGGGTTAGGTTTCTTTAGCGTTTCTACAGTGCTTAGGAAAGCCCTATGAGACTGCTTGTTGTAAAACACCCTATGGGACTGCCTTTTGTAAAAAGCCCTACAAGTTCGCCTATTGTAAAAAGCCCTACGGGGCCGCGTGTTGTAAAAAGTCCTACGGCGCCTGCTGCTATAAAAAGCGCTACGAGCCCACTTGTTGTAACGAGAGCCCTACAAGACTAATTCTGATTGAAATACACAATATAAATTCAAATATGTAACCATAATCTAGTTCAAAGCTGAATTGGACTCCCACCCGCTACACCTCGCTGCACGAATTGTAGAAAACCAAAACAAAGACGCCAACCCGTTTTGTCTTGGCCTCAGGATTTGGTTAGGTCTTTCGTTTGATCAAAAGATGTTTCATGAAATGCTCTAAGTTCGAAAAAATGAACGAGGCCCCAATTCAACAGGGAACCGCCCTTATCAGGTTTACCCAAAAGTACAGAGCAATCGGTTTTACAAACCAACCATTTTGGGTGCACACAGCAAACATCAACATGAGCAAGCCCCACGCTATAGGTAGTGATATGCCTTTAGAGAGATTAACGAAAAATTCATTATGTACCTATCCGCCCAACGTTTGGTGTGTCGAAGTTCCACAAAGCATTATCAAAAGAACTTCAGTGGTATAACCTTTATAGATACTTTATTTTCCTATATGATATTATAGGCACAATAGGTAACTAAACTCCTAAACATTGCATTGGGAGGGGCTAATGTGTGTCCAAGTTCCACAACATTATCAAAAGAACTTCAGTGGTATAACCTTTATAGATACTTTATTTCCCTATATGATATTATAGGCACAGTAGGTAACTAAACTCCTAAACATTGCCTTGGGAGGGACCGATGATTGACTTCGGTCGTTTATGTTAATTCGGTCATTATTTACGTGCATGTGTAGGAAGTGTAGACCGCTCATCGGTTTTCTTCATATTGCTTTTGCCCTTGTCTGGGCGTTATGTACTTAATTTTTGCAGATGTTGATATTACTACTGTAATTAGTACCCGTAATACTCACTTGCACACCGTGTAGAGGCCTAGGGAATCATCATGCCGGACTTCAGAAGAATACCGAGCTATCTCAAACATATCCGGGATTAGGCTTCATGGCTAGTTCTTAGAATTTTGCTTTAAGATACTATTTCTCTCTTCTGTACTTATAATTTTGCTTTAAGATAATGTTTCTCTCTTCTCTTTTCTGTATTTATTATTTTGTTTTAAGATACTCTTTCTCTCTTCTGTACTTATTATTTTGCTTTAAGATATTGTTTCTCTCTTCTGTACTTATTATTTTGTTTTAAGATACGGTTTCTCTCTTATGTACTTATTATTTTGCTTAAGATACTGTTTCCCTCTTTCTTTAAGAGACTACTCTTTCTCTTCTTGTTTTAGAGCTTGATGGTATTTATCAGTTAAAAAGTTTTTGCAAAAAAAAAAGGAGCTGATGGCTAGAGTTATCTTTTCATGTTCAAGAGCTTGATGGCTATACCAAGCTAGATTTGTTTTTTCTCTTGTTCAAGAGTTTGATGGCTAGATCAAGCTAGGTTTGTTTTTTTTTCTTTGTTTAAGAGCTTGATGGCTAGGTTTGTTGTAGGAGGTCAAGTTCTATGATTGACTTCTTGTTTAAGGGGTTTGTTGTAGCAGCTCATGTGCTGTATTCAACCCTCATTATCATCATTATCAAAGTAAAAAATCATCATTATTAGGAACGAAGCCTTGGCCATGTGCAGGGCCAAAAGCCTTGGCCTTGGGTAGTAAGGAAACCTTGGCCCTGTGCAGGAACAAATCCTTGACCTTGTGGAGAAACGAATCCTTGATCCTGTGCAGACACGAATCCTAGATCCTGTGCAGAAACGAATCCTTGACCCTGTGCAGAAACGAATCCTTGACTGCGTAGGGGAACGAAGGCTTGACCCTGTGAAGGAACGAATCCTTCACCCTGTGCAAGAGCTAATCCTTGACCCTGTGGAGGAACGAAGGCTTGACCCTGTGAAGGAACGAATCCTTCACCCTGTGCAAGAGCTAATCCTTGACCCTGTGGAGGAACGAAGCCTTGTCCCTGAGCAGGAACTAATCCTTGACCCTAAATAGGAAGGACGCCCTGGCCCTGTGCACCCCCATATCCTAATGCCTGTGCAGACACGAAAAATTGCTAAGCCCCTTGAGGCACATCAACCTGCCCGTGGGCTGGTCCAAAACCTTGGATTGGCGAAGGCCCAAGCACCTGACCTTCAGAATGTGAGAAAGTGAGTGGGGCAGCAGCTGCCCCCATAAATTGAGCACCATCTGTCCTGGACTGGACCTGCTGCACCCAGCCACCGTGCTCCGGTTTCTTGAGCACCCCTCAAAACCTGTTGCCTTGGAAAATTTGAGACAACCGGGAGATCCTAAAGAACATCAACTCTTGCAGAAGGTCCTGAAGAAGAGAGCGGATGCATCCTCTGCAGCGTTTGGGTTTGCCGATGAATCAATGCTGCGAAACCTCTTCCGCGACAGGAAGGCCCAAGCGGTGGTTTAGGACTAAGAAGCCCTTGCAGTGGTTAAGAAACCTAGTTTAGGCTAAGAAAACAGCAAATCTCTGATATATTCTGGTATCTGCAGGACCTTGGGTAGGGAGCTCCAAAAGATGGCAAAAGGACATGAACTTCCCTACCCAAAAGATGGCCAAAGGACATGAACTTCCCTACCCAAAAGATGGCCAAAAGACATGAACTTACTGGTATAGACTTAGAGGAAGGAATAAATTGTGATCTTAGAATATGAAGTGAGGGGCTGTGCTCTTTAAAGCTGAGGAAAAACTGAAAGGCTATGCTCTTTGAAGGTGAGGAAAAATCGACACTGAAGGATTTGAGAGTGCTATTCACATCAGCCAGAAGTCACCAGCATCAACCCTGTCAGGGATTGACTATCTTCTTAGCCTTAAACAATGGGCTTCTTGTCCTGCTTGGTAGCCCTAAACCATGCTTGGGCCTCCTATTGTGGAAAAGATTTTGTAGCATTGATTCATCGGCAATCTCAAAGGTTCCAGAAGATGAATCGCCTCTCTTCGTCAGAACCTTGTGGCATCCCCTCTCTTCTTCAGAACCTTGAGCAAGGGTAGTGAATCACCACCACCATCCACCATTTGGTGCCCAAACAACCAAGCAAAGAGCGACTGAGAAAAACTTTGGGTACTGTCCCAAGCTGACACGTTGCAAGATCAATCAGCAACCCAGAACCCGCCTCAAGCTTGGATGCACCCAGACATCGTCCTTCCAACATAACCCCAGATCCATGAGAGTTGCCTCCTTCCACAAACCGCTCAA